>JASDDO010000022.1:537064662-537453040 GCA_030015575.1 Agapanthus africanus | reverse complement strand
CAAATGGCACCGTTGCCGGGGATACGTGCATAATTTATTTTTCTTACTATTCGTGTTGTATTCTTATTCGATCCACATCATAAAAATAAATAAAACTGTAAATTGTATATTTAACGATTATTGTGTGAATTTTGCAAGGGGATCTGGAGTCACAGATTTGATAAAATAGAGATTCAGAGACATTCATCAAGATCTAGAGGAGCAAAGGAGGCCACGTAGCAAAAATCTCCACCACATCTCTTTAGTCGGCGGCGGAACCGCGGCAATAAGGGGCAATTGGCGGCGGAACCGCGGCTCAATTAGGGAATTAGGGTTTCCAAATTCTTTGGTATCTTTCTCAACTCCCCCTCTCTCCTCTGAAACCTAATAAAATATTTTTTCTGCAGGATTCATTGCAAATATCGCCGCTCAAAAATCTTTTTTGCAAGTTTTGTAATTGGGTTTGTTTATGCATATTTTAATACGGACATTAAGGGGAAAAACCAAATTCAAATTAGGTGGGGATTTCATCACCCTTCCTAGGCCCCATAAATCACAAGACGAGCATCCGCATCACCCTACATTAATTAAAAAATATCTAGACCGAGACTCTAAGGACTGTCGCGCTCAAAAAGGACAGAGGAAGGTCGTGGGTAATCTATCGCTTATCCGCGTTTCTTTTGTTGGTGCCTAGGTAAGTGTGTCTAGGTAAGCGGTTACTTAATTAGGCCCGCTATATTCGGTGATTCGTATAGCGGATACTCCCACTTACCTGGCACTTACCTGGCCACAAGAGCAATAAAGAAGTGGTAGAGGATTAATCCTGTCGCTTGTCCTTTGGAAGTCTAGGAGCGGTCTAGAGACTTGACCTAGGTGTCACGCCCCGCTTTCCAGAGTGTGTTAAGATCGGCACGTGACAGAGCCAACCTTGCTACCCTGTGGGTAGGAAACATCCCTCCACAGTCATATTACGGCTGTCTATAGATATAAGAACAGGACAAAATAAAAGAAAACTCTCTAGTACATGTCCATAAGCCAGAAATAAGGAGTCAAGAAAAAATATGCGGAAGCAATAAATTCAAGTTGCAATAACAATCTGGAAAGTACGTCCCAAAATACGGGCTCACGTCAGGAATGAAAATGCGAAATAAAACTAAACTAACTAGCTACTAACATGATCTTCACTGCTCGGCTTGTTGGTCAAAATACTCCTGAACGGCCTGCGACAGAGATAGAGGATCCGGGCCATGCAAAACCCAGACGTCAGTGCGTCATGATATCAAACCAATAATATAAGCAATCAGGATGTAACGAGATATGCAGGCAGGAATCATAAATAGTAACAAGTCAACAGGAATGTATAACAGTGAAGTATATTAGTATGTGTGACGTGCAGTGCTCAATCTAAGATGTGTTACTGGGTTTTCTATTCTAAAGTTTGTTTGAAATCAATCAATGTAATCCTCCATATAACTCAAAGAATATGTCCGTTATCCCCCGGGACCACGGATCGGGTAGTGGGAGTCATGAATTACTCTGTCCCGTTATCCCCCGGGACCACGGATCGGGTAGTGGGAGTCATGAATTACTCTGTCCCGTTATCCCCCGGGACCACGGATCAAGTAAGAATCACGAATGATTCTGTCTCGTTATCCCTCGGACCACGGATCCAAGTAATACCCTTGTAAGCTACACTTTAGTTTACACTTTGATTTCCCCATACCCCCAAGGTTATGTGTTCAAATTAGGTATTGAAAATCTGTAGCTAATGCCAACACTGGATCAAGCGGGTACAAGTTTGTCTAAATAGACAACAGGTTATGTCCGTAGGGACAACAGGTCAAGATTGTCGGCTTAGTAACAAGATCAGGTATCAAGTCAAGCAGTGGTATATCAGGTTATAACAGGTAGTGCACAGGTATCAAGCGAATGCTCATAATAAAACTATAGCAGGTGCAGAAGCACAATAAAAGCATGGATGCACAAATATTTATCAGGGGTTATATCATGACTATGTAGGATGCATATTATCAAGTATGGGGGTGCTAATAAAATAATAATATGGATTAATATAATCTGTAGATGCAACTGGATATAAAGAATTAATGGTATGGGTACACAATAAAACATGGATGTATGAATAACTGTTAGGGATTGCAACTATAGCTCCATTACTATGTAGGATGCACATTTTCTAGCATGGAGTGTTAATGTAGCAGTAATATGAAATAATGTGACATGGAATGCCAATAGATATATAATTAATAGTCTGGATGCACAAACATCGATCAGGGTTACATTACAGTTCCCAGACTCAGTGGGATGCACATTATTAAGCATGGGGTGTTACTATAATAATAATATGAATTAATGTGATCTATAGATGCAGTTATATATATTTAAATGATATGGATGCAAACGGGTATCCGAAAACTGTAAAATTGTAATATGGATGCATAACTAACAATATGTAATACTATTATTCAAATGGGTGCAGTATATTGTAGTATAGCATGTAGCAAGATTAACTTGCCTTGATTGATCATGCGACGGATACGCACGGCACGTCCGACGTTGGTAAATCGTCGCAACGCACACACGGCGAGCGGGACGGGTCCAGGAAAGGCAAGAGGATGATCACGCGAGCAAGGGACGTTCACTGGATCGCTCGGATCGTCGGCAGTGGCACGGCTCCGGCGGTCACCGGAAAAGCAAGAATCAAGAAGAAGAAAGAGAAGAAGAAGAAGAGAGGGGCTGCACTGTGGTTTGCTTCAAGGGCTTCTCTGGGTGTACGGGGACAGAGACGAAGCGAGTGGAAACGTCGACGACGAGTTTCCGGCGAGGTTTCCGGCGAGGCAAGTGGGCTGCTAGGGTTTTATGTGAGGGAAAAGCTCGGGTTAGGGTTTCTTGGTGGCTGTAGGGTGAGGGTGGTGTCGAGAGGTCGTGGAAGAGAGGTGAAGGGAGATGAAGACGGTGGTGACAGGGATCGGAGTTCCGGCGATGGGTTAGGGCTTGGCGTGGGTTTCTTGTAGTCGGGTGTGCAGGGTTCTGGTCGGGTTTGGAGAGAAGAGGAGAAGGTGGTGGTGATGAGGGAGGGCCGACGCGAGGTGGTCGGAACTCCGGCGAGGTGCACGTGAGGTAAGGTGAGGTGAAGGTCGGGTTGAGGAGTCGAGGATGCAGCGGGGAGAGGGGAAGGGAGAGGGGAAAGGAGATGTAGGCGCTGGCTGCGATGGTGGCTGAGGCCGATGAGGGAGTCGGCTGGTGGCGTGAGGCGACGAGGTAGAGGGCTAGGTTTCTCGGAGGCGGGGAAAAAGAAAAGAAGAAGAAGATGCTGATGAGAGAGAGAGGACGTGCATAAAATATATATATATATATATATATATATATATATATATATATATGAATGAGAGGAGGAGAGAGAGAGAATGGGATCGAGAGGAGAGATAAAGAGAGAGAGAGCCAGCGAGAGGAGAGAGACAGAGGGAGAGGGAGAGATCGAGAGGAGAGAGAAATTTGTTTTTAGTTAGGATTTTTAATTCTAAAAATATATTTTAGTTAATTAAATTTTAAACGGTAACAGTTTAATAAATATTATATTAATAAAATATTTGATATTCTGGTAAATACAAACTTAGTCCAAAACACGTCCGGGTCGGGTCTAAAAATCCAGTTTTAAAATGTTAGTGTATATGCCCTAGAGGCCATTACTGTATCATACTAGTATGTATATTACTTAATGGAAGCTTGGGATATTCACCTTGTATATACAATCTTGCTCAAAATAGTAGTATGCTACTTGGTTTATTTCTACTTCAATGTGTACATGTGTTTATTTTTGTATATCGCCTATACACATTAGTGGAGCCCTAGGATCTTTGCTTGATTACCAGCGATGTGATGGTCGTCACACTAGTGGGGCTGGGTAATCTATAAGCACATCCTTATGCAGGTCCCTGGTCGCAGGACTATCGAGACAGGGCATCGATACTCCGGAGTAGACCAGGCATGCGCTTCTCATCCCAGTGTGGGAGACGGTCTGTCCCACAGCCGTCAGTACGTCGTACTTGAGATAGTATGCGGTTGCCCGTTAGGTTACGGGTACACTGGACAGGACTCGTCGGGAACTGACTAGTTGGTATTATACCTATCGTCAGTTATCAGTTCCCAGGTGACATGAGTACAGCTTAGTCCGCTGACTTGACACTGTCACTTCGCCTCGGGTGTGTTCCCACTGTACTTGATCACTACCCTACCACGGCTCAAAGGAGTCGTGCAAACAGGTGGTGGTTGGGTGCAGTCCCGAAGCACTTGGAGGCAGTGACGGTTAGACAGGATCGTCTCTCCCGGTATTGGGGGTTGACATCGCGCTGTGTCTAGGAGAGCCATTACACGAGTATTCCCTGGCCAGGGCAAACGAGATATACTGGTAGGTTTCCAGTGTTATCTCAGGGTGTTTTGGGCTTCGCTCCGGCACGACTTGTACCGCTATTGGGGGACTGCGTTTACCGCCCCCTAGGCCCGCCATGCGATGTATCAGACGAACAGACCGGACTGTACGGAGAATGTCACACTCAGGCTCAGTAGGAGTTCAGATGGGTTTCGCCTCGTCGGTCTTCTTATCGGCATTACCTGGGGACCGTTACGCACAGCTAGTGCCGCTTGCGGTCTGTGGTTAAACCCACTGCCAGCGTAGTGTCGAGTCTTTAGAGTCCCACACAGAAAGCTTTTCGCCTTTAGGCAAAAGAGTAGAGGTCGCATGGTATTGCGACAGGTCGCATGGTTTTGCGACAGGGTTCGGTCACATCCGTGCACTTGTGCACGTACAGTGTCCGGACAGTTTACACTAGCGGGCTTTGTTTAAGCCAGATCCTAGTGTACCTTATGGGATTGGATTTATCCAGTTTGCATTCATGTTCCTCGGAACGCGGATGCGGGTGTGTATGCACAGTTGACAGGGAGGCAGAGGCAGCGGATTCTCATTAGGGTTGTTGACAGTTGACCGTTGACTTTTTGACTTTTTGCTCAACCCTAATGAGAATATGATATGTGATTAACTATTATATTAATTAAGTATTATGGTGACATGGTTGTTGACTTTTGTTGACTTTGTTGACTTGTTGACTTTTGTTGACTTGTTGACTTTGTTGACCGGTTGACTAGGCTTGACTAGTTGACCATCATGCTAACCATAACCATCATTTCATGGAAAAGACTTTTTCTTGCTTGCTCATTTAGGTAAAATGAGTAGATGATATGATATGGTTATGGTTGCTTCAACCATCACACATAAGACTTTTTTTGATATGATGAGTTATGATGACTTTAGATTATGAGAGGGTGAAAGACAAAAGAGAGCCTCATTCTTTCTTGCTCATTCTCTCTCTTGTTCTTGAGCTCTCCATTTTGCTCTCACCCTCTTGCTCTTGCTCCCTCTCTTTAATCTATGGTTCACATCTCTCATGAGTTGAGAACCAAGAACCATAGATAAAATCCCATTCTATTCCTCTCTACTCATTCTAGTTCACTAGGTTTAGCAAACCAAGTGAACTAGTTTCTTCAAAGAACGAAGAAGGAGCTAAAGGTGGAGCTTTCAGGTGGATCTATCTTCGGCGTACGGAGACGACGAGAAGAAGCCATCGGACCACCATTGGAGCTTGAAGACGAAGGAGTTCAAGGACAAGTTTAGGTATAACCATCTTCATCCGAGTAGCTAACTCTCTTTAGCAAGTTTGCTAGTTTTAGTTTAGGAAAAGATCCCGACTTTGTTTAGTCCCATGTTGCCCCTTGCGCTAAAAATTTGATTTTTATACCGTTTCCGCCTCCCCGTAAGAACCGGGGTCGCACGTGGACTTACAAAAATATGAAAAATATAAGTGTCGACCGAAACTAAAATTAGATATCCGGGTAACGAAAATACATGCCCCAAGAACGGATGCTCGCGCGTGCGCGTAGTCATCCAAACAAGTCTGTTTTACTGAACGGGACGAGAACAAGATACCGGATGCTACGACAGGGTTAGGGGTATCATGCAGGCCATGCAATGTATTTTTAAAATATTTTCTGCAACTTTAAATGTTATATTAAAATATGCAGATGCCGAATATAATGCCAGTATGCAGTATGTATAATATAAAAGTGCACGAGTCCACATAACAAGTCAGGATAAATCATAAATATGAATCAAGACGGGTTTCAAGCAAGCGGGTCGGGTCGGATGGAACTACAGATGTCAAATATACTATTCGCACCCAAAACACAGTAAATCAGGAAAATACCATAAAATAAAGAAATACTTGAAACAGAACTGGTATAAATGAACTAGGGTGTTACATTATACCCCAACTACAAAAAGAATTTTGTTCTCGAAATTCCAGGAACAAGAAAAGATAAATAATCAAGAATCTATAAGAATAGGTGTGGAAACTTCTGTCGATCTCGTCTTCTCATTCCAAGTCGATTCTCCGTGCGAGCGATTTCCCCAAGAAACAAGTACAAGAGGGATAACCTGTTCTTAAGGACCTTTTCTCTTCGATCAACAATCGACATCGGTCGTTCCTCAAAGGTCAAATCTCTCTTTCAGTCAGCTCTGAATGATCCAGCACGTGTGTTTCATCTCGAACATACTTACGGAGTTGAGATACATGAAACACGTCATGAACATTCGCCAAAGATTGTGGTAAAGCCAATCGATAAGCCACTTCTCCAACACGCTCCAAAATCTCGACAAGGCCCCCACGAATCGAGGACTAAGCTTGCCTCGACTCCCAAAACGAATCACTCCTCTAGTCGGTGATATCTTCAAGAATACCAGATCACCAACAGCGAACTCTAGAGTTCTTCTCGATGTGTCGGCCCAACTCTTCTGTCGATCTTGTGCTGCTTTCATGTGATTCGGATAGTGTTAACTTTCTCTACTGTTTGCATGATCAAATCCGGTCCCAACAATCTTCGCTCTCCAACATCATCCCAACAAACAGGTGAACGACACTTGCGACCATACAATACTTCGAATGGAGCCATCTGAATAGTCGCCTGAAAACTGTTGTTGTACGAAAACTCCACCAAGTGTAGATGATCCTCCCACGAACCCTTGAAGTCCAACATGCAAGCTCTCAACATATCTTCAAGATTTGGATCGTTCTCTATGATTGGCCATCTTTCTGAGGATGATAAGATGTGCTAAATTTCAATCGTGTCCCCAAACTTTCCTGTAAACTCCTCCAGAAGTGTGATAAGAATCGGGTGTCACGGTCGGACACGATGCTTACAGGTACTCCATGCAAACTCACAATCTCCTGCATGTACCGTTCTGCCAATGCTTCCGTTGATTAACCAACTCAAAATGGTATGAAATGGGCTGCCTTGGTCAATCGATCAACAATCACCCAAACTGCATTGTTACCCTTTGGACTCCGCGGTAAAGCTGTCACGAAATCCATGGTTATATGTTCCTACTTCCATTGAGGAATCGGAAGTGGTTGCAATAAATCAGCAACCCTTTGATGTTCAGCCTTAACTTGCTGACACACCAAGCACTTCGCTACAAAGCGAGCAATCTCCCTTTTCATGCCTTCCCACCAGAAATGTTGTCTTAGATCGCTGTACATCTTCGTGCCTCCTGGATGTACGGAATACGCGGAACTGTGTGCCTCCTTCATAACTTCTTCGCGAATGTCTCCTTTTGGCACACACAAATGGCTACCATATCTCAACGAACTATCTTCATGAATCGACAAGTCCGTTCGGAGTCCCGCTTCTACTTGTTCTCGAAACATTTGCAATCTTGGGTCCTGCGACTGCGCTGCTTTAATATTATCGATCAATGACGACTGTACTTGCAGCTGCATCAACTGTCCTGAAGAATGCAGTAACACGATCTCCAACTCGAATCTCCGAAAGTCTTCGATAAGCTCCTTCTGTGCAGTCAACATCCGAATTGCTGGCAACCGACTAAGCGCATCCGGCACAACATTAACTTTCCCGGATTGTACTTAAGATCAAGATCGTAGTCATCCATCAGCTCCAACCATCTACGCTGCCTCATGTTAAGCTCTCTCTGTGTGAACACGTACTTCAGGCTTTTGTGATCGGTGAATACTTCGACCCTTTCGCCCAATAAGTAGTGTCTCCAAATCATCAAAGCGAAAATCACTGCTGCTAACTCCAAATCATGAGTTGGGTAATTCTTCTCATGGATCTTCAACTGTCTTGATGCGTAAGCTATAACTTTCTCATGCTGCATCAGAACACATCCCAAACCTTTTCCAGATGCGTCGTTATGAATCACCAATCCTCCGGAACCGTCTGGTACGGTCAAAATAGGAGCGGTTATCAATCTTTGCTTCAATGCCTCAAAAGCCGATGCACACTTATCCGTCCATACGAACGGTACTTCCTTGCGCGTAAGCTTGGTCAAAAGCTCAGCCAAACGGGCAAAATTCTCCACGAACCTTCTGTAATACCCGGCAAGTCCAAGAAAGCTTCTGATCTCTGCTACGTTCTTGGAATCGGCCAATCTCGAACTGCTGCAATCTTCTCGGGATCAACGACGATTCCATCTCCGGATATGACATGCCCCAAAAACTTCACTTCTTCAAGCCAAAACTCGCACTTGCTCATCTTTGCATACAATCTTTCATGCCTCAATTTCTACAGTGCGATCCTCATGTGTTCAGCATGCTCTTCAATGCTCCTCGAGTAGACTAGAATATCATCGATGAACACCATTATAAACTGGTCCAAGAATGGTGAAAAGATTCGGTTCATTAAGTCCATAAATATCGCCGGTGCATTCGTGACTCCGAATGGCATCACTAAATACTCGTAATGTCCATATCGAGTTCGGAACGCAGTCTTGTAAATATCCTCTGGTTTAACTCGGACCTGATGATATCCGGATCGCAAATCCAGCTTCGAGAATACCCTCGCGCCACTAAGCTGCTCGAATAATTCGCTAATGCGAGGGATCGGGTACTTGTTCTTAATAGTCACCCGGTTTAATTCTCGATAATCGATGCATATCCTTCTTGTGCCATCTTTCTTCTTTACTAGAAGAACTGGAGCTCCCCAAGGTGAATTACTGCTGCGAACTCCACATCTCGTTTTGGCGGTAAACCCGAGATGTCCTCGAACACGTCCATAAACTCTCGAACTACAGCTGGCGCTTCCTCCTTATCAACTTCCATTGACGAAAGAACATTGCTTGTCGGCCTAGCCCTAAACTCGACTGGCCCGACAGAACTGCTTTCTCCAGCAAAAACAAACTCCGGATGTCCGGGAATCTGGAAAATCACTTTCTTTGGCCTACAATCAATGTGAGCGGGGAAAGTGCCGAGAAAATTCATTCCCAAGACAACTTCATAACTGCCGGTATCGATCACCAAGAAATCTGCAAATAACTCCCGTCCACAAATAACAACTGAACAATCCTTACATTCTCTACTAGCTATGATCTTCCCATTCCCTGTGTGTATGTCCCAACAACTAGACAGGGTCGTGCAAGAAATCGAGCGTGCAGCAATAAACTTGGACGACATAAAACAATGGGATGCACCAGAATCGAATAATGCTAATAAGGGAAAATCATGAACAAGTAGGATACCTGAAACAACTTCCTATGAAGCCTTGGCCTCTTCAGCCGTCAGGGTAAAGGCTCGAGCTTGATTGGGTCCCTGAGTCGACTGCTTCTGCCCCTGAAACTGCTTCTGCGGTGGCCTTTGAATATCATCCTTCAAACGAAGCTTCGACGGGCAAACACTGATAGTATGATCAACTGATCCGCAAACCAAACAAAGTCCAAGCTTCCTCCGACAATCCTTCTGCAGGTGCCTGTTCATACCATAATATTGCATTATTATATTCCCCATTCTTATTCGTTTTATAAATAAACAGGTGCTTTTGACGCATGTCTGCTACATATTACAGGTTACAGGTTCTTGGATCTAAAACAGTGAAAACAATGAAAGACAATGTAAAAGTGAGACTTTGACCAATAAAGACTCTTGATCAAGCCTACATACAGATCAGTTCACAAAGCAAGGTTCAAGACGTCGACACAAAGCCACGGTTAAAGTCCACAACAATGTTCACTGGAAAATCTGGAAGAGAACCAGAAGCTAAATTGAGAAAAGATATAAAGAAATAAGAAGATAAAAAGCACCAGAGCCAGCCCACAAAATTGTACAGCCCAACTCCATCATTTGGCCGCGGAACCGCGGCCAAACCAGGCCTCGGGCCGCGGCCGTATAGAGCAGTTACTTGTGGAAAATTTTACCATATTTTTTGTGGCGGCTTTGACTAGTCAACCTAGGGGTATTTTGGTAAATGTAGACATGCGAATCAATTATAACCTAGGGTTTCCTATCCTCTATAAATAGAAACTCTAAATCATTGTAAAGGCTATGCCTCCCTTCATTAATAAATTTTAGAATTCTTTTGGAGAGCATCGGTGCCTCTTTTCATTTCATGAATTCAGATCTGACAACCCTGTGTTGATGTTTGGAGAGAGTCATCTGTTAAGTAGGTAATTTTTCATTCTTTGCCCTAGGTAGATTTAATTCCTTGCCCTAGATAATTGTTTAGAGTTAGCTTTGGGGAAGGCTTTTGAGAGATGAGATCTCTCATCCCTTTCTTACCCATCACATATAATCAATAGGACTCCATGCATACACGCACACACCACGCCCTACGGCACCCTATCCCTCGAGGTAGCGGTGATACCGTAGTATAAAAGCCCGGTTGCGCGTGTTTTCCATGGAGGTTAGGGTAAGGATTGATAAAGGAAGGACAAGAACCTAGAGGAAGGAACACCTTCCCGAATGGATCTAATCCCCTTTATTAATAATTACCATAACCCCTCTTAGATCCTAATTTGGGTATAGAAAGCATTGAGATTTATTTACATTTCCAAACCATTCTTAAACCTAGCCCTAGCAAGATTTAGATCTAGATAATCTTAGTATAGATAGATTTAGTTTTTAGATTTAATAATCAATCCGACCACAATCGGAATTAACTCGTTTGAGCGACTAGGAAATTCACAACATCCCTGTGGACCGACCCGTACTCACCGGCTAGCTGCAAAGCGACGCCGTTCTTGATTGCGGTTAATAGATAGTTTTTGAGATCAATCAAATGGTGCCGTTGCCGGGGATGGCGTGTTATTTCCTTTTTGCAATTTCGGGTTAATCTAAAACTAAAAAAATCATAAAAATCAAAAAAATATAAAAAATATCATCTGTTATTTTTGGAAAGGGTAGTTTTGTGAGAATTTTGCAGGATCTACAAACAAATTCGGATTTGGAAAAATCTAGAAAGAGAAACAGAAAACAAAATATCAAAATAGAAGGGGACTTCAAAATCAGAGCAGCAGAATTTTTCCAGAGACCCGAGCCCTCCATCGCGCCGCGTTTCTGCAGCGAAAACCCTCCTAGTACCGCTGAACCGCGGCCGCCAGGTCAAATCAGAAGCCCCAAAATTTTCTCGGATTCCGAGCCGACTTCCTCGCCGCGGAACCGCGGTGGGACCCCCCATTTGGCCGCGGAAAGGCTGCCGTTTGGTGGCGACATCTGTCCAAATTTGTACTGTAAGCTCCTCTGTTCTTGCTCTGGAAATCTAGATATATCTTTTCTGAAAATTTCCTGCAGAATTTTGTGCGCTTTAAAAATATTCCCCCTTCCAAATAACAATCATTTGCATGATTCTTTGGGCCCCGCTTAAAATAGAAATTGATTGCAAGTAATCTTTCCTGTTTGCATATCTTTTATCGAAAATCTTTTTGCTAAAATTTCCAAATAAAGAGAAACAGGAAAAAGGAAAAAAATCTTTTTTAAAAAAAAAAGACTTGCAAACTTTTTGTCGCTAAGAAATCCTTGCACCACCCAACCTTCTTTCTTTTCCCCTTTCTTCTATCATGGGTACCCCACATCATAAATCTCTTTCCGAACTTTGGTATCCCGAACCTAACTTTGCCTTATACGTTAATTGTTTCGGTCGATTTAAAGACGATCCCTCCGTGCCCAAAATTTCTTTGAAAGATCAAATAGAAGCGTCTAGGAGAAACAGTTCGACTTTGCAACCCACTTTGTGTCAACCATGTCAACCTTCACCACCTTCGTACTTTGACACCACTTTTTCGAGTCCTGCTGTAACTCCTAAACCGATGTCCATTGCTAAGCATATTGCTCAATCTCGTAGCCGATCTTTCACCCCTCTCAACTCATCTAGTTCTAGGGATCAACAAGTCCATTCGCCTTTTTATCCACATGTTGACCCTACTCCTGTCCATCCATCCAATTCCTACCAGTCCTACCCGACTTTCCCACCTTCACTAGACACTGTTTCTACACAGCCTTTTGGGAGTTTCATGTATCCAAACAATGTCGAATCTTTTACCGAAACCCCCTCACCACCCATGTCTAGTTTGGAACAGTCGTTGGAGGCTTATATTTTAGCAACAAACAAAATGGTGAGGAATGTGGATGCATCCATAGCCGCCCTTATGCAACCTACTGAACCGGTAGCTAGTTTCCAACTAGCTACAAATTTTTTAATGTATGAGGAGGCGGTTGGACAGAGGGAGAATTTGAGAGGAGCGAGTGAGTTTTACACATTCCCAAATCTGACCTACCCTTACCCAATTGAAGCCCACAACTCCGATTTTCCATCGATTGTCCCAAATGATTCACGAGTTGAAAATACAAACGAGTTGTGTGATTTTGTAGTGCTTGATTTGCCAAATTATGAAGAACCCCTTTCGAGTGAAACCACACTTAATCCTTTCGATCTTTACACCTCCACTCTAGAACCTAAATCGATAAATACCCATGCTTTTGATGAAGTGTAAGAAAAAATTGATTTTCACTTGATTGAGGATATAGACGCCGGGAATATTTTGGATGATGAACCAGTCGATTTGATTGAAATTTTATGTCCAATTCATCATCCCGAGTCATTAAATGTTTCTCCCGAACTTCATATGCGTCTTGATTTTGATGATAATGGCATAGATGAGTTAACTATTGAGGAGACTTATGAGGATAGTATTGAGGAGAGTCTTGAGGATAATATTGAGGTTGAACCATTTTTGTTTGATGTGTCGGATTTTCCAATTCAGCCTCCTGAACCTTTAACTACTATATTACCCTCCCTCCTTTCCGTCGTTCCGACCACGCACACGATCACGCTTGAAGACTGTGAGCTTGAAAATTTTTCCATTGAATCTGACACAGTTCTCACAGCCGATAACACTTACGAGTGTTTTACTTTTTCGGACGATGTTGAAGACTCACCGCCCGAGTTTGAGTCCTTTGAATTTTCAGATGAGTTAGTTGAATCATCAGACTCGATTGCTTACAGTCGTTTTGAACCATTGATGGAATCTTTCAAGTTCGAGGCAGTTTACTACAGTGAGAATGAGACTATCCCTAATTCACTCCCTTTCGTCCTTCCTATCCTTCCGACCGTACAAGAGACCATTACGTTTTCATCTCTTATACCAAGTTTGACGTACCCATGCTTTCTTGCGAATCTTGAGGGATTTGACCCCATTTCTCGACGGGTTGATAGATTAGCACAATCGTTTTTAACACATCGGTCATCACAAATTGTGCTAATTCATTCACTCGATTTACGCCCTCAAGATCGTGCTACCCTTCTTTCTCTTTTCCGCCATTCTTCTCTCCCACCGAGACCGTATCCCATCTCTACCTCCACACGGTCTCGTGTGTTTCTCATTTCTTTTCTTTCCACTCCATTCTTTCACCAACTCGACCATTACCACGATAAGATTTTTGAATGGTTGGTGCTAACCTTTGGCTTATGTAAGGCCAAGCTTAAGTTTGGGGGGAACCTTGTTGTATATATATTTTTGTTTTTCTTTTAACATAAAAAAAATTAAAAATGAAAAAGGCAAAAAAAATTGTAAATAAATAAACAGGGGAGTGCCGACAATTTTGACCCTCTTGGTGTAGCATGACAGTGAGGACACTGTCAAGTTTAAGTTTGGGGGTATGCTCGGTACGTTTTCTTCCTTCGCATTCATTTGTACATATTTTTGCATTTGCATACTTATTTTAAAACCCATAAAAATTGAAAATTTCAAAAATTATAAAAATTATTGTATTCAATTTTGGCTAATTGACTTGAGTTTGACAAATAGGTTAACTAGCTAGGAACAACTAGATCTTAGACTTAGTAAATTAAAAACCCTAAAAATAACCTTCCTTAAAGTTTAACGGTAGAAAGTATATGTCTTTGTAGTTTATTTAGAAATGGGCAAATTTTGGGTTCACTTCTTGGGCTAAGTCAAAACAAAGGAAAAGTATTGATACTTTTATTAGAGTATAAGTTTGAAAAATAATTCCTAGCTTAAGTCTAGATTCTGAAAATGTATACCCTACAATTTTCACAATCACGCACCTTGAAACTTGGAATAGTAGAAGAGACCTTGAAATGCTCTTGTCTAAAGTCCTTAGTACGATGAAAAATAAAAATATACAAGTGTGAAGAAAGAAAAAAATGAACACTGGTTTTTGTGATTATTTAAGGCTGCATTAATGAAAAAAATATTTAGCGAGGGTGCTTCATCACCTAGTGCCTTAGACCAACTGGTTTGGGAGTCACTGCTAAAAAGCCTTGGGTGTTGCAAGACTAGGAATTACGCTTTATTGTGCAAACGCATCTTGTAATCGGTTGTTGGTACCTCAAGAAGCATTAACGGTCGCACGAAGGATGTGTAAGCAAAATTCATTTAAATTCACCTATTAAGAAGTGCTTTGGACAACGGACAAGGGTATGATTGCTTGATTTGAATTTCCAAGTGTAGGGGTGATTTATACACACACGTAGGGATATGTGATTGGAGTTTAGATGACAGAAAGGAGTGAAGAATAGAACTTGTATCTTTAGTAGAGTTGATAGAAATTCCTAAGTGGAGATGGAACCCTAGAAGGAAACTTAGGAAATGCCGAAAACTAAGTAAGTCTATAGAACATATATAATCTTAAGTTAGATGATAGGGAAGTGTGAAGAATATGGGTTGATAATTTGCAAGTCGACGATAATAGAATTCCTTGTTAGAAAACCTAATTGGAGAATTAAAGTCGAAAAGCCGAATTGATAGGATTTTGTGGGTAGTATCCGGTGAAAACCCTAAGGAGACAACACTCCTCCTACTAGGGACACCTAGAGCTTTAACGGCTTGTTGCACGTGCTCAGTGCAATCGCGTTTCCCAGCGAAAGTGCGGTTAGTTTTTTTTTTGTAGAGAATAAAAAAAAATAAGTTTGCTCGAGGACGAGCAAAAGATAAGTTTGGGGGTATTTGTTCATACCATAATATTGCATTATTATATTCTCCATTCTTATTTGTTTTATAAATAAACAGGTGCTTTTGACGCATGTCTGCTACATATTACAGGTTACAGGTTCTTGGATCTAAAACAGTGAAAACAATGAAAGACGATGTAAAAGTGAGACTTTGACCAATAAACAGAAGACTCTTGATCAAGCCTACATACAGATCAATTCACAAAGCAAGGTTCAATACGTCGACACAAAGCCACGGTTAAAGTCCACAACAATGTTCACTGGAAAATCTGGAAGAGAACCAGAAGCTAAATTGAGAAAAGATATAAAGAAATAAGAAGATAAAAAGCACCAGAGCCAGCCCACAAAATTGTACAGCCCAACTCCATCATTTGGCCGCGGAACCGCGGCCAAACCAGGCCTCGGGCCGCGGCCGTATAGAGCAGTTACTTGTGGAAAATTTTACCATATTTTTTGTGGCGGCTTTGACTAGTCAACCTAGGGGTATTTTGGTAAATGTAGACATGCGAATCAATTGTAACCTAGGGTTTCCTATCCTCTATAAATAGAAACTCTAAATCATTGTAAAGGCTATGCCTCCCTTCATTAATAAATTTTAGAATTCTTTTGGAGAGTATCGGTGCCTCTTTTCATTTCATGAATTCAGATCTGACAACCCTGTGTTGATGTTTGGAGAGAGCCATCTGTTAAGTAGGTAATTTTTCATTCTTTGCCCTAGGTAGATTTAATTCCTTACCCTAGATAATTGTTTAGAGTTAGCTTTGGGGAAGGCTTTTGAGAGATGAGATCTCTCATCCCTTTCTTACCCATCACATATAATCAATAGGACTCCATGCATACACGCACACACCACGCCCTACGGCACCCTATCCCTCGAGGTAGCGGTGATACCGTAGTATAAAGGCCCGGTTGCGCGTGTTTTCCATGGAGGTTAGGGTAAGGATTGATAAAGGAAGGACAAGAACCTAGAGGAAGGAACACCTTCCCGAATGGATCCAATCCCCTTTATTAATAATTACCATAACTCCTCTTAGATCCTAATTTGGGTATAGAAAGCGTTGAGATTTATTTACATTTCCAAACCATTCTTAAACCTAACCCTAGCAAGATTTAGATCTAGATAATCTTAGTATAGATAGATTTAGTTTTTAGATTTAATAATCAATCCGACCACAATCGGAATTAACTCGTTTGAGCGACTAGGAAATTCACAACATCCCTGTGGACCGACCCGTACTCACCGGCTAGCTGCAAAGCGACGCCGTTCTTGATTGCGGTTAATAAATAGTTTTTGAGATCAATCAGTGCCCAGGTAGATGACAGAACTCACAAAACATCCTTCCCCTCTGCTCTTGTACGATGGGCTTCTTCATCGGTACTACGCCACGTCGGTTCACCGGAATACCTCTGCGTATAGGCGCTCGGTTCGGCGTAAACGCCGACTTCCGCACTGCAACTGCTTGCTGCTGCATACCCCCAGTCTTCACCGATAAGCTCTGCTGTTCTCGGGCCGCTTTAAGAACTTGCGAAAAAGTGGTCAATCCCAGAGATATGATGTGCCTCTGGATTTCCACGTCTAAACTGTGCATGAACCTTCGTGCCCTATCAGCCTCTTTGGCCACCAAAGGTCCAGCGAATCGACTGAGCCGTGTCCACTCAGCCGCATGCACATCCACGGGTACGCCGTTCTGCTTCAAACTAATAAACTTTTCTTCCATTTCCTCCCGTGCAGTCTGCGGGAAGAACTTCTCCAAGAAACTCTTCGAAAAATCTGCCCAACTGATCGGTTTGGACAAGCGGGTATCTTCCACAAGCCACCATTCATGGGTATAGTCTACCAATTGGATGCGTACAACATCCACTCTCTTGTCCTCGGGAATTTGTGCCGCAACGAGCAAATTCTCCGTATCAACCAGCCACTGCTCCACTGGCAACGGCTCCTCCAGACCAGTGAAGACGGACGGACCAAGTCTCCTGAAATCTATCCACACGCTCTACTGGTTTGGCCGCAACACTTTTTACGGACTGCTGGACAGTCCGCAAACCTTCCTGAAAGGCTTCGGCTTGCCGCTGGTTCAGCTCGGTCTGCCGCTTCTGGTTCTCTAGCATCACACGAATTACTCCAAGCAAAGTGGCGTCATCAACATGCCTCTGGTACGATCGCAGATTTCTGTCCGCCATGATTCTGAAGCCAAAACACCGAAGAGGATTAGCAAGATAAACAAGATTCAACAAACAGGATACAAGAAGAAAGATAGTTATGGATTCAAGGATGGCAAGATAGAAATAAGGCAGGACATGCTCCTAGTTACGAGTATTCTGATTCGTGTATTGGGTTCAATACCCAACTACAAAAGAATCAAACCCGATTAACCTAAATCCTATGGCTCTGATACCAAACAAACCCTGTCACGCCCCACTTCCCAGAGTGCGCTAAGATCGGCACGTGACAGAGCCAACCATGCTACTTGTGGCTAGGAAATATCCCTCCACAGTCATATTACAGCTGTCTATAGATATCAAGAACAGGAAAAATAAAAGAAACTATCTAGTACAGAGCCAGAAATAACGAGTCAAGAAATAATATGCGGAAGCAATAAATTCAAGTAACAATAACAATCTGAAAAGTACGTCCCAAAATACGGGCTCACATCAGGAATGAAAATGCGAAATAAAACTAAACTAACTAGCTACTAACATAATCTTCACTGCTCGGTTTGTTGGTCAAAATACTCGTGAATGGCCTGCGACAGAGATAGAGGATCTGGGCCATGCAAAACCCAGACGTCAGTGCGTCATGATATCAAACAATAATATAAGCAATCAGGATGTAACGAGATATGCAGGTAGGAATTATAAATAGTAACAAGTCAACAGGAATGTATAACAGTGAAGTATATCAGTATGTGTGACGTGCAGTGCTCAATCTAAGCTGTGCTACTGGGTTATCTATTCTAAAGTTTGTTTGAAATCAATTAATGTAATCCTCCATGAAACTCAAAGAATATGTCCCGTTATCCCCCGGGACCACGGATCAGGTAGTGGGAGTCATGAATGACTCTGTCCCGTTATCCTCCGGGACCACGGATCAAGTAAGAACCACGAATGATTCTGTCCTGTTATCCCCCGGGACCACGGATCAAGTAATACCCTTATAAGCTACACTTTAGCCCATACCCCCAAGGTTATGTGTTTAAGTCAGGTATTGAAAATCTGGAGCTAATGCCAACACAGGATCAAGCAGGTACAGGTTTGTCTAAATAGACAACAGGTTATGTCCGTAGGGACAACAGGTCAAGATTATCGGCATTAGTAACAAGATCAGGTATCAAGTCAAGAAGTGGTATATCAGGTTATAACAGGTAGTACACAGGTATCAAGCGGATGCTCATAATAAAACTATAGCACGTGCGGAAGCGCAATAAAAGCATGGATGCACAAATATTTATCAGGGGTTATATCATGACTATGTAGGATGCACATTATCAAGTATGGGGTGCTAATAAAACAATAATATGGATTAATATAATCTGTAGATGCAACTGGATATAAAGAATTAATGGTATGGGTACACAATAAAACATGGATGCATGAATAACTGTTAGGGATTGCAACTATATCTCCATTACTATGTATGATGTATATTTTCTAGCATGGGGTGTTAATGTAGCAGTAATATGAAATAACGTGACATGGAATGCCAATAGATATAAAATTAATAGTCTGGATGCACAAACATCGATCAGGGTTACATTTACAGTTCCTAGACTAAGTGGGATGCACATTATTAAGCATGGGGTGTTACTATAATAATAATATGAATTAATGTGATCTATAGATGCAGTTATATATATTTTAAATGATATGGGTGCAAACGGGTATCCGAAAACTGTAAAATTGTAATATGGATTCATAACTAAACAATATGTAATACTATTATTCAAATGGGTGCAGTATATTGTAGTATAGCATGTAACAAGATTAACTTGCCTTGATGGATCACGCTACGGATACGCACGGCACGTCCGACGTCGGTAAATCATCGCAACGCACACACGGCACGCGGGATGGGTCCAGACAAGGCAAGAGGATGATCACGCGAGCAAGGAACGTTCACTGGGTCGCTCGGATCGTCGGCAGCGGCATGGCTCCGGCGGTCACCGGAAAAGCAAGAATCAAGAAGAAGAAGAAGGAGGAGGAGAAGAGAGGGGTTGCACTGTGGTTTGCTTCAAAGGGGTTCTCTGGTATACGGGGACAGAGACGAGGCGAGTGGAAACGTCGACGACGAGTTTCCGGTGAGGTTTACGGCGAGGCAAGTGGGCTGCTAGGGTTTTATGTGAGGGAAAAGCTCGGGTTGAGGGTTTCTTGGTGGCTGTAGGGTGAGGGTGGTGTCAAGAGGTCGTGGAAGAGAGGTGAAGGGAGATGAAGACGGTGGTGACGGGGGTCGGAGTTCCGGTGATGGGTTAGAGCTTGGCGTAGGTTTCTTGTAGTCGGGTGTCCAGGGTTCTGGTCGGGGTTTGGAGAGAGGAGGAAGAGGAGGAGAATGTGGTGATGATGATGGGAGGACGACGGTGAGGTGGTCGGAACTCCGGCGAGGTGCAAGTATGGTGAGGTGAAGGTCGGGTTGAAGGAGTCGGGGATGAAGGTTTGCAGCGGGGAGAGGGGAAAGGCGAGGTCGAGGAGATGGAGGCGCTGGCTGCGATGGTGGCGAGGCCGACGAGGGAGTCGGCGGTGGCGTGAGGCGACGAGGCAGAAGGCTAGGTTTCTCGGAGGCGGGGAAAAAGAAAAGAAGAAGAAGATGTTGATGAGAGAGAGAGGACGTGCGTAAAAAATATATATATGAGAGTAAGAGAGAAAGAGATCATGAGAGAAAGTGATAGAGAATGGGATCGAGAGGAGAGATAAAGAGAGATAGAGAGAGACAAAGAGAGAGGAGAGAGAGAGTGCGAGAGGAGAGAGAAATTTGTTTTTAGTTAGGATTTTTAAATTTTAAAAATATATTTTAGTTAATTAAATTTTAAACTGTAACAGTTTAATAAATATTATATTAATAAAATATTTGATATTCTGGTAAATACAAACTTAGTCCAAAACACGCCCGGGTCGGGTCTAAAATCCAGTTTTAAAATATGAAAAATATAAGTGTCGACCAAAACTAAAATTAGATATCCGGGTAACGAAAATGCATGCCCACAAGAACAGATGCACGCACGTGTGCATAGCCATCCAAACAAGTCCGTTTCACTGAACGGGACGAGAACAAAATACGCGGATGCTACGACAGGGTTAGGGGTATCATGCAGGCCATGCAATGTATTTTTGAAATATTTTATGTGACTTTAAATGTTATATTAAAATATGCAAATGCCAGATATAATGCCAGTATGCAGTATGTATAATATGAAAGTGCACGAGTCCACGTAACAAGTCAGGATAAATCATAAACATGAATCAAGACGGGTTTCAAGCAAGCGAGTCGGGTCGGATGCAAATACAGATGTAAAATATACTATTCGCACCCAAAACACAGTAAATCGGGAAAATACCATAAATAAAGAAATACTTGAAACAGAACTGATATAAATGAACTAGGGTGTTACACTAGGTAACCTTATTTCTAGGGTTGATTGTGCATTTTTGTGTGATTTGTCTCACGTCCGACACTTTTGAAAACAAACTAATTTTAAATCACACACGCTGCCACTTGCGCTAAACCCTCTTAGTGCATGCTCGTCTGGACACGGGATTCTAGTGCCCGTCTTGTCCGCGTTCCTACTATCGACTCCGAAGTCAGTACTTCTTCATTTTCTTTTTCCCCTCCACCCACCACATCGACCGAGATGGACGGTTCTCCATCAGATTATAACACCACCCTGCCACCACCCGTCGGTGCGCAGAATCCATCACGCATTTCTCTCCAAGAAAGATGTTATCCTATACGCGGTCCCCTTCCTACATGTTTATCTATTCCACCAGCCAATAAGGATAATTTTGAAATTAATCCCCACTTCATCAACCTGTTGCCCAAATTTCACAGGCTTGAGTCGGAAGACGCATATGTTTTTATCACTAAATTCGAAAACGTATGTGCAATGATGGGTACATCATAACTGTCTGTGGATACTATGCGCTTACGTCTTCTCCCTTTCACTTTGTGCGATTTAGCAGAAAAATGGCTTTATAACACTGACACACACTCTATTACCAATTGGGATGAATTCGTGATAGCATTCCTTAAGAAATTTTACCCCAATCATAAGACCGCCTGTGTTAGGAGCGAAATCAACCAGTTTACCCAGCTTCCCAATGAACCATTTTGGAAGTGCTTTGAGCGGTTTAAGGATTTTCTTGTCCAATATCCTCATCATGGAATACATAGATGGGATCTGTGCCGAATTATATATGAAGGTATTAATCCAGCGACAAAGCAGATGCTTGAAACCATGTGTCAATGCAATTTCATGTCCAAAGACGATGGTGAAGCCTGGAAATATCTGGAAGATCTCGCTGAAAACACTTTGCAGTAGGAAAGCGTTAGACCACCTTCATTTAGGGGAGGCATCCATCAGCTCGATATTTCCATCGCAGTAAAAGCCGAAATGGCAGCGATGCAAAAGAAACTCGACGCTATAGAGAACAAGTTCTCACCAGTCTCCCTAAACCGGGTAACGCTCCCCAAGACCGTGTGTGGTTGTTGTTCCGATCCATCTCATTTGACGGAAGAATGTCCTTTAAATTCTTCGTTTCAAGGTCACGAGCAAACTAATGCTGCTTTTCAGCAACGACCTAGAAACGATCCTTATTCTTCCTCATACAATCAAGGATGGAGGAATCATCCTAATTTTGCCTGGAGCCAAAATCAAACCAACCAAAATCAAAACCAGTTCCAAAGAAATTATCAAAGACCTCCTCTACAGCAACAACAACCACCACCACATCTGCGCTTGAATCCGGCCAATAATTCTTTCCAAACGGCCGGTACCGAAAACTCATCTGCGCTTGAACGAAGTGTGGATATGTTTATTAAACATTCTATCCAGTCGACGGATAAAATCAAGTCTTCTATCCGAACTTTAACACAGACCACCAACTCCCACAGTGAAAGTATAAAATCGATAGAAGCACAACTTGCACAAATAAATGTCACGGTGAGTGCGAGAGAAAAAGGGAAACTTCCATCTCAACCCCTACCAAATCGTGGTAGAGTGCTGGATAACCACGTGGGTAAACATGTTGATGACGTTGGGGATATTAATGATACCCCGGTTTTTACTTCTTCTACTAATTCGTCTAGTCTTCCACCTACTTCCGAACCTACTTTCCATTTTCCACTAGGTTCGAACCCTTCGCATACTTCCTCGAATCTACCTAAAACGATCCCCACTCCAATTCTGGAATCGATTCCATCCCCACAAACTTCTCCACAAATGTTGGACCCAAAACTTATTGATAAAGCTCCATTTCCAAACAGGTTGAGGGCCAACAAACCTAACGCACAAATGGAGAAAGTTATGGAAATGTTTAAGCAAATTAACATAAATATCTCTCTCCTAGATTCTATTCAACAAGTTCCGTCTTATGCAAAAATCCTTAAGTAATTGTGCACTAGGAAGAGAAAAACTCAAGTGCCGAAAAACGTATTCATGACAAGTAACGTGAGCACGGCTTTTACCCAACAATTGCCTAAGAAACGTAAGGACTCCGGTTGTCTTACAATATCTATAACTATTGGGGGAAAAGCATCAATCGTGCTCTACTTGACCTCGGCGCTAGTGTTAACTTGCTTCCATATTCCGTCTATGAGCAGCTAGGTATAGGAGAGCTGAAACCTGCCCACTGCACTCTCCAGATGGCAGACCGATCTATCGCCCAACCTAGGGGTGAACTAAAGGATGTGTCAATCAAAGTAGGGGAATTCATATTCCCTGTGGACTTTATTGTTTTAGATACACAGCCTTTGGCGAACCCACGCAACCAAATCCCGGTGATACTCGGTCGACCTTTCCTAGCAACTTCCAACGCTGTCATTAATTGTCGTAACGGTTCTATGAACTTATCATTCGGGAAGATGACAATTGAGCTTAATATTTACAAGTTAGGAAGTCAACCATCTGAACCTTCTGCTCATTTAATCGATGTCTGTTCCATCAACGAGATAGCTTCCGACAGCTGCGAAGCGAAAGTACTTTGCTATGATGATCTCGACAACACTAGTACGACATTGTTTGATCTAGAAAATTATTATAGTGAGGATATCTTCGATGAGTCCATCCCTGAGTTCGAATCCGTTGACCCGTCGCAAAAGTCAGTAGCACTTTCCGAGTCAATATTCTATGCAAGATATGAACCTCTTGGAGAGTCCGAATATCATTCCCTTACCCCTCCTTCTATCGTCTCTCCGCCGACTCTAGATCTCAAACTGCTACCTTCTCATCTTAAATATGCATATTTAGGTGAGAATGAGTCTTCACCCATGATAATATCCGCTTCTCAAGCTTTACAGCAAGAGAACGCTCTTTTGACGGTATTGAGATCGAATCGGTAAGCATTTGGTTGGACAATGGCTGACATCAAAGGGATTAGTCCCTTAATTATTGAACATCATATACATTTAATGGATGAAACCAAACCAACCCGAGACCCACAAAGACGGTTAAACCCCGTCATGAAGGAGACAGTAAAGAAAGAAATCGTCAAGTGTCTAGATAGTAATATAATTTACCCAATATCTGATAGCCAATGGGTAAGTCCTATTGATGTGGTCCCTAAAAAGTCTGGCATCACGGTCATAACTAATGAGGCTAATGAGTTGATCCAAACACGCACCCAAACTGGATGGCGCATATGTATTGATTACAGAAAACTCAATGCCGCAACGAGGAAAGATCACTTCCCTCTATCTTTCATTGACCAGATTTTGGAACGATTAGCTGGGCACGAATACTATTGTTTCTTGGACGGATACTCTGGCTATAACCAGGTCCCCATCGCCGAAAAGGATCAAGATAAAATAACATTTACTTGTCCTTTCGGTATTTTTGCTTATAGACGCATGCCCTTTGGCTTATGCAACGCTCCCGCTACATTTCAGCGGTGTATAATGGGGATATTCTTAGACATGGTCGAGAATTTTCTGGAGATATTTATGGACGATTTCTCCATATTTGGGACTCCTTTGAGGAATGCCTACGTCATCTTGACGCGGTTCTTACTCGCTGTAAGGATAAGAACTTAACTTTGAATTGGGAAAAATGTCATTTCATGGTCCAAGAAGGTATTGTGCTTGGACATATCATTTCACAAAAAGTCATTGAGGTAGACAGAGCTAAAATAGATGTCATCCATAACCTCCCCCATCCCAGATGCGTCAAAGATATACGATCCTTCCTTGGTCATGCAGGATTTTATAGGAGATTCATTAAGGACTTTGGCAAAATTGCTAGACCCTTAACTCTTCTCTTGGCCAAGGATACAATATTTCACTTCGATTCGGATTGTGAGACTGCTTTTGAATCGCTTAAAAGATCTCTCACTACAGCCCCCGTTCTATCATCTCCGGATTGGAACTACCCGTTCGAGCTTATGTGTGATGCATCAGATTTTGCTATTGGTGCAGTCTTAGGGCAACACATTGATAAGATGCTACATGTAATTTATTATGCAAGTAAGACCTTGAATGATGCTCAAATTAATTATACAACGACTGAGAAAGAGCTCTTGGCAGTTTTATTTGCATTAGAAAAATTCAGGCCCTACTTGATTGGCTCGCCAATAGTGGTTTACACCAATCACTCCGCCCTAAAACATCTTTTATCGAAGAAGGATGCTAAGGCCAGGTTAATACGTTGGATCCTGTTGTTACAAGAATTTGATCTTGTCATACGAGACAAGAGTGAATGTGAAAACGTAGTAGCCGACCATCTTTCACGCATCTCTTCTTCACCTACAGTGACCTTGCCAATAAATGATTCATTTCCTGACGAACAGCTCTTGACTGTATCCTGTGAACCTTGGTTCATGGATATTGTGAATTATCTAGCGACGGAACTTATTCCTAGCAATTGGTCGAAACAAGACAAACTTCGATTTCTATCCCAAGTAAAACACTTTTACTAGGATAAACCTTATTTGTTTAAGTATTGTTCCGATCAAATCATTCGCAGATGTATCCCTAACGATGAATTCAAGAGTGTATTGTTTTTTTGTCATGATCAAGCATATGGCGGTCACTTTGGTCCACGTAAAAAGGCGGAGAAAGTTTTGCAATGTGGCTTTTATTGGCTAACATTATTTAAAGATGCATATGATTATTGCAAAACTTGTCATCGGTGTCAACACACGGGTCGGATTTCGCGAAGAAATGAGATGCCGCTCCAACCTATCTTGGTTGTAGAAATATTTGACGTTTGGGGTATTGATTTTATGGGCCCTTTTCCCAACTCTTTTGGGAATTTATATATCTTGTTAGCGGTTGATTATGTCTCAAAATTAGTGGAAGAAATACCGTATCGCACTAATGACAACAAGGTTATTATTAAGTTCCTTAAAGAAAATATCTTTTCACGATTCGGGCACACTCACGCTATAATTAGCGACAACGGGACGCAATTCTGTAATCGGTCTTTCGAGGATTTGATGCGGAAATATTCAATTAACCACAAACTTTCTACGCCCTATCATCCCCAAACGAGCGGGCAAGCTGAGATTTCCAATAGGCAGATAAAACAAATTTTGGAGAAGACGGTTTCTCAAAAACCGAAAAGATTGGTCAACCAAATTGACGGATGCTCTTTGGGCATTTCGCACCGCTTATAAGACCGATCTTGGTATGTCTCCTTACCGACTTGTGTTTGTGAAGGCATGCCATCTTTCCGTCGAGATCGAACATAAAGCAATGTGGGCTATTAAAGAGCTTAACTTCGATTTTGATCAAGTTTGCAGCTATCGGAAGCTGCAATTAAATGAGCTAAGCAAACTCCGCGATGAAGCTTACGATAACGCGGTTATAGTAAAGAACCGGACTAAAGTTTTCCACGATAAAAACCTTTTTAGAAAAACCTTCACATTGGGACAACAAGTCCTTCTTTATGATTCCCGTCTCCATCTTCATCCAGGTAAGCTGAGATCTCGTTGGAAAAGACCTTTTGTGGTGCGGTATGTATATCCGCACGGGGAAGTAGAAGTTGAAAATATTAAAACGGTTCAATTTTCAAAGTAAATGGGCATAGATTAAAACCGTATTTTTCCGCTGACCCCGCGGAGGAGCTCCTGTTTTTACAGGAGCCGCTCTATCAAAACTAAAACTCCTCCGCCTCAACTCCATGTCTCGGTAATATTGTCTCATCTTAAGAATGGAGGTGAGTGAAAAAGGATTTAATTGAATATCCGTGCGTGCCAAAGTATAAGTTTGGGGGTAGTTTTCATTTAATTATTATTTTACTCTTATCATTTTTGCTCCCCAAGTCTACAGGTCTATGCATTCAAAAAACTACATCGGTGAGGACACTGCTGAAAACAGGTTTGGGGGGAGGTTTGTATTAACTGAACTATATTTTGCCACTAGGCACTATACAAAAAAAATTGATAATAAAAGATTAGAAAGTGACGAATTACATATGAAAAATAGGAATAGTTTAAGAAAAGCAAGAAAGTTAGATGTTTTCTTAGACGAAACTAGTAATAAGTAGTTATGAGCCGTTGTCCCAAGGGTTAGTAAGATAAAGAAAGTCACTAATCTGAGGATAAAAATAAGTCTGAAAAATAGTCTCTATTCTTGAGGCCAAACATTTGAACGTTGATACCCTACTATACACACTTACACACATCTTGAAACTTGGGATAATAGAGGATACCTTGAAATGCTCTTGTCTAAAAGACTTAGTATGAAGAAAAAATGTATATATATATATATAAGTGGTGAAGAAAAAAAAATGAACACTGTTTTTGTAATTGCTTAAGGCAGCATAAAAAAATTATAGCGAGAGTGCTTTATCACCTAGTACCTTAGACCAATTGTTTTGGGAGCCACTGCTAAGCTTTAGGTGTTGCGAAATGAGGAATTACACCTAAATGCGCGAGCACATTTTGTAATCGGTCGGTTGGTACCTCAAGAAGTATTAACGGTCGCATGAAGAATGTGTGAGCAATTTTATCGTAAATAGTCACCAACCATAAAATACTTTGGAAGATAGACAAGAGTATGATAGCTTGAATTGAATTCTCTAAGTGTAAGGATGTCTTTTACACACATGTAGGGGTATATGATCAATGTTTGGAAGAAAAATAGGGAGGAAGACTAAAGGCGATGTTTTATTGAGGAATGATGTGATTTCTAATATTTTTTCATGACCATTAAGATAGGGCTCATGACAACCGAAAAACTGGTATAGTTGGAAACTCTTATTTTCAAGTTCTTTCTTTTATAGTTCTTATCTTTATATGTAAGTTTCACCATCTTTCTTTTATTATAGGATTTTGAGGGTGTAATCCACTGAAAACCCTCAGGAGACAACACTCCTCCTACTAGAGACACCTAGAGGTTTAACGGCTTGTTGCAGTGTCCGTGACGTGCCTTCCCTCCTGAGGCATGTAGACGAGCTCACCACAATCCGGGCTCGCTTCCACATTCCCCCCGGCTACTCGCTTCGCTTGGCCGGAGAAGGAGAGAGGGCACACCAGGTACGGAGAAGGAGATTGCCTTGTATAGAAGCCTTTTAGGCCGGAATGCGTCTGCCCTTCTCCCTCGAGGTGAGTGTGGCGCTGCATTTCTTTCAATTAGTGCCAAACTCGTGGAGGATTCTCTTCGGGTTCCTGGTCCGGTTGAGATTGCAGGAGATCCCTTTCAGCCTGAACATTCTCATTTCCTCCCTCTGCTATAAAAATCACCCTGACACTCGTAGGGACGAGCCTAGCTGGGTATACGTTTCTTTTAGGAAACACAGAGGAGGGGCGGCCGGGTCGGGGTCGTAGCAGTACCTTCTTCCATTCATGAATGGAAGGAGAAGTTCTTGTTCGTCGGGCCACTCGAGGGTGAAGATTGGCCTGTGCCTGTCCAGTGGCATAGGACCAACTGCCCACGGGTGAGGCGGTCGAACGATCCCGATGTGGTGGCGGTGTCGAAGTGGGAGCCCGTCCATCGGGCCGATGTGTTGCTGTCCGAGCAGGCCCTCAGTTGGGCCGGGCTGAGACCTGCTCAGTTTGCGGGTAAGTTAGGACTTTAGGCGACATATTTAGACTTGTGTATTCTTCCACTTTTTCTGGAATTGTTAACCCCTTTTTTTGTATTTTCGCTTTTTGTGCAGAGCCAATGGACCGATCTAAATTCTAGGCTACCCTGGCCGAGAAGAAAGGGAGGAAGGACGGAGGCGCTGGCCCGTCATGCCCCGCTGCGAGCCAGCTCCGTCGGCGGCCGCTCCGGCCAGGCGCTTCAGCACGCCCCGGGCTTCGGAGCCTGGCCACGCGCAGAGCCGCAAACACGCTCGGGAGCAGGAAACCCGGGTTTTGGAGGTGGGAGGCGAGGCCGATCCTCCCGTGCCCCTCCTCAAGAGGCACCATAGGAAGGTGCCCCATTCCCCATCTTCCCCGATCTTCGTGGCTGAAGGGGATCTTCGCTTCGAGGTGCCATCGGGGCTTGCTGTAGCAGATAGTCTGCTCTCGGTAATGGAGAGGTCGGCTGGAGGAAAAATCCCCTGGGGGACCCTCAAGGACCAAATGGCGGCCATAGCCCAGGAGGCCGTGCTGGTCAGTGTCCACCTCCCGCTCGGATTTTTATTGAGTACTTTTTGTTCGCAAGATCGGGTGCCTTTTTAACCCCTTCTTTTGTTTTCCTCAGGTCCTCCAGCACTGCGCCCTCGTTGTCGACATGGAGCACGAGAAAATTGTCCCGGCGATGCAGATCGCTGGTGAGTTTTCCTCGTGGGAGGAAGTCTTGAGCCGGGAGCTGCGTGAGGCGAAGGAGAGGATCGCCGCCCTTGAAGACCGAGCGGCAGCCGAGGGTCAGGTGAACGTCGGCTGCCAGGAGACCATCAGAGTTTTGATGGAGTCCAACAAGACCGTTGAGGCCAAGTTGGAAGATGCCAGGGTGCTCACCGCCACTCTAAAGAAGACATGGGACATCCTCAAGAGGGAAAACGAGGCGATGAAGGAAGCGATGAGGCACGCCGACCTCCGGGATGCGAAGGCGGTGGAGAGCTACAGGACGTCGGATCAATTCTACGCCGACCTCGCCGAAGCCTCGGCCCTCGTCTGGCATGATGCCTTCGACGCCGTCAAGGCGCTGATACCGGAGTTTCCCGACGCTAAGCTCCGGCTCGAGTACCCCCTGGAGGGCGAGGTCTAGAGGGTTGCCACCGGAAGCGTCGGTGGGGGAAGGCCCCTGGTGGGGGCGTTGGGGAGAAGGCGGTCACCCCGGCTCCTAGTGCCGAAGCTCCTGCGGTGGGCGCCGAACCTCAAGCAGTCACCCCGGCTCCCGAGGTGGCCGCGGAGCACGCCGAGGTCCTTCCCGACCCTGAGGCCTGAGTCTCCCTGCCCTCTTTTTTGTATATTTTTTGTTTTCGTCTTGGAATTTTGGAAGCCTTCGGGCGATTTTGTAAGGCTGAGGAGCCTACAATACCTTTGTAAAGACTCCCGAGTTGTAAACAAGGCTCTCTTCCAGAATTTTTGTGGCAATATTTCTATTTCGCTGCAATGTCTTCATTTTGCTCGCCTGATGAGCGCTAGGTCAGGGACCGATCCTTTAGTTGGCAATCACGCGTCGAGTTAAATCCAAATATTTGAAGTGTATAAAGGCCGGTGTAAGATCAGCGTCCTTTTGGCCCCGAAGTCGAGGTGGTAATCACTCGTTGAAGATACGTCGAGTTGGACCGGTGACCACCGCTCTTAAGATCGGTCGGCGTCGCCAAGGTTGAGGACTTCAGACCCTTAGCACAGATGGGTAGGGAGTTACCCGGTAAGGATGGACCGAGCAGGGAAGCTGCTCGGTGGCCTCTAGACGAGGGCTTCGATCCTTGGCGCCGGTGGGTAGTAACTACCAGCCATGGATGGACTAAGCAGGGTAGCTGCTCGGTTGCTTCTTGGCGAGGGCTTTAATCCTTGTCGTCGGTGGGTAGTAACTAGCCAAGGATGGACCGAGCATGGCAGCTGCTCGGTTGCCTCTTTGCAAGGGCTTTGATCCTTGGCGTCGGTGGGTAGTGAACTACCAGCTATGGATGGACCGAGCAGGGTAGCTGCTCGGTTGCCTCTTGGCGAGAGCTTTGATCCTTAGAGTCGGTGGGTAGTGAACTACCAGCCATGGATGGACCGAGCAGGGTAGCTGCTCGGTTGCCTCTTGGCGAGGGCTTTGATCCTTGGCATCGGTGGGTAGTGAACTACCAGCCATGGATGGACCGAGCAGGGTAGCTGCTCGGTTGCCTCTTGACGAGGGCTTTGATCCTTAGCGTAGATGGGTAAGAAGTTACCCGCTAAGGATGGACCGAGCAGGGCAGGTGCTCGTATGCCTCTTGGAGAGGGCTTTGATCCTTGGCGTCGGTGGGTAGTGAACTACCAGCCATGGATGGACCGAGAAGGATAGCTTCTCGGTTGCCTCTTAGCGAGGGCTTTGATCCTTAGCGTTGATGGGTAAGAATTTACCTGCTAAGGATGGACCGAGCAGGGCAGCTGCTCGGTTGCCTCTTGGCGAGGGCTTTGATCCTTAGCATAGATGGGTAAGAATTTACCAGCTAAGGATAGACCGAGCAGGACAGCTGCTCGGTTGCCTCTTGGCGAGGGCTTTGATCCTTAGCATAGATGGGTAAGAAGTTACCCGCTAAGGATGGACCGAGCAGGACAGCTGCTCGGTTGCCTCTTGGCGAGGGATTTGATCCTTAGCGTAGATGGGTAAGAAGTTACCCGCTAAGGATGGACCGAGCAGGGCAGCTGCTCGGTTGCCTCTTAGTGAGGGCTTTGATCCTTGGCATCGGTGGGTAGTGAACTACCGGCCATGGATGGACCGAGCAGGGTAGCGACTCAGTTTCCTCTTGGCGAGGGATTTGATCCTTAGCGTAGATGGGTAAGAAGTTACCCGCTAAGGATGGACCGAGCAAGGTAGCTGCTCGGTGTTACGAGGCTCTACCCGACCTTCTGAGATGTGTGAATATCAGGGAGAGTGACCGTCGCGGGCGGCACGTGGCCGGAACGCATAGGCGAGGAAAGGAGTTCCAAGATCCGCGTCATTCCGACTTCGATTCGCCGAGAAATACGGGATATCTGCCACATGACGTATGTTGGTACATATAGGTGTCCGATTAAATATGTGTACATGACTTTAATCGGACGGTTGATAATACTAGCGGCTTAGGATTAAGCCGGATTATTAAATCAGGTTTTGATTTAATAATTTATATATATATTTATATATATGCATTCTAGTATTATTGTTCACTATTCATTTTCTCTCTTGGCTATTCGTATTTTTGTATGAATACGCGTATATGTATTTCGATACGTGTACCGTGAAGTATTCCGTATTTATACGGAATAGCTTCTAGAAATGGACACCTCATTTGTATGATTTTCTTTTTAGGAAATCATTTGTTTTACAAATGAGGTGGATGGTGAGTTGGCATGAGCATGGACTAGGAATGTAGAGAGGTATGTCATGGAATTATTTATTGGTAAAATGTGAGGAGATATTTTGTGTGCTTGAGAAAGGAAGGGGCAGCCACTTGTTTTGGGTGAGAGGGCTTGCTCATTTTCTTTGCCTCATCTCATTCACATTCTCACTCACTTAGAGACTTAGCACTTTTTTTAGTTGCACATGCCACATGTTTCCTCACCTCCTCTTCATCTTCTTTAGTTGCTCATGGAGCATTTGTGATAAGAGAAAAATTATAGTGACACATTCCTATACCTCCACTCTCCATTGCTAGCAACCTTGGAGCGTCGGTTGCCTCGCTTGGTGAGGCTGAAGCTTGCGCCATTTCCCTCAGGTGGATCATCGTAGATGGCGGATGACCGGCAACCAAATTGAATCAAGGAGCCTCTAGGAGCTTGGGATGATGGTTCAAGACCGAAGGACATGGATCAACTCGGTATAACCATCTAACTTCTAGTTTTACATATTGCTAGGTATCGGGTCATGGTAGCGCCAGTATAGTAAATTTTTGTTCCGTATTTGGCCATGGTTTGATGGCCGGGGCGCTGCCATAACCCAACATGGTATCAGAGCCAACCCGTAAACCCCTTACTAGCAGTTTTAGACAATGTTAAAGTATCGAAATCGAAACAACCCCAAAACAGTGCACTGCACATTTCAGTTTCTGTCGAAATTTCAGAGTCTTCTAAAATTATTTTAGCAACTGCAGAAGACTACTATAGTGACCACTAGACTACACCCCAAATACAAGCCAGTTTCACCCATATTGGATCGGCCACATTAAGAAAATTTCCGAGCTCGCCGACCCTGCAGTCAATTTTGGGTTTCGTATTTTAGGTGTGGTCTGGTCTCTGTAATGTTGGTGTAGTGGTATTGCTTGTTTTGCCCATTTTGGATATTTTATTATCTATTGTTCAGGGGCAATTCGGGGTGTTTCGAAGTCGATAATTTAACACTGTTTAAATATTTATCAGTACATGCATTACTATCTGCGATCGTGAATGTCATTAGAGCGGTACAACTTGTCTAATTGCTATATGTTCTTTTAGACGAGTTTGCGAACGTGACATTCACGTTGATGTTCTGTGTTGTGCTGTGTTGTGGTTGGATCGTCGTGGTGGATAGCTTGGGTGCAATGTTAGTACAGTTTAGTTTCATTTGTACATTTGATATTACGGGGCGAGCGTCCGACATGTGGACTGCTGTCACTGCCTGTTTGTATATTATTTGTTTGGGGCACGACCGGGTTGAGGTCGATGGCACCCTTGTACATATTATTTTCTTTTTTGTACTAGGATTACCCCGCGGTGGAGTGCACGAATAGCCGGGTTCTAGAGGGCAACGGGTCCACATCTCATGGCGTTGAGACGGAGGGGACCTTACTCTAGAATTGGCAGGCTATTCGCCGCACTCGTAGGAGGTATAGGTTGACCCACGGAGGGGTGCCCAAGTTACCGGATTCCGTGAAGTGCTGGGTGGCCCATTCACGTTGATGATTGGGGTTTCCTCACTTTTGGGATTGGCGGGTAACTTGCCGCACTTGTAGGGGTCTAGGTTTTCATTGCACAGGCTATCCACACGACAGGGAACGTCGGGTCTCATTTGCGGCTCAAATGAAACCCGGGGCTCCAAGATTATCCACCATTCTGTGTTGCTTCTGTGATGTTTCTTTATATCATGCCTGGGACGATTGTCATATATTTATATATATACTAGTAGATGTTGTCTATGTTTTGCACCCGCGCTAATCCATCCCCCGCTCTGTCGTTAGTTAAGTAACCTAACGAGTGATGACGGGACCCAGTGGCGAATGCGGATGGCATATACATACATCATATTTTCGTTCTTTTTGGTGTGATTAATTGATGGGACTGCATTGATTTTGATCGATGCAAGAATAAAGCAAACATATATATGATGTTGTTGGAACTAAGTTTTTAAAAACTGACATTACAGACGTTCTCTTTTTCTTTGCACAGTGGTATTCGATTGGGAATATCCTGCACCTCATTCGACGAGGCAAGGGCCGAGATCCCTTCATCAGGAGTGACCCCTTGGGAAGAAGTTTGCGTCAACGTAATAACTTCACTATAGTCGATTCTTTTGCTTTGCATCGTGGTATTCAGTTTGGAATATCCTGCATCTCATTCGATGAGGAAAGAGCTGAGATCCCTTCACCGGGAGTGACCTCTTTAGTAAAAGTTTCGCCACTATATATTTGTAAAATCACTCGGTTCCTTCAACGATATCAAGTTCATTACGTTAAAGGTTTTTCGCCAAAAACCAGCCGTAGCCTTCCATCATTTCAGATTAGTATTGCTTAGTATTCGTGCTACGTATGTTGACTGTGTCAAGGCATAGTGTGCGGTAGCTCTGTAATGCTTTTCTGTCGCATGGATATATGGATTAGTTAGGACGGTCGTACGATCATGTTGACTGTGTCAAGGACTCGTACGGGTGGGTTTGATGCAATCAAGATAATGATGGGTTGAACTTGACTAGGACCCTTTGATATGTTGACTGTGTCAAGTTCACTTAGGTCCCAGGGATAAAAATCACATCGAGAGTTTCAAACATACAGGAAACTTGCCAAGCATGCGCATACCTTCTGGAGTGTGGTGACTTGGGTGGATTTCATCAAGTTATCATGCGATGATAGTTGGATCCCGATTCCCACTGATGAGTATGATTACTCCTCGGGTGATTTTAGACGATCCCGACTAATTCTCCTTTTTGAGTTTGGAGGAGAATTCGAGAAAACAATGGGAGCCATCCTGATTAGATAAAGTGATTAACCATTCTGATCTAGGTTAGAGTGCACACTGAGTGTTTCTTTTCTCTCTCTCTCTCTCTCTCTCTCTTTGGAAGTGACCATGGCCCGACCCTAAACTAAAACTCATGAACTAAGTTAACTGAACCTTCTTAAAACACTTTGGCTTTTAGAATGTCGCGGTGTCGCATACATCATTGCCACTTCTATATCACCTTTGCGTTTCTCCAGAACACCCCGTTTCACTACGAAGATCCGCACTTATTGGATAATCTATCGTATAGTTACATATGAACTCGAAGGAACTTGTTCCAGATTCGAGGATAGATTCTGGTTCTGGAGAGATTGAATAGGATTATTCGGTTGTCTTTTTCCTTTACCTTCTCTCAGGTTGTGAGTGCTCCTAGGATTAGGAGAGAGTACACCTATTGAGCTTATTGGATAGTCTTCTTCCAAACCTTAGGCTGGTGCCAAAGGGTAGGGAAAGAAGAAAACCAATTATCCTAAAAGTGGTGTACATACGGTAATAAGTAAAGACATATAAAGGGATTAGAATAACGGCAAAGAAAATTACGACTACTATCATTCACGACAAAACCGTGTATACCCCTGCCACTCCCACATCCACTTTGGATTTCTCCAGAACACTTGGTATCACTACGTCCATAAAGCTTGGACATGCCATCGTATAGTTACATACGAACTCGAAGGAATTCGTTCTAGATTCGAGGATGGTTTCCGGTTCAGGAGAAATAGAATAGGATTATTCAGATGTCTTTTCCCTTTACCTTCTCTCAGGATGCGAGGGCTCCTAGGACTAGGAGGGTACACCTATTACGCTTATTGGATAGTCTTCTTGCAAGTCCATGTCACGCACCCCACGATTTTGCGGGGAGGCGGAATATATGAAAAACGATTATCAAAGCTTCGTAACATGGATTTGAGCGCATGAATCGTTTCTAAACCGTTACTAGCAAACTACGAAAGGTTTAACTACTCGGATTCAAAGTTATACCTCACTTTACTTGTCCTTCGGGTCTTCATCGCGGTCCTCCACTCCTCGTAGGCTCCTTGGAACATCGGCATCTCAACGGCCTCCTCGAATCAAAGATGATCCACTCGAGAGCTCCTACTACAAGCTTGATCTCTAACTTGAGATAACTAGGTTGCTCAAAGTGCTAATCTAAGCTACCTAGGGGATATAGAGTGAGGTTATGGATGTATTAGTCTAGCTAACCCTTGATCTCAACACATGAGAGATTAGGATTAGGGTTTCAAGAATGAGAAAGCTTGAGGAGAGAGAAGGTGGTGATGAGAATGAATTGAAATTGTTTCTCACTTCTAATATATTATGAAGCATAAAGAATTATCAAATGAATAATTCAAATGCATTATCATCATGCTTCATTGAATATGTGCAATGAATCATCAAGTGAGTCATTAAGCAATAAATGCTTCATTAACTCACTTGAATGATTCATCTCATGAGTCACAAAATTAATTAATGCTAATGCCACCTTACCCTCCAAGTCACCATGCTTCTAGACGCTTCCCGGAAAATTACGAGAACGCCCCTCCAATCCGTGAAAACACGAAAAAACTTTAGACTGTATAAATCCAATAACCCGATACTAGAATCTGGCTTAAACCAAAGCCGGCTAGAAAAAACTGTCTGAACGCTGTACGTGCGTTTAAACACGTATGCGTCCGAACCCTTGTCGTAAAACCATACGACCTCTATATCGTTTCGTCTGGAGCAGGGAAACTCTCTGTGTGGGACTCTAAAGACTCGATACTACGCTGGCAGTGGATTTAACCACAGACCGCAAGCGGCACTAGCTGTACGTAACGGTCCCCAGGTAGATGTCGATAAGAAGGACGATGAGGAAAACCATCTGAACTCCTACTAAGCCTGATGTGACAATCTCCGTACAGTCCAGTCTGTTCGTCTAAGACTATCGCATATCGAGCCTAGGGGCTGGCAAGCGTCAGTCCCCTAATAGCTGTATAAGTCGTGTCGGAGCGTAGCCCATTACACCCTGAGAAACTACTGGAACCTACCAGTAAATCTCGCTTGCCCTGGCCAGGGACTTTGCGTAATGGCTCTCTGACACAGCACGATATCAACTCCCAATACCGGGAGAGACGAATCCTGTCTAACCGCCACTGCCTCCAAGTGCTCGGGACTGCACCCAACTGCTACCTGTTTGTACGACTCCTTTGAGCCGTGGTAGGGTAGCAATCTAAGAACAGTGGGACACACTCGATGTGAAGTAGCAGTGTCAAGTCTGCGGACTATGTTGTACTCATGTCACCTGGGAACTGTTAACTGACGATTGGTATAATACCAACAAACAGTTCCCCTGCAAGTCCTGTCCGGTGTACCGGTAACTTAACGAGCACCTGTATACTATCTTCAGTACGACGTACTGATGGCTGTGGGACAGACCATCTCCCCAACTGGGATGAGAAGCGTACACACTTAGTCTACTCCGGAATATCGATGCCCTATCTTGATAATCCAACGACCAGGGACCTGTATAAGATGTTGCTTACAGACTACCCAGCCCCCACTAGTGTGATTGCCATCACAACGCTGGTAATCAAGCAAAGATCCTATGGGCTCTACTAATATGTATAAGTGATACGTTAAAAGAAACATATGCCCATATTAAAGTAGATACAAACCAAGTAGCATACTACCATTTTTAGCAAGATTGTATATACAACTGTGAATATCCCAAGCTTCCAGTAAGTAATATACATACAAGTATGATACAATAATGGCCCCTAAGGCGTATACACTAACAATCTCCCACTTGCACTAGGGCCATGAGCTGGCATATCGTAGACCTATCATCTCGAATAGCCTCTCGAACAGCGTCTGAGGAAGGGCCTTTGTGAATGGATCAGCAATGTTATTCTCTGTCTCTACTCTCTTCACCTCGATCTCCCGGCGATCTACGATCTCCCTGATCAGGTGATACCGCCTTAAGATGTGTCTGGACTTCTGATGGGACCTGGGTTCCTTCGCTAAAGCTATAGCGCCGTTGTTGTCACAATACTCTGGTAGGAACCACCTGAAGTTCTATGAGGAACTTCTTCATCTAGACAGCTTCTTTTGCGGCATCACAAGCAGCTATGTACTCCGCTTCCATTGTTGAGTCAGCAACGGTCTCCTGCTTGGAACTCTTCCAACAGACCGCCCCTCCATTGAGGGTAAAGACATAACCCGACATGGACTTGGAGTCATCCTTGTCACTCTGGAAGCCGAAGTCGGCAAAGGCCTCCATCTGGAGGTCTTTTCCGCCACACACCAAGAACATCTCCTTAGTCCTCCTCAGGTACTTGAGAATGTTCTTTACTGCTATCTAGTGCTTCTCCCCTGGGTTTGCCTGATACCGGCTTACAACGCTCAATGTGTATGCTACATCTGGTCTGGTACATAATATCGCATACATTATAGAGCCTACCGCAGAAGCGTAGGGTATAATCAACATGCGATCCCTTTCCAAATCAGTCTTGGGAGACATCTTTTTGGAGAGGGTGATTCCGTGACAAGCCGGTAGATTACCGCGCTTAGAATCATCCAAACCGAATCTCTTCACTATGGTGTCTATGTACCTGGACTGCGAAAGTCCCAACATCCTCTTTGATCTATTACGATAGATTCGGATCCCCAGAATGTAGGTGGCATCACCCAGGTCTTTCATGGAGAATTTGTGTGATAAGAATCTTTTGACTGACTGTAACATAGGAATATCATTTCCTATTAGGAGAATGTCATCCACGTACAAGACGCGGAATACTACAGCTCTCCCTACAATCTTACTGTATATGCAAGGTTCATCTGGATTTTTGATAAAGTCGAATTCTTTGACAGCATCATCAAAACAGATGTTCCAACTCCGTGATGCCTGCTTTAGTCCATAAATGGACTTAAGCAACTTGCATACTTTACCGCTTCTCTCACTCTGAATGAATCCCTCTGGCTGATCCATATAGACGCTTTCTTCTAAATTTCCATTTAGAAAGGCCGTCTTTACGTCCATCTGTCAGATCTCATAATCGTGGAAGGCAGCAATAGCAAGAAGGACCCGAATGGATTTGAGCATAACCACTGGAGAAAAGGTTTCGTCATAATCCAAACCAGGTCTTTGACGGAAACCCTTTGCAACAAGTCTAGCCTTATAGGTTTCAACCTGTCTATCTACACCAATCTTCTTTTTGAAGATCCATTTGCATCCTACGGGTTTTACCCCATCTGGAGCAACGTCCAAAGTCCATACTTTGTTAGTGTACATGGACTCCATTTCGGTCCGCATTGTATCCAGCCATTTTACTGAGTCACCACTCTGAATGGCTTGCTGGAAGCTAATAGGCTCATCATAGTCAATAGTGCAATCCTCTTTATCCCCGTCTATGAGAAAACCGTAGTATCTCTCGGGCGGATGAGATTGCCTACTACTCCTACGGAGTGGCGTCGGGATGTCATGTTCTCCTGAACCTTCTGGTTCTTCCAAGCTTTCAGTAATAGCTTGTGGTTCTGGAATTTCTTCCAGTTCTACTACGCTCCCACTTGTTCCTTTTTCTAAAAACTGATGTTCCAGAAAGTGGGCATGACGAGAAACAAAAACTTTTTGTTCCTCTGCGTAATAGAATAGATACCCCTTGGAGTTTTTTGGATATCCCACAAACTTACAATGTACTGATCGTGCCTTGAGCTTGTCCGCATGCTGCTTTTTAACAAAAGCTGGACATCCCCAAATCTTTAGATACTGAAGATAGGGTTTCTTCCCACTCCACATCTGATGTGGTGTGGTAGGCACAGTCTTGGTAGGAACTAGGTTCAAAAGATATGCAGATGATTCTAGTGCATATCCCCAGAATGATCGCGGTAACTCAGCGTTACTCATCATGGAACGAACCATATCTAATAGGGTTCGATTCCTCCTTTCCGATACACCGTTGTGTTGTGGTGTGTATGGAAGAGTAAGCTGAGAGAGAATTCCATTCTCTTTTAAGTAACCCAGGAACTCGGCACTTAAGTATTCACCACCTCGATCAGATCTCAGTGTTTTTATACTCTTGCCTGTTTGTTTTTCCACTTCATTCTTGTATTCTTGGAATTTCTCAAAGGCCTCGGATTTATGCTTCATCAAGAAGATATATCCATACCTAGAGAAATCATCCGTAAAAGTAATGAAGTAGGAATAACCATCTCGTGCATGTGTAGACATTGGACCGCACACGTCGCTGTGTACGAGTCCCAAGAGCTCGCTTGCTCTTACCCCGTGTCCAGTAAACGGAGTCTTTATCATCTTTCCTATGAGACAAGATTCACAAGTAGCATAAGATTGATATTCGAACGGATTCAAATATCCTTCTCTATGTAACTTAGTCAACCTTCTCTCATTGATGTGACCTAGTCTACAATGCCATAAGAAAGCCTGATTTAATTCCGGAGACTTTCTTTTAAGTGTATTTTGGACATTGAAAACCTGAGCTTGACTTAATACGTATATACCGTTATCTAATGTACCTGACCCAATCAGAACTTGATTTAGGTGGATGTTAACTACATCGCTTACGAATGTAAAATCATATCCCTCTCTTGAAAGTGAGGACACTGATATGATATTGCAAGTCATACTAGATACATACAGACAGTTACGTAGAATCAACATCTGCCCACTTGTCAAACCTAGGCGATATTCTCCCACGGATTCAGCGTCCACGCTCATTCCGTTTGCAACTCTGAGAGACAAATCACCTATCTTCATAACTCTACGGTTTCTTAAAGCATGTAATGAATTACAGATATGAGATCCTGCTCCGGTATCGAGTACCCAGGAAGTAGAGTTAATTGACAAACAGTTCTCAATAACAAATACACTTGAGGTTGAAGCCACAACATGCTTCGTATCCTGGCTACTGGCTTCTAAAGTCCTGCAATCTTTCTGCCTATGCCCAATCCCATAACAATAGGAACGTCCCTCTTTTACTATATCCAGTCCCGAAACTTTTGCCCTTCTATTTCCTTCCGCTTCCCTGGTTTCCTTCAGGGCAGAACGTAGAGAGTGTAGAATCAAGTCAGTATCTGACTCTTTCTCCAACGTTGTCTTCAGGTCCTTGAGCTGATCAATATAGCTAGTCATTGTAAGGACGTTGTCCCCTACAGATGACCCGACAGCCAACCTCGCTTGAATTAATTCGGTCGAGGTCTCATATCTTGCGATATGAGACTGCTCTCCATATAAATCTTTGTTATGGAGAAAGATGGAAACTGAGTCCATCTTCTCGTGCTGCTTCTGGTATACACCATCAACTGAAGCTAACACAAGGCATTTGGCTTTCGCTTTATCCTTTTCCAAAGTCTGGCGGATATCCATATCCGTGACGGTGGAAACTGGACCTGGGACGGCGGGATCTTGAGTAGTAATAGGGTGGTCCAGCTTGTTATAGGCAATGGACATCTGGACAGACCTTTGCCAGTCATATAAGTCAGATTCAGTCAATTTGTTATCTAGATGTAACCTATGTGTGGTCACAAGGTTGCTGCAATTAAGAGAGAGAGAAGAAAATACTATTAGCATGATGCTCTTGCAAGTTTAGAATGGTTTTTAATTTATCTAAACAGGATGGCCCCCACTGTTTCTCGAATCCCTCCTCAAACCATAAAAGAAGAATTAGCCAGGACTATTCTCACCGTACAATTCTTGCTTAACCGTTCATCCAGGTCAGTGTCGATACTTCGAGGGAGGTTTTCCAACGCTTTCGCGAAGTTCCTTAATTAAATAACCTCTTTTCTCTTGGGGTGTAGCCCCGCTGACACCTTTCTAGGCACCTACTTGGTTTATAGCATTGATCGTTAAGTGACGAATCTCCTGATAAGTAGTATATACTCACAGTAGGATCGGGATCCAAAATATCATCGTATGATAATGTCGAAGGAATCCTACCAACATTCATCAAACTCCAAAATGGTATGCTCTCTCTGCAAATTTCAGTTTCTTTAGAAATTCCCGATATAGATTTTTGCCCCATGCTCTTATGACCTTGGCGTTGGTCAAAATATCATAAGTCACATGTCAAGTTCTGCCCATCATTATCCTGGTTAATTTGAACCCACCCGTACATATCCTTGACGTTGGCCAAAATGATAATACGACTGTCCCAAACTAACACATCTATCTATGTAACAAATGAAATACCCAGCAGCTACCAAACACTATGCCTTGGCATTGGTCAAAATACATAGCTTGAATACTACTGAATACCCAAATGAAATGACGGAGGGCTACGAATGGTTTTGGCAAAACCGTGAACGTAGTGAACTTGATATAATCGAAGGAACCTGATACTTTTTAAAAGGAGTGGTTAAAGCTCCGCAATTAAAAATTCTGATCTTTTAAAATAACCGAGTGGTTTCTTTTAAATTTGTTCCAACGATTAAACTATGGTTTATTTTCTTTGCATTATAATAATGCGTCCCATCTTTATCTTATCATTGTAGAAAACAACGAAAATACCACGTCCTCTTATGCCATCCGCATTTGCCACGGGGTCCCGTCATCACCCGTTAGGTTACTTAACAAACGACAGAGCGGGGGCTGGGCTAGCGCGGGTGTAAAACATAAGTGACGTCTAATAGCTATCATATTATAGATATTGTACATTCGTCAGACGCAATAATAAGCATTCCAGATCACAGATGAACTTTATTGGATATACTAGCAATCCGCATTTGCTTTGAGCCTGCAATAAAAGACGGATTACACAGTTGTGATGAATAGCCATTACCCCACCCTAGACCCCTACGGGTACGGCAAACTACCCGCCAAGTACCCGAAGTGAAGCGGTCTCCCTCAACAACGTGAGTAGGCCACTAAACACTTCGACGTACCCGGTAGTTTGTGTACCCCTCCTTGGGTCTATCCTAGGAGCAAAAACAGTAAAAAAGAAATAATACAACGGTGGCTACAACCGCAACCTGGATGTGCCCCGCAAAAGAATATTACATCATATTACATTTACATCGAATGAATGAATATTAAACCCATCTCAAACCCCAGCTAATCATCACAACACTCCAATCAAGTCCATATACACAAACAGTAAACATTACAGAAATGTGCAACCCCCTGCCAACCGACAAACTAGCAGTTAGGGGAGGTTTACGAACACATTAAACATTACAGATAAAAACCCAATTAGCAATTAATTTAGAACATCGATCGACAACTTTTATCCGTGTCTACCCCAAAAGCAAATCTGTACTGAATTAACCTGGGTAGAATAACAGAATATACAGGAAAACAAAAAACCAGAAAATATTAATAACAGAGCAAATCCGAGTCAACTCGGAGTTGACTCGGCGGCGGATCCGCGGCAAAAGCACTCTATTGCCGCGGATCCGCGGCCAAAAAACCGAGCTGGAACTTCGTATTTTCTCAGTATTCTTATATTTCCCTGCTGTGAATTTTAAGGCATATCAAATAATTTTTTAGACATGTTTAAAATTAACAGAAACTTAGGGATCCCGGGGTTTTGTTTTCGTGTTTTCCGTCGATCGAACTTCTAATTAGTTGCTAACAAGCTAGTAATGGTTTAGCTGGCTCTGATACCACTGTAAGTCCATGTCACGCACCCCACGATTTTGCGGGGAGGAGGAATATATGAAAAACGATTATCAAAGCTTCGTAACATGGACTTGAGCGCATGAATCGTTTCTAAACCGTTACTAGCAAACTACGAAAGGTTTAACTACTCGGATTCGAAGTTATACCTCACGTTACTTGTCCTTCGGGTCTTCATCGCGGTCCTCCACTCCTCGTAGGCTCCTTGGAACATCTACACCTCAACGGCCTACTCGAATCAAAGATGATCCACCCGAGAGCTCCTACTACAAGCTTGATCTCTAACTTGAGATAACTAGGTTGCTCAAAGTGCTAATCTAAGCTACCTAGGGGATATAGAGTAAGGTTATGGATGTATTAGTCTAGATAACCCTTGATCTCAACACATGAGAGGTTAGGGTTAGGGTTTCAAGAATGAGAGAGCTTGAGGAGAGAGAAGGTGGTGATGAGAATGAATTGAAATTGTTTCTCACTTCTAATATATTATGAAGCATAAAGAATTATCAAATGAATAATTCAAATGCATTATCATCATGCTTCATTGAATATGTGCAATGAATCATCAAGTGAGTTATTAAGCAATAAATGCTTCATTAACTCACTTGAATGATTCATCTCATGAGTCACAAAATCAATTAATGCTAATGCCACCTTACCCTCCAAGTCACCATGCTTCTAGAAGCTTCCCGGAAAATTACGAGAACGCCCCTCCAATCCGTGAAAACACGGAAAAACTTTAGACTGTATAAATCCAATAACCCGATACTAGAATCTGGCTTAAACCAAAGCCGGCTAGAAAAAACTGTCCGAACGCCGTACGTGCGTTTAAACACGTATGCGTCCGAACCCTTGTCGTAAAACCATACGACCTCTATATCGTTTCGCCTGGAGCAGGGAAACTCTCTGTGTGGGACTCTAAAGACTCGAAACTATGCTGGCAGTGGGTTTAACCACAGACCGCAAGCGGCACTAGCTGTACGTAACGGTCCCCAGGTAGATGTCGATAAGAAGGCCGATGAGGAAAACCATCCGAACTCCTACTGAGCCTGATGTGACAATCTCCGTACAGTCCGGTCTGTTCGTCTAAGACTATCGCATATCGAGCCTAGGGGTGGCAAGCGTCAGTCCCCTAATAGCTGTATAAGTCGTGTCGGAGCGTAGCCCATTACACCCTGAGAAACTACTAAAACCTACCAGTAAATCTCGCTTGCCCTGGCCAGGGACTTTGCGTAATAGCTCTCTGACACAGCGCGATATCAACTCCCAATACCGGGAGAGACGAATCCTGTCTAACCGCCACTGCCTCCAAGTGCTCGGGACTGCACCCAACTGCTACATGTTTGCACGACTCCTTTAAGCCGTGGTAGGGTAGCAATCTAAGAACAGTGGGACACACTCGAGGCGAAGTAGCAGTATCAAGTCTGCGGACTATGTTGTACTCATGTCACCTGGGAACTGTTAACTGACGATTCGTATAATACCAACCAACAGTTACCCCGCGAGTCCTGTCCGGTGTACCCGTAACTTAACGAGCACATGTATACTATCTTCAGTACGACGTACTGATGGCTGTGGGACAGACCATCTCCCCAACTGGGATGAGAAGCGTACACACTTAGTCTACTCCGGAATATCGATGCCCTATCTTGATAATCCAACGACCAGGGACCTGTATAGGATGTTGCTTACAGACTACCCAGCCCCCACTAGTGTGACTACCATCACAACGCTGGTAATCAAGAAAAGATCCTATGGGCTCTACTAATATGTATACGTGATACGTTGCAAGAAACATATGCCCATATTAAAGTAGATACAAACCAAGTAGCATACTACCATTTTTAGCAAGATTGTATATACAACTGTGAATATCCCAAGCTTCCATTAAGTAATATACATACAAGTATGATAAAATAATGGCCCCTAGGGCATATACACTAACACTTCTTCCAACACATAGGCTGGTGCCAAAAGGTAGGGAAGAAAGAAAACCAATTAGCCTAAAGGTGGTGTACAGAAGGTAATAAGTAAAGACATATAAAGGGATTGTAGTGAGAGCATGGAACTATATGGTTACAGTCATGAATCAGGACAGTGGAAGAGGCATTACTAGGAATATCAGTTAACCCATTTGAAACATTTTCATGTTTCAGTTTCACTGTGCGATGTTAATTGAAAACTGTTTTACCAATTGGAATCTAACTCCAGGGTATGTATTTACCATATCAGTTTCTCACATCTGTATGTTATTACAGATGGTGGGTAGGAGTAAGATATTGGGAATTAGGTGATTATATCCTCATTATATCGGAATTCGTTGTAATTGGTGATATTTAAGGAAATCGCCTGGGTTTTTGCCGGACGGCTAATATTTGGTTTTGAATATCCGTTGTTATGCACCAATTTCAAACTGATATAACTGTACGTTTATTTTATAAAGTGAGATATAACTTTTTGAAATTATGTCTATGACATTTACCTATATCAGTTGGTGATTAGGTAAGGTGCATTCAACAGCGGTGTAATTCTTCTTAATCATAGTACAGTTTTCAACCTACGACGCACAAGATTTGAGTTATTGAACTCAATGGACTTATACAAAATATTGTATGTTTTCCAGTGTCCATTAGGACAATGGGGTTGGTACTCGTACTATATTCTGTTTACTCATGACTTCTCCAGTTCTAGACAAGTATTTCGTTGAAATATAATGTCCAGATTTTGAGAAGTTATAGGTATAAGAATAAAGAAGAGAACCATTTGTTGGAAGTATCAGGATTCTTCGTGGTAGTCGAAGATGTAGATACTTGTGTTTGGTATTCCGTTGATGGTAATGGTTTTAAGAACTTGCTTCTCTTTCAGATTACTCATATATGGATGCGCTCCTAGATGAGTAATGTTGATTGGTCTCTTTCCATTTAGTTGATATGCACTGGAGATAGCTGCATGATTTTGAATCTGGTTCCAATTAAATTAGTGTTTTTGTTCCTATATTGGATATATATAGAATCAATTTATATCTTAACGGTGTTAAGGTATAGGGAGTTGTCCGGCTGATGCTTAAAACCAGAATCCGGATAAACTCAAGACACGTTTTAGTAATGGCAGTTTGTGGGTTATCCCGGGCTTTGACGAGGGTTAACTTTCTACCATAAGGAAGATCAATAGTGATATTGTTCTTGACTCTCCACAATTTTAGTAAAATGGATTTTTTTCAGAAAACGGTAGTGGGAGTATGGTAGAGCTGGAAGTGATTCCAGAACTACAAACGATTACTGAAAATTTAATAGAACTTAAAGATTCAATCGGGTTTGACATTCCATTAGTCATTCCGCAGATTTGGTGGGTAACCTCAAGCACCCGACAGGTACTTTGGTCTTCTCAGAGACGGTAACAGTGAGGTTCTTGTTTATCCAGACTTGCCATTGCTGCTGTTCTAGACTATAAGACCCGGCAGGAGGATGAGTATAGCGTCGTTCTAAACTAGCTTTAGAAGTGCACGTGTATATGACTCTGCCAGAGGGTTGTAGTCGGTGGGAGCAGCGTAAGCATAGTGGGTAAGTAGCTTGTGTCTATTTATAGACTAAAGCAGGTATAGCGGAAATAGATCATCTAATTTTAATGTGACAGTCATAGGCTTTGACTTTATCAGAATAGGAGATGGATCTGGTAAGAAGGTAGTAGGGTGTGAAGTCCTGGTATTTGGGATGACATGCACTTTATAGGAAGTGAAATTCCTATACTGTGATCGGTTATACTGTGGTTGTCACACAGTTGTTTCTCCATACAGGACATGGATATAATATCAGGCTTTCTGGTTACTAGATCTATGGTTTTAGATCTAGATTTAGCAAGTGTCCCAATTTGGGTACTTGACACTATTCTAAAGTGTTTTAGAATGGACGACTCCTAGCATGGTGGTGTACCTGCAGGTGATGGAGTCACCCTCTTTAAAGGTGTCTTACAGACTAAAGGGGAGAGGGGTCTGCATGATTAGCATATCACTTGCTTAGGCAATTGAGTTAATCATGAAATGTCAAGTACCACACCAGATGTTATTTTTGCACTAGCTGCAATAAATATATATTAATCCAATCCTGGAGAAATGTAGGGAAGCATTTTATGAACACAAATGAATGTTCTAGGGATATGGTAACGGCATCCTCCTTCAGGAGACGGTTATCATTTCAGGCTTCCAAGATGACCTGGATGACAGAGTGGCTGTCTGAGTTATGGTTTTTCCCTCTTATGAGAGACAGTATGTTGGACAGGTGGTCCAAGCGGATACTGAGGAAGTCATGGAGCAGAATACTGATTAAATTCAGTGGATGATACAGTCTAAGAAGTTTGCTGGATTTGGAGTTCATTTGTAAACTGGGTCCCATCAGATATCCAGACAAATTCTAAGACAAGGTATTGCTCATTTCGGGAGATGGTTATTCTCCGCGAAGTTGAGATATAGAGAGATAAAGATAGAAACACTGGAGCGGATCTACTCACTGAGGTTATTTCTCGAACACAATAGTTTTACAAACAAGCTTTACGAAACTGCTTAGTAGAGAAGTTGGGTGTTCGGTATCACACAAGCTGTGAGTATACGATACCGCAATAATTGTCCTTAAGTGCAAGTGGGAGATTGTTGGCTATAGAGCCCTCAAGGCAATTATCGTAGTCGCAGGCAGGTGATTATGATAATTGAGGGAGGACCTATATCGGTAGAACAGTCTTACTCGAGATGATAGTATGCTATCTGGTTTATCTTTATCATCACTATTACATGTTGATAGAGCCCATAGAATTCTTACTTGACTACCAGCATTATGATGGCGATCATATACGTGGGAGCTGGTGGTCTATAGGCACATCCTTAAATGTCCCTAGTCGTAGGAGTTTCAAGACTGGGCATCGATACTCCAGAGTAGACTAGTGTATACTGATCAAGACCCCGACGAGGAGCGGTGGTCAGGTCTCACAAGCCATTGGTGTTAGTTTGTTCACCTAAGATAGTATACAGGTGCTCATTGGGTTATGAGTACACTGGACGGACTCGCTGGGAACCTGCTAGTTGGTACTATACCTATTGTCAGATAGCAGTTCCCAGGTGACATGTGTACAGGTTAATCTGTCGACCTGAGATCATTATTTGTCTCGTGTGAGTTCCCACTGTGCTTTGATTACTACCCTACTACGGCTCAAAGGAGTCGTGCAAACGGGTTTTGGTTGGGTACAGTCCTGAGCCACATGGAGGCAGTGAGCGGATTGTCGGGGATTCGTCTCTCCCGGTATTGGGGGTTGTCGCGCAATGCGGGTGGCCATCACCAGAAATCCTTGGACAAGGTAGTCGAGAATTACAGATCTAGGATCGGTAGTTTCTCATGTGGTGATGGGTTTCATACCGACACAAATTATCGCGTTATTAGGGGTCTGACTTTATCCACCCCATAGACTCGATATGCGATACTCTTAGAAGAACAAACTGGACTGTACGGATATTGTCACTGTCAGGCTCAGTAGGGGTTCAGAATGAGTTTGCTCGTCGGCCTCCCTTTCGCTCAATACCTGGGTAGCCGTTACGTACAGCTAGTGCCGCTGACGTGCTTGTGGTTAAACCCACTGACGGCGTATTGACGAATCTTTAGAGTGCCATACAGAGGGTTTTCAAGGTTCAGGCGATATGGTGTAGATGACGTATGTTGGTACATACAGGTGCCCGATTAAATATGTGTACAGGACTTTAATCGGACAGTTGATAATACTAGCGGTTTAGGATTAAGCCGGATTATTAAATCAGGTTTTTATTTAATAATTTATATATGTATTCTAGTATTATTGTTCACTATTCACTTTCTCTCTTGGCTATTCGTATTTTTGTACGAATACACATATATGTATTTCGATACGTGTACCGGGAAGTATTCCGTATTTATACGGAATAGCTTCTAGAAGTGGACACCTCATTTGTATGATTTTCTTTTTAGGAAATCATTTGTTTTACAAATGTGGTGGAGGGTGAGTTGGCATGAGCATGGACTAGGCATGCAGAGAGGTATGGCATGGAATTGTTTATTGGTAAAATGTGAGGAGATATTTTGTGTGCTTAAGAGAGGAGGGGGCGGCCACTTGTTTTGAGTGAGAGGGCTTGCTCATTTTCTTTGCCTCATCTCATTCATATTCTCACTCACTTGGAGACTTAGCACTTTCTTCAGTTGCTCATGCCACATGTTTCCTCACCCCCTCTTCATCTTCTTAAGTTGCTCATGGAGCATTTGTGATGAGAGAAAAATTATAGTGACACATTCCTACACCTCCACTCTCCATTGCTAGCAACCTTGGAGCGTCGGTTGCCTCGCTTAGCGAGGCTGAAGCTTGCGACGTTTCCCTCAGGTGGATCATCGTAGATGGAGGAAGACTGGAAACCAAATTGGATCAAGGAGCCTCTAGGAGTTTGGGATGATGGTTCAAGACCGTAGGACACGGATCAACTCGGTATAACCATCTAACTTCTAGTTTTACATATTACTAGTATAGGGTTTAGGGTAGATCCGGGCATCGGGTCATGGTAGCGCCAGTCTAGTAAATTTTTGTTCCGCATTTGGCCACGGTTTGATGGCCAGGGCGCTGCCGTAACCCAACAGGATCATTTAAGGTTATGACCGGCCGGATACGGAGGGTGTCCTCGTTTCTTGAAGCTGAGTCAACAATGACGACCATGATCTGCCCGACCGTTAACTCTCCCGGTGGAGGCTGATCTTTTGCTCTTGATCTGCTTGACGTTTGTCTCGTAGGTACTTTGCTAGGTGACCAGAGTAGATCAACTCCTCAATATAATCACGGAGTTATTTGCAGTTCTCGGTCGGGTTCCCCTGCGACCGATGAAAGGCGCAATATGGATCGCGGACTCGCTTACCCAGCCTTTGTATCATTGGCGGGAGTTTGAAGAATCTATCACTCTTTGCCTCTTCTAGCAGCTCGGTCTGAGAGACCTTCATAGGGGTGTACTCATGAAATCTCAGGGAATACGGTTTCGGACGATTTGCCTTTTTCTTCTCCTCCCGGTCCCGTTTCTTTCAGTCCGTCCGGTCCCTGCGGGGTAAGTTGGCGTTCACTTCAGACTCGAATTGGATCTCCCGCTCGGTCCAGACCTTTATCCCAGCCATGGTCTTAGGTTGCGCTAACGTATAAGAGCGGAGCCACTCTTTTTGCCTAAGACCCGATCTCAAGCCGGTGATGACCGTTTCATCATGGTGCTCGGTCACTTCCAGAAGGGAATTATAGAATCGGGTGATGTAACCTTTGAAAGATTCCCGATCCTTGCTCTTGATAGTGAACAGGTAGTCGGCCATCCTTCTCTGTCGTCGGTTACCGACGAAATGACCGAGAAACTGAGTATCCAGCTCGTCAAAGGTCAAGATTGAATATGGAGCAAGGCCATGAAATCAATCTCGCCCAGCTTAGATAAGGGTGGTGGGAAAGGCTCGGCACCGAGTCGCGTCCAAGTTGTCCTGGAAGCTCATGCCCGCTGTGAACGCGTCCAGATGGTCCTTTGGGTTGGACTTCCCGTCGAAGAAGGCCACCTTGGACGGCTTGTTTCAAGACGAGATGCACTCACGTAGTAACTGCTCTGTGAAGGGTCTCATAGAGAATCCACGGACTATTTTGCCGACCCTACAGGTGAGCGGGTGGCGAGCCGCATGTCCTCAATCTTCTTCTCAAGGACCTTAATTTGCTGTTGGTACCCCGAGAATTCTCCATAGTCGGAGTGCCTGCTATCTCTGCTCCGGGCTTGCGCGACGGAGCGGTTTCGGGTTCGTTCTATATGTTCCTTAGATCCTCGGGGTGGACCCTTCATGATTGGCCCCGACTTCCCCGTGTGCACGGTCTCGTTGAGTGTGGTGACGTCAGTTTTGCTTGGAATCAGGTGACATGACCGACGTCTCTTCTTGGGGCGAGAGAGCGCGGTGAACATTGAGACGGTAGTCTGGTCGCTCCCGAGATCTCGGTGTCGAACTGTCTGGCGTCCAACGAGTCATGGAATCATTCCTTGTGTAAGAGTCATGACTGTCGGGATCAGCACGCCGGTGTTCCGTGACATCGAGATGGGCGCGAGCGAGATCGAAGGCCTGAATGCGTCCCTCCGTTGCTCTATGCGCGCCGTCGTTTCGGGGAGCAGGGACGGTGGTTTGGCGGGCCTGGCGGGCCGTTTGAACACGAACGAGCGTGTCCACCATCGCCGTAAGCCTGTTGATCCATCCAGATAAGGCGTCGACGATGTTGGGAGATGGAGTAGAACTGCCCCTTCCTCCATTGTAGAGGACAGGGCGGCTCATGCTGGGGTCGTTGCGATTATCGCTGGCCATCGAATCGAAGACGGAAGATCAACTTTCTTAGGTGGAAAGACGTTCCCACAGACGGCACCAACTGATGGAGATTGGAATCTCCCTTAAATGTTGTCCTCCGTCGATCTTGTTGCTAGCAGGGCTGAACGATTGAGATTTGATGAGAAGGTTGAACGTGTGGATCTCAATAGATTGTTGTTGACGCCGAGCTACCAGCAAGGGAAGTCCCGGGTGGGAAACCATCATAAGACCCTCCAACCATCAAGTAAATACCGAGATATAATGAGGCAGAGTAGCGGCGTATTGGATTGATTTCGAGTTACCTGAGTCGTCTGGAAGAGGGGGTTTATATAGCGGTCGCATGGAGCGAACCGACGCGAGATTCTCGCCGTCCGTTACTGAAAGTTGACCTTAGCACCACCATGGGGTTCTAGAGGCATCAAGCATGCCAAATTTTAATTTTTATTAAATGCTAAGTTAGACTAACAAGATCACTACTAGATTATTAGGGTTTAGATTAGTGATGTGAACAACTAGAGAGAAAGGAAAAGAAGTTATATCCTATAGGATCAAGTCCTTCTCTTCTTAAGTTCCTTGTAGTAGTCCTCTTGACTCCTCTAGACTCCACTTCGAGTTGAACGAACCTCCTCGTAGATCTTCGCGCCAAAGACGATCCACCCGAAGTCCACAAGCTCAAGCTAACCCTTCACTAATCTAATTAGTGAAGGAAACACTCTACATCAAATTGCTAATATAATGTGTGATGGTGAAGTAGGGGTTTAATTTGCTCACTAGAGTTTTCTCAAGTTCAATGATTCACATCACATATGAAGGTTTGAACTTGGAAGTGAGGTGAAGAAAATTGTAGAGAGCAAGAGGAAGCAAAAGCTCAAAACTGGCTAAGGCATGAAGAATGAAATATGAGAGTTAACTAAAATGACTCTCTCTTTCCTCACTTACTCAAGTATGGAATAAAATTGCAATTCTAAATTGCAACCATACTTGAATAGTGAGTCACGACTAATATACAAATAATAAAACCCATGCCTTGCCCATTCCACAAATATCTCCACAATTTACACCTCATTTTTCTAGTTTCTAAAAATAGAAAAACATGCCATGCTTCATATAATATATATATATATATATATATATATATATATATATATATATATATATATATATATTTATATATCAAATATACATTAATATATATGTATATATAAATAAAGCAATTAGTGAGCTAATGATATTACTTAAGATATAATTATATCACGTATAATATATATCACATTATTAAATCAACACTTGATCTAATAATCTGGTTATATCACATATAACTGACTAATATCATTAATTTGAATATCACATTATCAAAGCAACACTTGATTCGATAATCCGGTTATATCACATATAACCTGACCGATAACAGATAACTGCCAGATTACAATACGGTATCACATACTCGTATTTAATCAAGAACACACACATATTACATATGTGTCCTACTTCGTTTCACTTGAACCAGGAAACTTCTGTGTGGGACTCTAAAGACCCGTTAATACGCTAGCAGTAGGCGATGATCACATCAATCACCTACAAGCCGTCAGCGGTACTAGCTGAACGTAACGACTACCCGGGTATTGAGAGATATGAAGACCAACAAGCAAGCTCGTCCATACTCTCCATGAAGCCTATCAGTAATACTACCGTACAGTCCGGTCTCTTCGTCTGATATGTCGCATATCATGTTTAGGGGTGGTAAACGTCATCCCCCAGTAACGTGATAAGTCATGCCGATGTCTGGCCTATAACGGTTTGAGAAACTACTGACAACTCTTATCAGTAAATCTCAGCAGCAGCCCTGACCAGGGACTTCCAGTTATAGCCAATCGAGCATAGCGCAATATCAACCCCCAATACCGGGAGAGAAGAAACCCCTCCTATCGCTCATTGCTTCCATGTGACTCGGGACTGTACCCAAAATCCACCTGTTTGCACGACTCTTTTGAGCTGTGGTAGGGAGAAAATCAAAGCACAGTGGGAGCCACACAAGACTCTATGACGATCTCGGGTCTACAGACTAACCTGTACCAGTGTTACCAGAGGACTGCTATCTGACGATAGGTATACTACCACATAGGAGTCCTCGGAGAGTCCTGTTCGGTGTACCCATTCTCCAATGAGCACCTGTGTACAATCTTTGATGTCACACACCAATGGTTGTGGGATCAACCATCGCCCTCTAAGGGACAAGAAACGTACATACTAGTCTACTCTGGAAAATCGATGCCCTGGTCTCAATATTCCCACGACTATGAACTGATTAAAGGATGTACTTGTGGACCATCCTGGCCCCACTAGTATGATCTCATCATAATCCTGGTAGTCAAGTACATATCCTAAGGTCTTTATCAACATGTGAGAATAAGACAGTAAAGAGTACCAGTCAACATGTTAAGATAAAGAGTAACCAGATAGCATATTATCATGTCGAGCAAGAAAGTCCTATATATATGTGTGTGTGTGTGTGTGTGTGTGTGTGTGTGTCCAAGCATCCACTATAATATACATCACATGTACAAAATGGCCTCTAGGGCATACATATAACTAACAATCTCCCACTTGCACTAAGACCGTGTGTTGTAGTATTTCATACCTAACATCCCAAAAAGTCTCTCAAATTGTATCTGGGGGAGGGCCTTTGTGAGTGGATCTACTACGTTGTCCTTCGTATCAACTCTCCTGACCTCGATCTCCTAGTGATCTACTATCTCCCTGATCAGGTGATACCGCCTCAGAATATGTCTGGATCTCTGATGGGACCTGGGTTCCTTGGCCAAAGCCACCGCTCCATTGTTATCACAATACACAGGTATCAGATGCTTAATGGAAGGAACCACACCAAGCTCAGCAATGAACTTCTTCATCCAAACAGCTTCTTTGGCAGCATCATTGGCAGCGATGTATTCAGCTTCCATCGTCGAGTCTGCTACGGTGTCTTGCATGGAACTCTTCCAACACACCGCCCCTCCGTTGAGGTTAAAGACAAAACCCGAGACCGACTTACTATCGGCCTTATCACTCTGGAAGCTCGAATCAGTAAAGGACTCCGTCTGGAGTTCTCCGTTACTATACACCAAGAACATTTCTTTAGTCCTTCAAGTACTTAAGAATGTTCTTCACAGTTGTCCAGTTTTTCTTCCCAGGATCTGATTGATACCTGCTCACTACACCCAGTGAGTAAGATACATCCAGTCTGGTACATAACATCGCATACATGATAGAGCCTACTGCCGAAGCATAGGGTATCCCTTGCATGCGAGCCCTCTCCAAATCAGTCTAAGGAGATATCTCTTTGGAGAGAGTGATTCCTGAACAAGCGGGTAAATTACCTCACTTGGAATCTTCCATACCAAACCTCTTTAGTATGGTGTCTATGTACCTGGATTGGGACAATCCCAACATCCTTTTAGATCTATCTCTATAGATCTTTATCCCCAGAATGTAGGAGGCATCACCAAGATCTTTCATGGAGAACTTGAGTGATAAGAAGAGCTTGACCGAGTGTAGCATAGGAATATCGTTTCCTATCGTGAGTATGTCATCCACATACAATATGAGGAAGACCACCTTACTCTCTACAGCCTTCTTATATATACAAGGTTCATCTACATTTTTGATGAAGTCAAACTCTTTGATAGCTTCATTAAAACAGATGGTCCAACTCCGCGATGCCTGCTTTAATCTGTAGATGGATTTAAGCAGCTTGCACACCTTTCCGCTGCTCCCACTGTCTACAAAGCCCTCTGGCTGTGTCATGTACACGCTCTCTTCTAAATCACCATTTAGAAAAGCGGTCTTGACGTCCATCTGCCAGATTTCGTAGTCATGGTATGCAGCAATGGCAAGTAGGATCCTGATGGACTTAAGCATAGCGACAGGAGAAAAGGTTTCATCATAGTCGACGCCAGGTCATTGCCGAAAATCTTTTGCTACAAGTCTAGCTTTAAAAGTCTCAACTTTTCTATCTACACCTATCTTCTTTTTGAAGATCCACTTACTCCCAATGGGTTTTACCCCTTCAGGAGAAACTTCCAAAGTCCATACTTGGTTGGTGTACATAGATTCCATCTCGGATCGCATAGCATCCAGCCATTTCACAAAGTCCCCACTCGTGATGGCCTGCTTGGAACTAGTCGGGTCATCATCTTCCATGATGCAATCCTCGCTCCTACCGTCTACGAGAAAACCGTAGTATCTCTCAGGTGGATGAGGAACCCTACTAGATCTATGGAGTGACTGGGGTTCGTTGGGCACTATTGGATCCTCTGGTTCCACCAAATCGTCAGTTGTAGTTTGTGCTGCTGGAACTTCTTCCGGTTCTACCTCATTGCCACTAATTTCTTTAACAAGAAATTCCTTTTCTAAAAAAGTGGCATGTCGAGAAACAAACACCTTTTGTTCCTCTGTGTGGTAGAAGATATACCCTCGAGAATTCTTGGGATATCCTATAAATTTGCACAATACTGACCTTGCCTCGAGCTTGTCCGGATTTTGCGTTTTCACATAAGCCGGACAACCCCATACCTTAAAATATTTAAGGTATGGTCTCTTTCCTTTCCATATCTCATATAGAGTGGTAGGCACAGATTTGGAGGGAATCATATTCAATAGGTCTGCAGCTGTTTCAAGCGCATATCCCGAAAAAGAAATAGGCAACTCAGCAGTACTCATCATAGAGTACACCATATCTAATAGGGTGCGATTTCTCCGCTCCGATACACCGTTGTGTTGTGGTGTATACGGAGGAGTACGCTGAGAGAGAATCCCATTCTCTTTTAAATAGTCTCGAAATTCCCCGCTCAAGTATTCTCCTCCCCGAACAAATTGTAGGATTTTAATACTTTTGCCCGTCTGGTTTTCTACTTTGCACTTATATTCCTTGAATTTCTCAAAAATTTCAGACTTGTGTTTCAATAAGAACATATGTCCGAACTTTGAAAGATCATCGGTGAATGTAATAAAGTATGAAAAACCATTCCTGGTATGTGTAGACATAGGACCGCATACATCACTATGTATCAGTCCCAAGAGTTCACTAGCTCTTTCTCCGTGTCCAGTAAACGGAGTTTTGGTCATCTTGCCTTTGAGACATGACTGGCAAGTTCATAAGATGAAAATTTGACCGAATTCAAAAATCCATCTTTATGCAACTTAGCCAGTCTTGTCGCATTGATATGACCTAGTCTACAGTGCCACAAGAAGGCTTCGTTCATTTCTGAACTTTTCCTCTTGTGTGTGTTCTGTACGTTAAGAACTGTGTTTTGATTTAGAACGTATAAACCGTTACATAACGCACCAAACCCAATCAACACTTGATTTAGGTAAATGTTCATAACATTATTCTCTACTACAAAATTATATCCTTCTTTATCTAATAAAGAAATTGATATCAAATTGCATATCATAGAGAGCATGTAATAACAGTCGTTCAAGATCAAAGTATTCTCATTTGGTAATACAAGGTGATATTCACCAACTTCTTTGGCTGCAACACTTGCACCGTTCCCTACTTTTAGAGAATGATCACCTTTACCCAGTTCTCTACTTTTCCTTAGCCCATACAACATATTACATATGTGGAATCCAGGTCCGGTATCTAATACCCAGGACGTAGAGTGTACTGAGAAACAGTTCTCGGTAACTAACACACCCGAAGAAGATGCACCAACATGCTTATTCTTCATTTGGGTGGCATAGAAATCCGGATATTCCCATATTTCCTGCTCGGACTTATAACAATTATAAGATAGAGTGGGACCGACGTTCCCTTGCTCAGTATAACAAGCGGGTTCGGTCAATGCGTCCATATTATTATCTTGATTAAGGCCTGACATTGGTTGCTGCCTGGAGAGAGAGAGAAGAAAACGCTTAGCGTATGCTCTTGTAAGATTAGATTGGTTATTATCTTATCTAATCAGGATGGCTTCCACTGGTTTTATCAAATCTTCCTTCAAACACTAAAAGGTAATACTAGCCGGGATTAATTACACCCTACAAGTTCACCAATCTTTCAGTCAGGCCAGTGTCGATACATTGAGGGAGGTCCCCCGTGCTTTCGCACGGACCTAATTAAAATAAACCTCGTTTTTCCAGGGGTTGATTATTCCAAAAACTTGTATTTACCGCAATCAGAAACGGCGTCGCTTTGCAGCTAGCCGGTGAATACGGGTCGATCCACAGAGATGGGTAATTTCCTTTAATGTGTTTTAACGAGTTGATTCAAAATGATGTTTTGGTTGGTTTCTAAAATCTATAAAAACTGGATCTATCACTAAACTAAATTAATCTAAATTAAACTCTTGCTAGGGTTAGGTTTAGGGGAAGTTTGGAGATTAAAGGTTTCCTCACCGCTTTCATTGCCCTATTTTAGATCTATTAGATGTTGGTGTAATTATCAATAAAGTGGATTAGAATCTTTTAGGAAGATGTTTCTTCCTCTAGATTCTTTATCCTTCCTTTATCGATAATTACCCTAACCCCCATGGAAAACACGCGCAACCGGCCCTTTATACTACGGTTCATCGTTACCTCGAGGGGTAGGATGCCGTAGGGAGCGGTTGTGCGTGCATGCATGGAGTTCTAACTCTTAGGTGTGGATGGCATGAAAGGGGTGAGAGATCTCATCTCTCAAACCTTTCCCTAAAGCTAACCCTAACAAGCGAGGAGACTACTCGCTCATTAGGGGATGATAAGACATACTAATTAAAAGAATTAAAACAAAGAAATAAAATTACTTACTAGGTTGACGGCTCCCTCCAAGCAATATAAAACAGATCTGAATAATACTCCCAGCAATTCTGAATTTTATTGATTGAAAAGAGGCATCCCGTTTTACAATTTTCGATTACAATTTATAAGTAAACAGGAGAAATTAGGGTTACAGACTCTCGCACATGTGCAATTACAGATTTGCCCACGAAAAATCCCAACCCCTGCACCGACGCACCGACACGGGAAAAATGCACCGACACGGGCACTGAATGGCCGCGGAACCGCGGCATTGGTTGGCTTGGGCCGCGGTTCCGCGGCCCTTTGGTGGGCTTGGCTCACCAAATTTCTTGAGCTGCATTCTGGGTATTTGGGCTTCTTTATTCTTCACTATTTTTCTCTGTTTGGCTTCTTTGTCTTTTCCAGATCTTCAGTGAAAACTTGTAAAGATCTTTTGACCGTTTCACTTTCGTCTTTTTGGACCTTGCACTGTTCTTCGTCTCGGCTTGAGTAAGATCCGTCTGCTTGTTGGTCAAAAGTCCCTTTTCTGTATCAACTTTCGTCTTTTTCACTGTATTTGCTCCAAGAGCCTGTATCCTGTAATATGCAACAAACGTGCGTCAAGAGTACCTGTTTATCTATAAAACGGATAAGAATAGGGGGATGAAAAATGCAATATTATGGTCTGAACAAATACCCCCAAACTTATCTTTTGCTCGTCCTCGAGCAAACTTATTTTTTATTCACTAAAAGTCCTAACCGCACTTTCGCAGGGAAACGCGATTGCACTGAGCACGTGCAACAAGCCGTTAAACCTCTAGGTGTCCCTAGTAGGAGGAGTGTTGTCTCCTGAGGGTTTTCAGCGGATTACACCCACAAAATCCTATCAATTTGGCCCATTGACTTTTGTTCTCCAATTAAGTTTTCCAACACGGAATTCTATTATCTTATACTTGTAAATTATCCACCCACATTCTTCACACTTCCTCATCATTTAACTTAAGATTATATATATCCTATAGACTTACTTAGCTTTCGGCATCTCCTAAGTTTTCCTTCTAGGGTTACATCTCTACTCAGGAATTTCTATCAACTCTATTAAAGATACAAGTTCTATTCTTCATTCCTTTTTCTCATCTAAACTCCAATCACATATCCCTACGTGTGTGTATAAGTCACCCCTACACTTGGAAATTCAAATCAAGCAATCAACCCCTTGTCCGTTGTCCAAAGTACTAATTAGTTGGTGAATCTAAATGAAATTTGCTTACACATCCTTCATGCGACCGTTAATACTTCTTGAGGTACCAACGACCGATTACAAAATGCGTTTGCACTTTAAAGCGTACTTCCTAGTCTTTGCAACACCCAAGGCTTTAGCAGTGACTCCCAAACCAGTTGGTCTAAGGCACTAGGTGATGAAGCACCCTCGCTAAATATTTTTCTATTTTTGCAGCCTTAAGTAATCACAAAAACCAGTGTTCATTTTTTTTTTATTCTTCATTCACACATTTTTTTTTTATTTTCATTGTACTAAGGACTTTAGACAAGAGCAATTCAAGGTCTCCTCTACTATTCCAAGTTTCAAGGTGCGTGATTGTGCAATTTGTAGGGTATACGTTTTCAGAATTTAGACTTAAGCTAGGAACTATTTTTCAAACTTATACTTTAATAAGAACATCAATACTCTTCCCTTGTCTCGACTTAGCCTAAGAAGTGAACCCAAAATTTGCCTATTTCTAAATAAACTACAAGGCATATACTTTCTACCGTTAAACTTTAAGGAATGTTATTTGTAGGGTTTTTAATTCACTAAGTCTAAGATCTAGTTGTTCCTGGCCAGTTAACCTATTTGTCAAACTCAAGTCAATTAGCCAAAATTGAATACATTAATTTTTATAATTTTGAAAATTTTCAATTTTTTATGGGTTTTCAAATAAGTATGCAAATGCAAAAATATGTACAAATGAAATGAATGCGAAGGAAGAAGACGTACCGAGCATACCCCCAAACTTGAACTTGACAGTGTCCTCACTGTCATGCTAAACCAAGAGGGTCAAAATGCCGATACTCCCCTGTTTATTTATTTATAATTTTTTTATTGTTAAGAAAAACAAAAATATATACAAAAAGGCCCTCCCCTAAACTTCATTTAAACTATGTTAGACATTACTGCCAAACTTTGCATAGACCAAACGTCAACACCAACCAGTTGAAAAATTTATCAGTAAAGAGCATGAGTTGGTGGAAGAATAAGTTATAGCGATTCACAAAGAATTGGGGAAGATAGAAGTGGTGGTATGGAGGGTGTGGAGGTGAATATACAGGAGGTGGTGAAGCATCTAAACGAGAATGTGAATGATCAGCAATCAGTGGAATATTGGCATTCTCGTAGCTTAAAAGAAATGGGGGTGGTTCAACTTCTAAAGGAAGAGGTTGACTAACCACAATATCCCCAAGATGTTCCTGTGGGTCCTCAATTGACTTGTCATCATCCATCAATTGCATATGATATTCAATTATAAGGGAACTGATCTCCTCGATATCCGCCATAGTCCAACCGAAAACTTGCCGCCTATCTTGTAAGACCTTTAAAATAGCGTTCTCTTGCTCGAAGGCTAGAGAGACTGATATTATAATGGGAAAAGTCCCATTCTCACCTATGTAAGCATATTTAAGGTGAGGTGGCAAGGACATGAGTTCGAGTTTCGGAGGCGAAAGAATCATTGCGGAATCTACCTCGAACTCAAAGGACTCCAACACAGGTTCGAAATCACTGCAAACAACCGATTCGGATGGTTCGACTAACTCATCCAAAAATTCAAAAGACTCATATTCGGGCTGTGAGTCGTCGCCATCCGAAAAAGTGAAACATTCATAATCAATGTCGGTTGTGTCAACGGTGGTAGGCTCAAGGAGAGACGCACTAGTGGCGTCAAAACTGTTTTCATCAAATAGAAATCTTTCAAGCTCGCATTTCTCCTGCGTGATTTCGTGAATAGAGCAAACTTCTCATGTACTAGTTTTAGGCACGGGGGGCAGACTTCCCATCTTATAAATATTGAATTCACTAGACATCTTCCCAAAGAATAGAGTCATGGAGCCATTGCGACAGTTTATTACAGCATTGGAAGTGGCCAAAAATGGTCGACCGAGGATCACCGGAATTTGGTTTCTTGGGTTAGCAACAGGTTGTGTATCCATAACAATAAAATCAACGGGGAATATGAACTCCCCAACTTTGATCAACACATCCTCTAGCTGACCCCTTGGATGGGTGATTGATCGATCAGCCATTTGGAGAGTACAACGAGTGGGTTTCAACTCTCCAACCCCTAATTGTTCGTACACGGAGTAGGGAATCAGGTTAACACTAGACCCAAGATCTAAAAGTGCTCGATTAATTTTCTTATCCCCAATTGTGATTGAAATCGTAGGACAACCGGGGTCCTTTCGTTTTTGGGGTAAGGTTTGATGGTGGTTAATAGCATTACTCACTGCACTAGCCACTAGCACTTTCTTGGGTACTTGAGATGCCTTTCTCTTCGAGGTGCATAAGCCCTTTAAGATTTTCGCGTATGAAGGGACTTGTTGGATTGCATCCAAGAGAGGTATATTTATGCTAACCTGCTTAAATATCTCCACAATCTTCTCCACTTGTGCATTTGGTTTATTAGGACTCAACCTGTTTAGGAATGGAGCATTTTGAAAATTTGTTGAGTCAAATGTCTGTGGAGTAGAATGTGGAGTAGGAACGGATCCCGGTGTAGATGTGTTCATGTTGTGATACTTGGGTCCGTTCGAGCTAGAAGAAGTAGAGCCATGTGAAGGGTGGAGAATAGGCTCTAAAGAAAAAGGTGAAGAAGAAAGTGAAGAAAATGAAGAAGGGGAAGATGACGATGGAGAAAAAGAAGAAGACGAACCACCGGCGGGGATGTCATCACTAGTATGCACATTATTTTGCAACACTCTTCCGGATCTCAACGTGGTCACCGCATTTACATTGTGATTGGGATATGCATTTTGTGTGTGACCGGGATTTGGCAATGGTTGAGATGGAAGCTTTCCCTTTTCTCTCTCGCTCAACGCAGCAGTTAATTATGCAATTTGTGCCTCAATAGATTTGATACTTTGATCGTGTGAGGCATTGTTATGCATCAAAGACTGAACATAATTTTCAAATCTTGCTGCGGATTCTGTAGATTGCTTGAGAAATGCATCTAGACTTTTTTCGAGCGAGATAACCTTATCATCATTTGGTTGAACCAAATAGTTCGTTTAATTTGTATAAGATTGTTGTTGGAAAGGTTGCTGGTTTTGAGTTTGTGAAGGTGCTTGTTGTTGTTGTGGAGGAGGTCTTTGAAAATTGTTATTCCCTTGGAACTGTTGATTTGGGTGACTCCTCCACCCCGAATTGTATGTCGAAGAGTACGGATCGTTTCTTTGTCGTTGCTGAAATGCAGCATTGACTTGATCTTGTCCTTGAATAGGTGCATTATAAGGACACTCTTCGGTTAGATGCGATGGATTCGAACAACAAGCACAAACAGTTCGTGTGGGTAAAGCAGGGGCAGGAGAAGACGATGAGATTTTGGTCTCAATGGCTTCTAGCTTTTTCATAAGTGAGGCCATCTCGGCCTTCATAGCAATCGACATATCTACTTGATGTATGCCTTCCCTAGATTGACCAACAGAAGAAGATGATGTGGTCTTGGTACTCTCCCACTGAATTGTTTGCTCACTAAGATCCTCAAGAAATTGCCAAGCTCCGTCGCTAGACTTGGAGAGAAAATGACCTTGACATATGGTTTCTAGCAACTGCTTCGTTGCCGAGTTCAATCCCTCGTATAATGTTTGGCAAAGTTGCCAACTTTCGATCCCATGATGAGGACATTGAACAAGTAGGTCTTTAAATCTCTCGAAGCACTTCCAAAATGGTTCGGAAGGAAGCTGTGAAAATTGTATAATCTCGTTACGGATTCTAGCAGTTTTGTGATGAGGATAGAACTTTTTCAGAAAAGCTCTCACAAACTCGTCCCAATTTCTAATGGAATGTGATGCGGTGCTATATAGCCACTTCTCGGCTAGGTCACATAAGGTGAAAGGAATGACCCTTAGCCTTATAGAGTCATCACTTAATTGGGTCGTTTTCATCATAGCGCACACATTTTGGAATTTATTAATAAAAATATACGCATCTTCCGATTCCAAACCATGAAATTTTGGCAGCATATTGATGAAATGTGGTTTTATTTCAAAGTTGTCTCCATTTGCCGGTGGGGGTGAAAGACATGTAGGTAAAGAAGTGCGGACGGGGTAGAAGAGATCCTGGAGCGCAACTCGTGCGGGCGCTCCAACAGGCGGAAGATTCGGGTTATTCGCACCTGGCGGAGGTGGAATCATTCCCGTCGGTAAGGTATCGTTGGGGTTGAATCCCGACATACCTTCGAAAGAAGAATTTGAAGATGGAGGTAAGGAAATGGAGGGAATTTCGACTTCGGTGTCGAAGGGTTCGTCGGTCGATACCAACGAAACACGGACTAATCGGGCGTTAGTATCCCTAGTCCAAAGTGACATACACTAAAAGGGATAGTGTAGTCAGAAAAATAGAAAAACAGAATATGGGGGTAAGATAACGTCAATGGATGGAAGTGGTGGAAGTGAGTTGCAAGTTTTCTTAGCGACAAGTTGCAAGTTTGAAAAGATTTTTCTTTTTTTTTATGTGAGAGTTTTGCAAAAGAGGTTTTTGAAAAGGGACTCGTGACACAAATGTATCAACCACACATGCACAATCAGGCCTAGATCTAGGGTCGCCTAGGTCTACTAGACAGCTCCTAACTAGGGCTAGAAATAGGACCTCAAACCGCCTCTTCACGGACAAGTACGGCCAGGTAAGTGGGAAGGAACCACCACTACAGTGGGCCTAATTAATAGCCACTAGTCTAGACACCGCAATGTCGGTTAGGATAAACGGTCAATGCCTATACTAGTCCTTTTCCTATTGAGCTCGATGTCCTTAGGTCTGAGTCTAGTCTTTTTTAATTAATTGTGGTCAATGCACATGCTTTAGGTGTTTTCTGGGGTCCTGGGAAGGGTGATGAAATCCCCACCCAATCTGAGTTTGGTCAATTAGCCCCTTAAAGTCCGATTAAATTATGCAAAACAGTAAAATTCACTTGCAATCAATTTTTAGCGCGGCGCAAAGAAACCTGCAGAAAATCTGTTATTTAGAAGTGGAAAGAAGATGTTTAGCGCAAAGAAATCCTGCAGAAAATTTCGCAAAAGATATATCGAGAGATTTCAGAGAGAAGAAAGAGGAAACAAACAGTGTAACTTCCACGAGATGATGTCAGATTCCTGCCGCGTTTCCGCGGTCAAAGTGCTATAATACCGCGTTTCCGCGGCCAACTAACCGGCACGATTCCCCAAAAAAAAATTCAGATGATGAAGACACCAGATCACCGCCCTTCCGCGGTCAAAGTGGGGTTTTAGCCGCGTTTTCGTGGTCAAACTGCAGGATCAGGTCTCTGGAAAATTTGTACAGTTCTGCTGTGGACTTTCCCTTCTGTTCTGATGTGCACTTTTCTGATTTGCCCTCTGTAAATTCCCAGATCCGCGATTCTTCGCTGTTCTGCAAGATTCAAACAATACACCCTTCAAACAGATCAAAATTGATAATTTTTATTTCTTTTTTTTTATTTTCAGATTTTTATAATTTTTTTAAATTTATATCAACCCGAAATTACACAGAAAGAAATTTTACGCCATCCCCGGCAACGGCGCCATTTGATTATTCAAAAACTTGTATTTACCGCAATCAGAAACGGCGTCGCTTTGTAGCTAGCCGGTGAATACGGGTCGATCCACAGAGATGGGTAATTTCCTTTAATGTGTTTTAACGAGTTGATTCAAAATGATGTTTTGGTTGGTTTCTAAAATCTATAAAAACTGGATCTATCACTAAACTAAATTAATCTAAATTAAACTCTTGCTAGGGTTAGGTTTAGGGGAAGTTTGGAGATTAAAGGTTTCCTCACCGCTTTCATTGCCCTATTTTAGATCTATTAGATGTTGGTGTAATTATCAATAAAGTGGATTAGAATCTTTTGGGAAGATGTTTCTTCCTCTAGATTCTTTATCCTTCCTTTATCGATAATTACCCTAACCCCCATGGAAAACACGCGCAACCGGCCCTTTATACTACGGTTCATCGTTACCTCGAGGGGTAGGATGCCGTAGGGAGCGGTTGTGCGTGCATGCATGGAGTTCTAACTCTTTGGTGTGGATGGCATGAAAGGGGTGAGAGATCTCATCTCTCAAACCTTTCCCTAAGGCTAACCCTAACAAGCGAGGAGACTACTCGCTCATTAGGGGATGATAAGACATACTAATTAAAAGAATTAAAACAAAGAAATAAAATTACTTACTAGGTTGACGGCTCCCTCCAAGCAATATAGAACAGATCTGAATAATACTCCCAGCAATTCTGAATTTTATTGATTGAAAAGAGGCATCCCGTTTTACAATTTTCGATTACAATTTATAAGTAAACAGGAGAAATTAGGGTTACAGACTCTCGCACATGTGCAATTACAGATTTGCCCACGAAAAATCCCAACCCCTGCACCGACGCACCGACACGGAAAAAATGCACCGACACGGGCACTGAATGGCCGCGGAACCGCGGCATTGGTTGGCTTGGGCCGCGGTTCCGCGGCCCTTTGGTAGGCTTGGCTCACCAAATTTCTTGAGCTGCATTCTGGGTATTTGGGCTTCTTTATTCTTCACTATTTTTCTCTGTTTGGCTTCTTTGTCTTTTCCAGATCTTCAGTGAAAACTTGTAAAGATCTTTTGACCGTTTCACTTTCGTCTTTTTGGACCTTGCACTGTTCTTCGTCTCGGCTTGAGTAAGATCCGTCTGCTTGTTGGTCAAAAGTCCCTTTTCTGTATCAACTTTCGTCTTTTTCACTGTATTTGCTCCAAGAGCCTGTATCCTGTAATATGCAACAAACGTGCGTCAAGAGTACCTGTTTATCTATAAAACGGATAAGAATAGGGGGATGAAAAATGCAATATTATGGTCTGAACAGGGGTGTAACCCCGTTAACACCTTTCTAGACACCTACTTGATCGGCTAATTGTGATGTGTAAAACCCTCGCAGGAGTAACTCTTATTCGCAGTGGGTATCGGGATCCAACTATCATATAAGAGGCATGCAATCTTATTGCAAATTTCAACACTTGAAATTCTCGATAATAGTTTTTACCCCTAACGTCCTATGATCTTGATGCAGGCCACCAAACCATAGGGCGTTAGTCAAGTTCAACCCGTCCATTTCTTGATTGAATTAAACCCACCCGCACAACCCTTGACGCAGGCCAACAAAGTCGCACGACTGCCCTAATCCAATCGCATCACATGCTGCAAATAAGCACTAATTCAGCTACCGCACACTACGCCTTGACGCAGGCCAACAAACGTAGCACGAATTCTAAAATAACACTTATCTGAAATGACGGAGGGCTACGCAAGTTTTTAAGAAAACCATGAGCGTAATGAACTTGATATCGTCGTAGAATCTAATGACTTTGAAAAAATGAGTGTTTTTAGGGTTTTTCCAGTTTCTCTAAAGAGGTCACTCCTGGTGAAGAGATCTCAGCTCTTTCCTCATCGAATGAGGTGCAGGATATTCAGCAATACCACTATGCAAAGCAGGAACTAGAGAAGCTGTAAAAAACAAAATCGAGTGTATTGTAGCATTTGCTAGTTTTGCTAAAGATGTCACTCCCGGTGAAGGGATCTCGGCTCTTTCCTCATCGAATGAGGTGTTGGATATTCATCAAGGAATACCACTATGCAAAGCAAAAACTAGAGCTACCCTTTTTGAAAATTTGATTCTACAACATGTTTTGGTTTCTTTCTTTTCATTAATCTCATTAATGAAGTCCCATCAATTAATATTTCCTAAACATCACAGAAAAATGAAACGAAAATAGAACGTACGTTTATGCCATCCGCATTCGCCACGGGGCCCCGTCATACACCGTTAGGTTACTTAACTACCGGCAGAGCGGGGGTTGGACTAGCGCGGGTGCAAAACATAAGCAACGTTTATTATATATCATATATATAATATTACATTCGTCTCACGCAGTTATATGATCAACATCACAGAATCAAGCAGCAGAAGCAACATATGAAATATTGGATATACTAGGATGTCCGTATTTTAAATTTAGCCAATAATGTAAAACACGGATTCCACAGTCATAATGAATAGTCAAACCCACATCCCTAGACCCCTACGAGAGCGGCAAGTAACCCTGCCAATTCTAGAGTTAGGAGACCCGGTCTCAACTCCTTAAGATGGTCTCCCACTAGACTCTAGAACTCGGTTACTTGTACTCCCCACCTTGGGTCTATCCTAATGCGGAAAAGTAAATAATATACAACAATGGTGGCATCATCCTCAACCCGGAAGTACCGCAATAAAAGAATATTACATTGAATTTTACGTGAATAAAAATATAAAAACTCTCATCTCACATAAAAAAAACCCGGCTATTCAATCACGACGATCCAATGAATCATATCAACAGCAACACATAACATCTCATGTTATCAACGTAAGTAAATATGCGTATCCCGAAAACTCTTTGACATATAACAATGAGATTGGGATACCCCACATATTACACTTACGATTGCAGAAAAGAAACAGAAAACTACAATGATTAGAATCCGCAATATCCTTAGATATCATAAACCCGGAATATCTCATATTCCGGATTTCATGCCTAACATGTAAAACTTGCATTTTAGTCTCAAATTGAAAACTCTTTTCAATTGGTTGTCGGATAAATCAACAAGATTCTCGACTTAGTGATCATGTACAATACGCAATTACGACGGAGTTTTGATCCGAATCAAAACTTCATGGCAATCGATCAATTGAGACTAAACGGCTAGTTTTACAATTATACTAACTAGTTTACATAAAACTAATTAATCTGGATTCTAATAATTGTATCACACATTATCAAGATCTATACGACGTTAAACATTTTGATCGGTTTATGAAACATCCACAAAATCCAGAGAGTTCAAGAACTTGAGCAAAATTAAAAATACCCAAAAAGTGCTAAATGACACCATGGAGCAGCACAAGAAAAATGGACCCTTAACTCCCCAAAACGACGGTGGAACCGCGGCCAACAAACGTTTTGGCAGCGGTTCCGCGGCGCTTTAGAGGAATTAGGGCTCCAAATTTCTTGGGGCTCTATAGAATACCTTGCACGATTTTTTGGATATTTTTAATTACGAAAATTCCAACGTTTGAAAAATTCGACAGAAAGTTTGAAATTTTGCAGGTTTCCAAACCGTTCAAACACTTTAACATCGTAACGACTTATCCAAATGTTCTAGCTTGGCTCTGATACCATGAAAGTCGACCTTAGCACCACCAAGGAATTCTAGAGGCATCAAGCATGCCAAATTTTAATTTTTATTAGGTGCTAAGTTAGACTGACAAGATCAATGCTAGATTATTATGGTTTAGATTAGTGATGTGAACAACAAGAGAGAAAGGAAAAGAAGTTATACCCTATAGGATCAAGATCTACTCTTCTTAAGCTCCTTGTAGTAGTCCTCTTGACTCCTTTAGACTCCACTTCGAGTTGAACGAACCTCCTCGTAGATCTTCACGCCAAAGACAATCCACCCGAAGTCTACAAGCTCAAGCTAACCCTTCACTAATCTCATTAGTGAAGTCAACACTCCACATCAAATTGCTAATCTAATGTGTGATGGTGAAGTAGGGGTTTAATTTGCTCGTTAGGGTTTTCTCAAGTTCAATGATTCACATCACATGTGAGAGTTTGAACTTGGAAGTGGGGTGAAGAAAATTGTAGAGAGCAAGAGGAAGCAAGAGCTCAAAAATGGCTAAGGCATGAAGAATGAAATATGAGAGTTAACTGAAATGACTCTCTCTTTCCTCACTTATTCAAGCATGGAATAAAATTGCAATTCTAAATTGCAACCATGCTTAATAGTGAGTCAAGACTAATATACAAATAATAAAACCCATGCCTTACCCATTCCACAAATATCTCCACAATTTACACCTCATTTTTCTATTTTCTAAAAATAGAAAAACATGTCATGCTTCATATATATATATATATATATATATATATATATATATATATATATATATATAGCACTTAGTGAGCTAATGATATTAGTTAAGATATAATTATATCACATATAATATATATCATATTATTAAATCAACACTTGATTTAATAATCCGGCTATATCACATATAACCGACTAATATCATTAATCTGAATATCACATTATCAAACTAACACTCGATTCGATAATCCGGTTATATCACATATAACCTGACCGATAACAGATGACTGCCATATTACAATACGGTATCACATACTCGTATTTAATCAGGCCAACACACATATCACATATGTGTCTTACTTCGTTTCGCTTGAACCAGGAAACTTCTGTATGGGACTCTAAAGACTCGTCAATACGCCAGCAGTAGGTGATGATCACATCAGTCACCTACAAACCGTCAGCGGTACTAGCTGGACGTAACGGCTACCCGGGTATTGAGCGATATGAAGATCAACAAGCAAGCTCGTCCATACTCTCCATGAAGCCTATCAGTAACACTACCGTACAGTCCGGTCTTTTCGTCTGATATGTCACATATCATATCTAGGGGTGGTAAACGTCAGCCCCCAGTAATGTGATAAGTCATGCCGATGTCTGGCCTATAACGGTTTGAGAAACTACCGATAACTCTTATCAGTAAATCTCAGCAGCAGCCCCGGCCAGGGACTTCCAGTTATAGCCAATCAAGCATAGCGTAATATCAACCCCCAATACCGGGAGAGACGAAACCCCTCCTATCGCTCATTGCCTCCATGTGACTCAGGACTGTACCCAAAATCCACCTGTTTACATGACTCCTTTGAGCCGTGGTAGGGAGGAAATCAATGCACAGTGGGAGCCACACAAGACTCTATGATGATCTCTGGTCTACAGACTAACTTGTACCAGTATCACCAGAGGACTGCTATCTGACGATATGTATATTACCATATAGGAGTCCTCGAAGAGTCCTATTTGGTGTACCCATTATCCAATAAGCACATGTGTACAATTTTCGATGTCACACACCAATGGTTGTGGGATCAACCATCGCCCTCTAAGGGACAAGAAACGTACACACTAGCCTACTCTGGAATATCGATGCCCTGGTCTCGATATTCCCACGGCTAGGAACTGATTAAAGGATGTACTTGTGGACCACCCTGTCCCCACTAGTATGATCTCATCATAATCCCGGTAGTCAAGTACATATCCTAAGGGCTTTATCAACATGTGAGAGTAAGACAGTAAAGAATACCAGTCAACATGTTAAGATAAAGAGTAACCAGATAGCATACTATCATGTCAAGCAAGAAAGTCCCATATATATGTGTGTGTGTGTGTGTGTGTGTGTGTGTCCAAGCATCCACTATAATATACATCGCATGTACAATAATGGCCTCTAGGGCATACATATAACTAACAGTTACGCCTCCGCCTCACGTTCGCGTTGATGGCAGGGTACGTCCATTAATGGCGGGATACGCCCATTAATAGAGAGACGTGCCAGCGTAGGATGCGGAACGTGGAGCGGCAAAGATCTCGTTTTGGCAAGATATACGGAGCCGTTACAGGGGTGCTTGGACTCCGTGCTCTCTGTTGAACAAGCAAGCCAAGGAAGCTCAGCTCGGTGGATAGCTCGGAGGCGAGCGAGGGGGCTGAGGAAGCTCGGCTCTGTAACAGCTTGGAGACGAGCAAGGAGGCTGAGCAAGCTCGGCTGTAGGATTGCTCGGAGGCGAGTTGTTGGATGGTTGCTAGGCGAATTGGCAATGTACTCCGGAAAGGTCCCCAAAAGATCGGACGCAACCTCGGAGACGAGATGCCGAGGAATGCCCCCAATGCATCGTACTTATTCCAGCTTTTTAGCCCCCAAGAATCCAGCGAGCTTATGCGGTTGACACGTCATCCGGTACGTATCACAATCTGAGGAATTCCTACTTACGAGTATCATCAGAACTCTTTGCGAGCCCAAGGGATTCAAGCACCATTATTAATGGAGTAATGAGGAGAAGTGAATTTGGATCGAGCACGTATTATTAATTATTTGGAGAAGGAGAAGGCAGATACTTATAACGGTTGAGGGGCGGGTACACCCCCACACTGGTTGGTGTGGGGTCCACACGTGAATCTCATTGTAGGTCCCACACAAAGGTAAGAAAGACCGACAATGAATGAGCTCGAAGACTTAGCCGAAACAAATATTGATAACGTCTTATATTATTATAGGTAAATTGTCAACGAAACCCCAATAAGCTTTTTCCGGTAGCCAAAAAACGCCTCACCCCGAAGCACTTTCCAAAAACCTCCTAAAAGAGTCTTCATTTGTCAAAAAACCTCCTACCGACGGTATTTGTATAGTTGCCTGCTCTATCTAGCTATTATGCGATATCTATGCAGCTGTCTGTGATTTCTATGCAGTTGTAGACGATATGTATGATCAATTTAGATATAGCAGACAATTATACAGAGACTGCATGAAAATTTTCCAGAAAGTTTTCGACTTTCGAGGCCAGGTATTTTGTCAGCAAGATAACCTGTTTGGGAGCTTTTGACAATTTGCCCTATTATTACTGTTTTGCAGTAGTTAGTTGTATGTTAGGAAACATAGTCACATAACTCGCGAATAATTCGGCGAATTCATGAATTATTCGTGAATTCTTGATCGGCCGATTAATTCTCCGATTTGATCGCCACTGGAGAACGCTTCGAATAATTCGTAAACTATTCACGGAATTCAAATAAACAGCGAATAATTCGCAATATCAAAACCGGCGCCTCATATATTAATTTCTTGCTCGAAATCCTTCCCGGACATTTTCCGAATACTTGCCGAATCTTTTCCAGATACCTGCCGATTTTTTCCGAATAATTCTCCGATTCCGAATTTTCGACCCCACGAGCGAATTTGTGACTATCTTAAGAAATAAAATATAACATGACAGTTATGATTGGGACAAAAATAGAATCCAGGGACAGAGGTAGGTATATATCAAACACGTACGTAACATTTTTTGGGACACGGTTTCTTTGAAAGTTATCGAAATGGGAATGAAATCACTTTTGTTTTCAATGTTAAGCCAAAGCTCAAGTGTCAATACTCCACACACATTTCTTTTTCCGAAGAAGGAAGGATAACACTAGACACGTGTAGACATGGATTCCTTTGAAGATGAAGCACGCTCGTTTTAACAACAGGAAATATTGATTTCAATATTAGAGAGAAATGAAGCTGTAGCTAGATGGAATCCTACGAGCTTAGACTCCAACAGTTACTAATATGAGAACAAACTTAAATTTGTATTCATGTGTCTGCACCCACATCCTGCTTAAAATCCCGAGAAATGAAGCCGATAGCCTTGAGGGTTACACTTCAATTCCGAGAAATAAGATTATAAGCTGAAATTACATTTCGGCTCAAATAAAGGAATACTGATCAAATGTGATCGCTCTAGCAAGAGAACATGGAACATGCATGGGTTTAAACGTGCGGACAGCTGACACCTTAAAAACGTAACTAATATTTTGAACGGCTATAAATATGAGAAATCCGGAGAATGGCAGAACTCTCCTAGATCAAACACAATTTATTTCATGCTATTTATGTTTTAATCTATTCTAGGAGAAGTATAGAAGACCGTGTTATTGGAGTCCCTACAAGAGCAGAGTGTGAATCTCTCGCCGCCATGTAACTTTTGCCATTTCGATTGTGTTGGCTGTAGGTGAAGTTTTCACCGGAGTTGAGTGCGAATCTCTCGCCGATGAGGCTTCTTCTGAGATCGACATGGATATACAAATTCTCTCGGTTTTTGTGAACAATGTGATACCTGCATTCAGCTTCGGCTGAAGTGAGAAGAATGCTACAACTGGAACATCCACACAAGCCGTGCTCGTGTACAGTACAAATCTTAGGAGATGACTAAATTAAAAGCCTCTATGGTTATGCCCAGCAGGTCCACGGGTCGGGTTGGACGGGTTTTCGATCATAAATGAACCCGAATCCGTTAGTGTAGACGGTTTTCCAGCCACTTTAAACCCGTCCGATGGAATGGGTAGATAAAACCGAACCCGAACCCAACAGGTTTGGATGGGGATCGGGCCTGGGTTTGGGATTCTTTAGTTCGGACGGGTTAAACACGGTTTCGGGTAACCGTGGTCTCACATATTAAATTTGATTTTTAATTTATATGAAATAAAACAAAAAACCATAAACCCTAGCTTAATCCTAATTAAACCACAGTTTTCTACCATCTCTATTTAGAAGTTGAAATCTTAGTTTGGATTCTATGACCAAAAAATAAAAAGATTTCATATTTAATTTAAGAAGATAAAAGGATAAATTAAAAGGGAAAAGGCTAAAGAATGTTGATCCGGATTAGACTTTAGACTTGAGAAGTAAGAAAAGAGTTTAGATAACCTATATTGGTTTAGGGGATTCATCTTAGCCATATAATTAAATTTATCAAAATTTATCAACAACTCGGATGTTTATTAAGCGAGCGGGTTTGGGTTGATTGCGGGCCGGTACGGGTTACGTGCAGGTGCGGATTCGGACGGGCTATAACAAATCCAAAACCCGCTCTATTGAAATACGGGCGGGTACGGGTTTTGAACACGTCACTTTCAGACGGATTTAGAGCGGTCATTTTACCCGTCTAAAGCGGACGGGTTCGAGTGGGCAACAGGCGCATACCGACCCGGTGAACACCCCTAATGCCCAATTGTCATACTTGTGGAATGTTTAATTCTACCTTTAGGCCCAAAGTAGTTTTTATATATTATGGTTAAATGTAAAGAGCGGTCCGTGAGCTGAAATATGTAAAGTAAAAGAGAAATACTTCTTCTACCCGCTTGAAAACCTACAAAAAATCTACCCAAGAGACAAAATGGTAGAACCCACGATACCTAGTAATAATTGTAGAACTCACAATACCTAGCGGCCCATAATGTTTGTCTGTAGATTTTTGATAGGTTTTCAAAGGCACAGTAGAAATATTTCTCAAACTAAAATATGTGCATATTCTTCAAACATGTCAAATAAAAGATGGCCTCTGTATTCACAGCCATGTTCCATGAGTTGAATCTTCCTAGGCGATAAATGAACAATAAATGACAATTAACTTGTTATGCTCCCTTTTGATTAAAATAATTTACAAGTTAACATTTACACTGGCTGTTACATTTCATACAAATTAAAAAAGCCTTCTAGTCAGCCGGTAATAAGCTTTTTTAGGCGAAAACTAACAAATGAAAATTGTTTTCCTCTTCCTCTAATTATTATATTTAGAGAGACGATGTGTCATTTTAAACATTATTATGTTGTCGGACACTAACTCCTCTAATCTAACAAACAACATGCTATCTATACTGTTATAACCCAAAGTCAGAACTTTTGTTGTCATACCCGAGGAAAACTAAAAATAACAAGGAACCCACAAGCTTGCAAGCTTCATTGAGCCAAAAATTTAAGTCCAAAATTGTGTCAAGGCTCAATAACTTTGTGTTCCCTTGAGTTTTGAAATCTAGTGTTTATTCCCTCGAGTTAAAGACTTGGGTACAAGAAATATGGGAAGTTGATTGTTTGTTTTGTTGTTGAGTTGAATTTTATACTTGAACATTTTAGCAATAAAATTGCTTATGTGGAAAGACTAAAAATTTCTTGTGGCATGTGACAACAATTTCTCTAAATATTTAGCAATAAAATTGCTTAAGTGGCAAGAGTAAGCCAAGAGCCAAGGCAAAAAAAATTGGCCTCAACTCTTGGCTTTTGACGATGTATGATGATGTTTATGATTTTAAGTATGTGTTTTCGGTCGATAAAACAAACACTTACCTCCTAACTCAATGAAACAACAAAAATTGTTGTTCCCTTGTTCCGACTCAGCACCTTACTGCATGAAACAAACAGGCCATTAAGCTTTTTAGTTCAAAATGAAGCTATCCAGCGTCTATTCAAGTATCATAGGACTTGAAAAAACATCAGGAATAGCAAACTCAAAACACACTGCTTATACATAGCTGAAAATATTGAAAATATAACTGCGTTCATATTGAAATGAAAAGGGGCATAACATAAAGACACATCTATTCCTTTAAAGAGAGAAGGATCACAAGAATTTCAAGATATTGAAGACGATTACTTAATCCCCTATCGTATATAGGATCTTCAAAACTATCACAAAAATATAATCAAAACAATACAAAAATGCAAGTTCAACAACATACAGCAGATGTCGTCAAAAAGAAACCACCAACAACACCATCTTCGCTTTAGAAGCGCATTTAAAGGACAGAACAAATCTAAGTTTAACCAACCTTTTGCATGGGACACACGAACTGAAGCTCGTTGTACTGCCCTTTTGATTTTTAAGCATTATCTCCTCAACTCAGTAGCAAGGAAAAGAAGACATCCAGAACGGATCCAACGGCGTAATTACCAAATAATATGGCCTCGACCAAACAGTAATAAACATAGTACAGCAACAGAATATTAAAAGCATTTCAATAATCTCATAATGTCAAAAGCACAGAAAACAAAGACAAGACAGTCAAAATTTTAAAAACCAAGAACGGATAGCAAAGTTTAATCAAAATAGAGATGGTCTCAAAATATAACATAAAAGCAAAGCACGTGAGGACTCTGCTTCATTTGAGGGGTATAAACCTGGAAGAGTGAGTAGCACCGATACCAGGCCTACCGTGCTTCACAGGCTTGTAGGAGATGGAGAACTCGGCAAGGTAGTGACCAATCATCTCCGGCTTGATTTCAACCTGGTTGAAGGTCTTGCCGTTGTAGACACCAATGATGCTCCCGATCATCTCAGGGACTATGATCATGTTGCGGAGGTGAGTCCTCACCGGCTCTGGCTTCTCGCCTGGGGGTGCATCCTTTTTCTGTTTTAGGCGATAAAATAACATTACAAAGATAATGAAAACAAATAAGTACCTTTTATTTAAGAAGATTCAATATCATGAGGTAAGCATTTCAGAATCACATTTAAATGAAAGAAATGAAATTTCTGTTGCCAGCTGAAAAGATGCATTAACCTACAGAAAGAAAGATCATCTCTAAAGAAAGACGGATCATCTCCACATTCAATGATATGTAATTTTTTTAATTTTGCAGCTCAAACAGAAAAAATAGTACTTATGCAAGTACAATAATCAACATCATGCTAAAAATAGCACATGTCAGCCTAGTTCACAAGAACTGAAAATTTCTATAGTCTAAAACAGGTGACAATTCCTTATCAAACACTAACATGATTAACACAAACCAGACTCATTAGACAATTTACATGAGCTCTTACATGAGAATAAAGGGTACAGCTCATGTATTATAAGGCTTGGCTGTCCATTCAAACAAAAAGGCGTAACAACTTCGTCAATAAATGAAGGGGATAGAACACAGTTTGGATAACAAAAAATTAAGTACTTAGAACACAGTTTGGATAACAAAAAATTAAGTACTTAGAACGTTAGCTGCCTAGCTTGAAACAAAAAGGACAGGTCAACCGTTGCTTACGCATTTAGCACAGTGTATAAATGAACACAACACTGACAAACAACATAGGGATATCCATTAATGAAGGGGCTTGAAAAATGAAAAGAGTCAAGGGTCGTTATTATACAGATGAGCAGTGACCAAATGGGCTAGCGAATGATTTTCATTGCAATGCAAGTTTATAAAAATGTTGGAGTAAACTTGGCTAATCCTTAGCAAGGAGTAGGTTTACGATTTTGCTTTTGTTGCAGAGACACATGAATGAACAAATAGAGACCTAATTACAGTCTCATTTTGTTGGATCCTGCTTCATCACGCAAATATAGCGAGCTAGTGCTAGTTATGCATAAGGTAAATAACCAATCAGCATCTTCTACTTCTAATAAGAAAAAAAAAGGTGCGAGAAAGTGACCGGGATCAAATTTAAACCAGTGTTACCGGGATAATAAAACCAAAATATTCTCCAATATTTCGGAAAAATGGTATGACACTAAATTGCACTCGTTGATTTGGATAGTGATGGCATTTTCTTTCACACCCTATGCCTTTGCAGCAATCCTAGGTGATGATATCTTGATTCAACTACTTAGCTTGTGAGAAATGAGAATACATTACAACTTAAGCAATTTACTAATGATAGCTTTTAATAATCAGTGTGAAAAAAATAGCTCCAATGACAACTTACAGATCCAATATGGTAGATTACCGTGAGGGACAACTCCATAAAACTAACTTCATAATTAGCTCTCAAAAGTTATTATCGATCTTCCTACCATTCCTCAAAGACAAAAATAGAACAATGTAAAGACATACGGGTGACCGTCCTCGGGCACTCAAAATAAAAAAAATTAAAACAGAAAAATCTTCAAATCTCTAATATTTTGCAAAACATGAATCCCCCTTTTCAAGAAAAGAAAAGAGAAGAATTATGGAAGAAACTAATCTTTCAGCAGCTCTCCCAAAATTTTCTTTTGATGTTGGTCCCTAACCGATTGTAGCCTGACTGTCTATTGTACTTGATATTTTAAAAAATGCCTGATAATGATAATTATAGCTTCTTTGATATCCTTTCCTTTAATTGTCTTAATAAATGAACAATGAACTTTACAGCAAGTCATGAAATAAGTGTGAAGTTGACTTTGTCTAGTAAACTTCCTAACAGCAATATAATTCCCACATAGAAGCGTTGGCATTGACACTCTCATCAACAAATGGAAATCATATAAATTTCAATTGTTAGATTATGTACAATATATTTTAACCAAGAATCCTTAATATCTAAAAAGTTTCACATACAAAAATCAATCTTATAAAAACTAAACACTCCAATTGCTATATTCCAATAGATCATTCTTCTCTTTAATTTGTTTGATTTCGAAAATACTCACGAAAAGGATTCTCTTCACCTATAATGGAGTCTAATCGGACAAATAAAATCTCGACAGCTTTTTCCTAATTACTATGTTAATTGTTATAGCTAATTAGCTATGTATTAAAAATATATCACTCGGTTCGATTTCATGTTCTTCAAATTGAACGATTTTTCGTCAAACAAAGCTAGTTAGTGTGATCAAAGAATTATTTAAATTGCAAATACATTTATCTCATCAACAATTTAAGCAGGAGTCTAAAATATTTTATCGATTTATCGCATCATGATATTTTAGGGGGAAATATAAAATATATATCTTACTTGTAAATTCTATTTATAAATTTTTACCCTTTAGATTTCAATAGTGGTTTCTCCCCAGCTCATAGAAATAGAAAAGCATTAAACTCGGTTAACATGATCCAATATACTAATCTATGACTTATATAAGTTATCCTTAACACCATGAGCTTGTCTGCTGAAGCCATAACGCATGCTTAACATCTTCAATGAATAACGTAACGAGTAATTTAAACAACTTATCATAGGAGCAAGACACTATAACAATTCCCTAATTGTCACGCTTACTAATGCTCATGCAATCAAAATCCAATAAAATTCACAAGATTAGACCCAATGAAACAGAAAAAATGTAATCTGAAAGATTCAACGCCATGTTAAGAAAAATCATACCGCCTTCCTTAGTTTCTTGATCAAAGCCATCGGCTTCCTCTTCAGCCCTCTCTGAAACCTATCACATGAAACCAAGGGTTAGGGTTTCGTATCTCAAAAGGAGAGAATCGATGCAAACCAAATCAAATCAAATCCGATACCTTCTGCGAGCGCGAGCAGTGAAGAGCTTGACCAGCTCATCAGTGGACATGTCAAGGAGCTGATCGAGATCCACGCCTCTGAAGCTAAACTTCCTGAACGTCCTCCTCTTCGGCTGCCCTGTGGCAACATCGGTCTCAACGTCCGCCTGCGACAGAGATCGATCCAAGTAAAAATGCTAGATTTTAGACGAAAAAGAATAGATAAAGATTTCAACTTTGATCGAGCACTCACCATGATTGCGAGAAAAGGGGAAGAACAAAAACCCTAGCCGCCGCGAGACGTGAGCGCTGCAAACTTAGGAAGCTAGGGTTCGGAGTCTGGATCATCTTCACATTTTATATACTAGACAAAATGGGCCGGCCCATATTGTTTATGATGTAAATATACTTGTAGTTTACATCGGGTTATAATTGGGTCGGGTTGTATTTCTTGACATTGGCCCAGATCCAATTATTTCAACGGGTAAATTCTTTTGAGTAACCTGCCTTCGAATGTCGTTGATGATAATTAGATGGGTAGACCAAACCGGACGAATTCGACCCTGGTTTTTTTTTCCTTTTTCGTCGTCGTCAAGGTAATTAGAGAAGCTGATATCTTTTAGATTGATTTAAGAAATTAGTTTTGGTTGAGAGATATGGGTTCAACTCTTGACTTTTTAAAATCCATAGATGATCCTGACCGTACTCTTTTATTAATCGGCTTAGACAAGTTGACTCATTTATGGCCATGCCCTTTTATGTTTGACCCTAACCGTTTATTTCGGATTCGCTTCTAGGATGACCTCACTCGTTCATGATCCTAACTCATAGGTGACCATAAACTTTTAGGGTAACATGGTTTTATGTTTGACCCGTTTACAACCATACTCATCGGCGTGCCCACCAACCTGCCACCAACCGATTGATAACCCGCCCCTGTCGCCAGGTGACTCCCCATTAGTGGACCGGCACCCACTCGCTGTGTCCATTTCTTTTAGGGCCCGTTTGGCTGTCTCGAAGAAACGGAAGTGCCGGAAGAAATCTTGAAGTAGCTTCCAAAAAATATGTCATGAAAATAAACTTAAATCTCACTTCTAGTGTTTGTTTGTATATTTTTTGAAGATGGAAGTAAAAAATGAAACAACTTGGTTCTTTCGTAAGCAAAACAAAAAAAATTACATTTTTAATAGTAATAAATTATTATCTATTGAAAGTAATAAAGAGAAATATTAAATAATTATTTTTTTTTCTTATTCCTTATGCTCTATGGTTACTTCCCATCTAAAACGAGGGGAAGAAAATTTTGGAAATAACCATACCGTACAGGATCCACATCACCATCTTGAAGTAATTTCCAAGCTCTGCTTCTGTGCAAATAAACAACCGAAGTATATGCATGTTTCTTTGCACGGAAGTAACATGAAAGTATTGGAAGTAAGCCTATTTCTTTTTCTTGTTCCTTGTGCTCTATGATTATTTCCTATCTAAAATGAGGGGAAGAAAATTTTGGTAATAACCATGCCGTATAGGATCCATATCACCATTTTGAAGTAACTTCCAAGCTCTATTTCTGTGCAAACAAACAATCGAAGTATGGGCATATTTATTTGCACGGAAGTAATATGGAAGTACCGGAAGTAAGCATATTTTAAGTACTTCGGTTGTTTGTTTGCACAGAAGTAAAGCTTGAAAGTTACTTCAAGATGGTGACGTGGAACCTATGTGATATGGTTGCTTTAAAATTTTCTTTCTCTCATTTTGGACGAGAAGTAACCATGGAGCACAAGGAACAAGAAAAGAAATAATTATTTAATGCTTCTCTTTATTACTTTTAATAGATAATGTAATACCCAGTTCCTTTTGTACGCCAATATCCGTATTTATATAAAGTGTTGCTTACAGGCTCGTAAGGGTTGTGATGAGTTCGCTCGTCGGCCACCTTTTAGTCAATACCTGGTAGCCCGTTATGTATTGGCTTATACCTCTAACGTGCTAGTAGTTAAATCCACAACTAAGGCGTTGACGAGTCTTTAGAGTCCCCCACATTCAGTTACTCAAGTTTTCGGGCGAAATGCTGTAGAGGCCGTATGGAGATATGGCAGGGTTCGATCGGATACGTGCGGTATTGCACGGATCAGGATCGGACGGGTTTTACTAGCCGGCTTTGGCTTAAGCCGGATCCTAGTATTAAATAGTGTAGTTTTGTCTCTTTGCATTTGTATCCGGTCGGAATACAGATGCGGGTGTGTATGCACAGTATCGGGGTTTTCCTGTAATTTGTTACGGGACCAGTTTTCTGGAGTTGCCAGTTTGCATTCCGTTCCGGCCGGTTTTTCTTTGTTCTTTCCCGGCCGGACTTTTCTGATGGAGCTGGTTAATTGCAAGTTTGCAATTAATATTTTTTTGATCTTTTTCCCATCCTCATTTTAATGGGGGGCCGGCCACTAGTGGGGAAAGGAGAATGTTTGTATCATGCATACATTAATTAATGAAGTGATGAATGAGCACATAATGGAGATGCTGGTGCTTCATTATGCTAAGGGTTTAATTAATGTATAAGGTGGAGCATATTGTGCAGGAAGTTGCTTTGTGATGTTTAGTTAATTAAAGTGAGGAATAATTGCATAAGGAGTGTGCTGGAAAGATGAATGAATGATTAATTAATGGTGATGCATTAATGTTAAAGGCTACAATGTGCTGAAGATTCATAATAATGGGCCGGCCACATTTTATTTGATATGGAATTTCGTGGGCCCCCCTTAATTCATTGTGCTGGAGATTCTTTAGCACTGTGGGTTAATTAAAGAGTTTAATTAATGAAACATTGAGCATTATAAGAGACATGAGCCTGCTTCATTCTTGAGAAGGTAGCACAAAATGTTTTGTGCAAGGGGCAGAGATAGTTTGCTTCATTCCAAATTCCAGTAAGCACAAACAGGGGCTGGCCGAGCTCAATCTTTGTTGGGTGCTCCATTTTTCTTAAGCTCTGTTGGAAGTGGAGGTGGTGCTCCGTGGCTGACCTGGGACTTGCTGGGGTCGACGATATCGGCGATGGTCGCTCCGGCGAACTCCGACGTCAAATCCGAGTCTCGAGCCAAGCTCGCGCGAACTTGTGTTGCGGCCTACAACGCGCGTTCGTGACGTCGCTGCTACCGTGTGACCCAAGGCGTTCTCCAGGCAAGTTCTTACTTGCTTTCATGCTATTCCGTATATATTACAAATCAGAATCGTAGATATATTCCATGTTTGCTTGATGTTATATATTGTCACAAAACTGTTCGATGCTTGTTCCCATAGAAAATCATTATCGTATTTGACGGAACTGGACATATTATATTGGCCCTTGTAGAGATGATTAACGTGTGCAAATTTCATTAGAAAATACGACTGTTAACAGTTAAAATGACTACCCCAAGTTCAACCGTAAAGCTGAAATTCTACTGTACCTGAAAACCGTTAAATTCACCATAAATCATATACATGCTGGAATGGTGCGTTCGAGGGCTCAAATCGAAGCCAAATCGACGAACTATAACCCTATATCAGTTTCCAGATATTCCTGTAATCAAATCATGATGATATTTGGATCGGAGTGCGACCCTGAACTGCAGTCCGGGGAAACGTTCGTTCGAATACCTGGCCTTGGGAACACCTGTACACCCCTTCCTTAAACTGAAAATGCGCGGAACCTTATATGGTCGCGTAGAGAATTTAGTTAGCTAACCCCTGAAGTTGTTCCCGTGTCGTTTCACCATCATTTGATATTTAAATTGTATTTTAGACTACCGTGGTAATCTGCAGTTTCTGCAGTGATCCCTTTTACACCAGCACCTTGTACATAACATAACTTTTAATACAGAACTGATATCGATAATACGTTTGATGAATTGGAAAGATAACAGTAAAATATACAATTAGTTTAACTGTAGAGTCGCCTAATTATGCTCCCAACTGGGCGTAAAATGTGTTACGAAACGGACTTCCAGTTCAGAAATTGGATTTCCAGCAGTGAACACTTAAAATGAAACGGCCATAACTAGCGAACCTGAAACCCGATTGGCATGAAACCAATTTTGATGGATAGATAACTGAATATACTAATTATTACCTGTTTATCGTTTCGCTATACTGTACACGTACATTTCATGATAAATCGTGCAAGTGATAGAATACTATTTTATGACACCTTAATCATGTTTCATATGCTGTTTATGCATCATATCATACCTATATCATTATAGTGATAACCTAGTGATATCGTGCATTTACCAAGTGTTAGATTTTAGTGGTGATTGTGGCAAGTACGTCAGTGTTCGTGTATTCGTGATTAAGTGAAAGTGAATAAGTGAAAGTGAATGAATAAGTGAAAGTGAATGAATAAGTGAAGTGACACGTACTTGTACACAATCAGTGAACCTTATTATTTTATTGCATTGGATAGCTAACAGAACATATTAATTACCACCTGTTTATCGTTTCGCTAAATTATATACATATGTTTCATGATAAATCGTGCAAGTGATACACTGTTGTTTTTATGATGCCTTAGTTGTGCTTCTTATACTGTTCATGCATCATATCATACCTATATCATTATAGTGATAACCTGGTGACATCGTGCATTTACCCAGTGTTAGAATTTAGTGATGATTGTGGCAAGTACGTCAGTGTTCGTGTATCCGTGAATAAGTGAAAGTGAATGAATAAGTGAAAGTGAATAAGTGAAAGTGAATGAATAAATGAAAGTGACACGTACTTGTACACAATCAGTGAACCTTATTATTCTATTGCATTGTCGACGTCTGTGGGATGTGTGTACGTGTGACTATAAGTGGTATGGGACACTTATGGAAGCGCTTTCACGGGTGTCACAGATAAGGCATCCGACACTGCCATTTATCTTAGGTATTAGTCGGGACGTGCTTGATGGAGGTCCTGCCTCCAGTTCTCGCGCAGACTTGTCACGGACCGATTAGTATTTAGGGTTATGGTTAGCGTTTGATGTAGACCACGGGGTGTGGGGTAGTTTAAGTGTGAGTTCAACAGAATCTCGGGAGTCCCATGCCGGCTTATATATTTAGGGAGATATATGGAGATTTACAGGGTACGTGATATACACCGTGATATACATGTTACATGTTGGGCCCGTGGTCCCTTGCCCTTGGGTTCTACCCTTGGGTGGAGGACACTCGCGAGTGGTTGACTCTCACACTTGGACTGACGATAGAATTAGTGATCTGTACAGTGAGACTTAGAGACTGATAGGGATACTGGCATTTATATACTTTATATATACTGTGTTGATATACGTGACATATCGTTCTACTGATTTACTGTTCCGCTGCAGTGATTACTGCACATTCATATTCATGATGTCATTGATTTACTATTATTCATATCTATTACCACTGGTAGAACTGTGACTTGATTTTATATATATATTATATTACTATTGCGTCGCTCTGACGACCTGAGTATGCATGCTCAGTGTGAGGAGAAGATTTAGCCTGGACCAGAACTAGACGTGCAACACAGACTTCTTGACTTGCTATTCAGAGTTATATCTTTTGTTTCCCATCAGGTCGGTTCATTTTACTGTTTTATTCCAGTTACTGCATTTCTCATTACCTGCGCATTATTTACTGTTCACCATGATAAACTAGAAGCCGAAGTGTGACTACGGCAGGACATTTCCTTGACCGTAGGAGCATGGCTGGCCTTGTCTACCCCTCGTATTCCGTATTTTGAGAAGCGGGGCGTGACATGGTTTTGTTGGTATCAGAGCGCCTGGTTTAGAATGGGATTTCAGTTTCCGTGTAGTGCTTGACAATCTAAGACATTCTTCGGTCTAGATTGTAAACTTGTTATCCTTGATCTTGATTCATACAATGAGTTCTTCTACATATTTTGATCCATCCGCTAGAACTTTGGGTAACTTGGTAGAGTTATGTGGTTGTAATTATGAACTGCAGCATGGTTACAATACTGTACTCTGTTGAGTGACTTGGAATTCTACATTTGATTTCCACTCGTTTGAGTTTCACCCTACCCGATATCCTTGTTTCATTGTCCATTCTATATTTTATTCTGATTCTTATTCCTTGTACCTTATGTCGTTCTAAAATTTGTTGTTTTAGGACCATGACTTCCGACCACTCTCCGTTTATATCTTATATCATTCCCGAGTTTTCAAATCTATTTTACGTTTTCATCCTTATACCTTTCTATTGATCCTACACCTGCTTATGTTTCTTATTGGACTCGTTGCATTCTCATGTCTTCGTTTCTTCGAGTTACGTATCGCGTTGCATATTTTAAGTTCCTATCAGAGTAGCGCAGCGGAAGCTAAAACCTGGCTTACAACGACTCTTCTTCTATCTCCACTCCCCAGAGTCAAACCGCCGAGATGTTGAGTGTACTGCAAAGTTTGAAGGAAGCCCATGCGCGAATGAACGATCTCTTATCCGAAGGACTAAGAAGGCAAATGACTCAAACACCAGCGGAAGCCTCCAATCGTAGGGAAATCGTTGATAAACAAAAAGGTGGCATGCAGATGAAGCGCTCATTTGTTACTAAGCCACCAAAGCAGTGGAGAGCCCAACGTTGTGGTTATTGTAAAAGGTCAGGACACTTTCAGAGGGACTGTCGCCGGGCCAAAGGGCAGTGCTTGATTTGTGGATCCGACAAACATCTGGTCAATGGCTGCCCTAGAAGGAAGGAGCTGCACAGTGGAGATTTGGCAACGCCCTCCAAATCTGATTGAGCGACTTGACGATGGCACGAACCCAGTACAAGATTCAGACTTGCCTTACGAGACTGCGGAAATTAAATATCGACGCAGAGTTATCACTTTTCCCGCTTTCAATAAAGACATTGTCACTCCGTTTTGGCAGTTGTCTCCTTTCATTTAAATTTTGTATCTATTGAACTTCTTAATTGAATGCAATAAAGTTGTGAATTGTGACTGCCTACTTTTGTTTGACTCACTATATTTAGACCCTAAGCTTAGTCGATATCATGGTTCACCACCGCATCCCTTGACTCCTTTTTCAATTAAGTTGTATCTTGCCGCTACCCCTTCTGAAGTTGTCAAACTCACACTCTTTCTAAATTATATCGCTCCCTAATCTTGAATCTGATTTCATCCTTCATCTTTATGTCATTCTGGACAGCCCAATTCTTCCTTTCCTCCCATTCGGGTGATTGCTTACGCTTCACGACAGCTAAAGAATTACGAGAGGAACTACCCAACACATGACTTGGAGTTAGCCGCCGTGGTTTTCGCATTGAAGATCTGGAGGTATTACCTGTTAGGCGAAAAGGTGAAGTGTACACGGATCACAAGAGTCTGAAATATGTGTTCACTCAAAGAGAACTGAATATGAGGCAACGCCGATGGTTAAAATTAATGGCAGACTACGACTTGGACTTACAGTATCATCCGGAAAAAGTAAACGTTGTACCCGACGCTCTCAGTCACAAGCCAGCAGTCATGATGACGACCAGTCAGAGGAACATCATCGAGAATTTTCAGAAGATCGAACTAGAAATTATTACACCAAGTGCAATTAGACAGTTCCGGCAGCTACAGATGCAGTCTCCTCTTGTAGATCGCATTAAGGCTGCGCAAGCTGACGATCCTCGATTGCAGAAGTTCAGAGAGTCGGTGGAAGCCGGGCTGAGGACGGACTTACTCATACATCGAGACGGTTTTCTGAGATTCAGTAGCAGACTCTGCGTCCTCAAGGGAGATTGCCCGCTTTGTAGCAAAGTGCTTAGTATGTCAGCAAGTTAAGGCTGAACATCGAAGGGTAGCCGGTTTATTGCAACCACTTCCAATTCCTCAGTGGAAATGGGAACATATAACCATGGATTTCGTAACAGCTTTACCGCGGAGTCCAAAGAGCAACAATGAAGTTTGGGTAATTGACCAAGGCAGCTCATTTCATTCCGTTCCGAGTTGGTCAGTCGACGGAAGCGATAGCAGAACAGTACATGCAGAAGATTGCGAGATTGCATAGAGTACCTATGAGCATCATTTCCGATCGTGATACCGATTCTTATCGCACTTTTGGAGGAGTTTACAGGAAATCTTGGGGAGCCAGAAGACGAGATTCGACAGAAGTTTCCATATCCCTTTCTCTTAAATTCATGTTCACTTGTCTTTTTCTAGTTCCGGAAATTTCGAGGACGAAATTTTTGTAAGGGTGGTATGATGTAATACCCAGTTCCTTTTGTACGCCAATATCCGTATTTATATAAAGTGTTGCTTACAGGCTCGTAAGGGTTGTGATGAGTTCGCTCGTCGGCCACCTTTTAGTCAATACCTGGTAGCCCGTTATGTATTGGCTTATACCTCTAACGTGCTAGTGGTTAAATCCACAACTAAGGCGTTGACGAGTCTTTAGAGTCCCCCACATTCAGTTACTCAAGTTTTCGGGCGAAACGCTGTAGAGGCCGTATGGAGATATGGCAGGGTTCGATCGGATACGTGCGGTATTGCACGGATCAGGATCGGACGGGTTTTACTAGCCGGCTTTGGCTTAAGCCGGATCCTAGTATTAAATAGTGTAGTTTTGTCTCTTTGCATTTGTATCCGGTCGGAATACAGATGCGGGTGTGTATGCACAGTATCGGGGTTTTCCTGTAATTTGTTACGGGACCAGTTTTCTGGAGTTGCCAGTTTGCATTCCGTTCCGGCCGGTTTTTCTTTGTTCTTTCCCGGCCGGACTTTTCTGATGGAGCGGGTTAATTGCAAGTTTGTAATTAATATTTTTTTGATCTTTTTCCCATCCTCATTTTAATGGGGGGCCGGCCACTAGTGGGGAAAGGAGAATGTTTGTATCATGCATACATTAATTAATGAAGTGATGAATGAGCACATAATGGAGATGCTGGTGCTTCATTATGCTAAGGGTTTAATTAATGTATAAGGTGGAGCATATTGTGCAGGAAGTTGCTTTGTGATGTTTAGTTAATTAAAGTGAGGAATAATTGCATAAGGAGTGTGCTGGAAAGATGAATGAATGATTAATTAATGGTGATGCATTAATGTTAAAGGCTACAATGTGCTGAAGATTCATAATAATGGGCCGGCCACATTTTATTTGATATGGAATTTCGTGGGCCCCCCTTAATTCATTGTGCTGGAGATTCTTTAGCACTGTGGGTTAATTAAAGAGTTTAATTAATGAAACATTGAGCATTATAAGAGACATGAGCCTGCTTCATTCTTGAGAAGGTAGCACAAAATGTTTTGTGCAAGGGGCAGAGATAGTTTGCTTCATTCCAAATTCCAGTAAGCACAAACAGGGGCTGGCCGAGCTCAATCTTTGTTGGGTGCTCCATTTTTCTTAAGCTCTGTTGGAAGTGGAGGTGGTGCTCCGTGGCTGACCTGGGACTTGCTGGGGTCGACGATATCGGCGATGGTCGCTCCGGCGAACTCCGACGTCAAATCCGAGTCTCGAGCCAAGCTCGCGCGAACTTGTGTTGCGGCCTACAACGCGCGTTCGTGACGTCGCTGCTACCGTGTGACCCAAGGCGTTCTCCAGGAAAGTTCTTACTTGCTTTCATGCTATTCCGTATATATTACAAATCAGAATCGTAGATATATTCCATGTTTGCTTGATGTTATATATTGTCACAAAACTGTTCGATGCTTGTTCCCATAGAAAATCATTATCGTATTTGACGGAACTGGACATATTATATTGGCCCTTGTAGAGATGATTAACGTGTGCAAATTTCATTAGAAAATACGACTGTTAACAGTTAAAATGACTACCCCAAGTTCAACCGTAAAGCTGAAATTCTACTGTACCTGAAAACCGTTAAATTCACCATAAATCATATACATGCTGGAATGGTGCGTTCGAGGGCTCAAATCGAAGCCAAATCGACGAACTATAACCCTATATCATTTTCCAGATATTCCTGTAATCAAATCATGATGATATTTGGATCGGAGTGCGACCCTGAACTGCAGTCCGGGGAAACGTTCGTTCGAATACCTGGCCTTGGGAACACCTGTACACCCCTTCCTTAAACTGAAAATGCGCGGAACCTTATATGGTCGCGTAGAGAATTTAGTTAGCTAACCCCTGAAGTTGGTCCCGTGTCGTTTCACCGTCATTTGATATTTAAATTGTATTTTAGACTACCGTGGTAATCTGCAGTTTCTGCAGTGATCCCTTTTACACCAGCACCTTGTACATAACATAACTTTTAATACAGAACTGATATCGATAATCCGTTTGATGAATTGGAAAGATAACAGTAAAATCTACAATTAGTTTAACTGTAGAGTCGCCTAATTATGCTCCCAACTGGGAGTAAAATGTGTTACAAAACGGACATCCAGTTCAGAAAATGGATTTCCAGCAGTGAACACTTAAAATGAAACGACCATAACTATCGAACCTGAAACCCGATTAACTTGAAACAAAATTCTATGGATAGATAACAGAACATATTAATTACCACCTGTTTATCGTTTCGCTAAATTATATACATATGTTTCATGATAAATCGTGCAAGTGATACACTGTTGTTTTTATGATGCCTTAGTTGTGCTTCTTATACTGTTCATGCATCATATCATACCTATATCATTATAGTGATAACCTGGTGACATCGTGCATTTACCCAGTGTTAGAATTTAGTGATGATTGTGGCAAGTACGTCAGTGTTCGTGTATCCGTGAATAAGTGAAAGTGAATGAATAAGTGAAAGTGAATAAGTGAAAGTGAATGAATAAATGGAAGTGACACGTACTTGTACACAATCAGTGAACCTTATTATTCTATTGCATTGTCGACGTCTGTGGGATGTGTGTACGTGTGACTATAAGTGGTATGGGACACTTATGGAAGCGCTTGCACGGGTGTCACAGATAAGGCATCCGACACTGCCATTTATCTTAGGTATTAGTCGGGACGTGCTTGATGGAGGTCCTGCCTCCAGTTCTCGCGCAGACTTGTCACGGACCGATTAGTATTTAGGGTTATGGTTAGCGTTTGATGTAGACCACGGGGTGTGGGGTAGTTTAAGTGTGAGTTCAACAGAATCTCGGGAGTCCCATGCCGGCTTATATATTTAGGGAGATATATGGAGATTTACAGGGTACGTGATATACACCGTGATATACATGTTACATGTTAGGCCCGTGGTCCCTTGCCCTTGGGTTCTACCCTTGGGTGGAGGACACTCGCGAGTGGTTGACTCTCACACTTGGACTGACGATAGACTTAGTGATCTGTACAGTGAGACTTAGAGACTGATAGGGATACTGGCATTTATATACTTTATATATACTGTGTTGATATACGTGACATATCGTTCTACTGATTTACTGTTCCGCTGCAGTGATTACTGCACATTCATATTCATGATGTCATTGATTTACTATTATTCATATCTATTACCACTGGTAGAACTGTGACTTGATTTTATATATATATTATATTACTATTGCGTCGCTCTGACGACCTGAGTATGCATGCTCAGTGTGAGGAGAAGATTTAGCCTGGACCAGAACTAGACGTGCAACACAGACTTCTTGACTTGCTATTCAGAGTTATATCTTTTGTTTCCCATCAGGTCGGTTCATTTTACTGTTTTATTCCAGTTACTGCATTTCTCATTACCTGCGCATTATTTACTGTTCACCATGATAAACTAGAAGCCGAAGTGTGACTACGGCAGGACATTTCTTTGACCGTAGGAGCATGGCTGGCCTTGTCTACCCCTCGTATTCCGTATTTTGGGAAGCGGGGCGTGACAGATAATAATTTATTGCTATTAAAAAAATAAATTTTTTTGTTTGTTTTGGTTATGAAAGAAACATAGGAAGTTCTTGGGTTTTTTTACTTCCATCTCCAAACAATATACAAACAAACACTAGAAGTGAGATTTAAGTTTACTTCCATGACATGATTTTTGGAAGTTACTTCAAGATTTCTTCCGACGCTTCCGAACAACCAAACAGGCCCTACTTGAAGTAGGCTTGCTTCCGATAATTTCATATTGCTTCCGTGCAAAAAAACATGCCCTTAGTCTTGTTGGGATACGGCAGCGCCCCGGCCGTCTTTCCGAGGCCAAATGCGGAACACAAACTTTTTACGAACTGGCGCTAACCGCATCCGAATCCCGGATCGTTCCATTAACCGTAAACTAGAAAACTGTAAACGGGGTTTTAGAGATTATACCGATCGATCCGAGTCCTTCGGTCTTTAACCTCTGCCCCAAGCATGTTGCGGATGCGCCGACGAAACCCGCTCTCCGATCTCGCTCGATCTATGTCATGCCCCGCTTCCCAGTGTACGACGAAGGGGACGTGGTGAGGTCCGCTACGTATGTACTCAGAAATACATACGCTAAGCGTAGCTAAGCAATATAAAATAAATACACAAGAGACAAGAGTATAAAAGAACAGCAACTTTTATTTATTAACATTCTTTGTACAATACATGGAAAGGAAAATACAACTGAAATAAAAGATGCCTAAATAGTGGCATAACTGGAAATGGAAAGTACTGAAAAGAAAAATGTACAATGAAATTATACTGCTGGGTCGTCGGCAAATTGCTCCAAGTCTTCTTGGGTTGGTTCAACTTCTGCCGGGTCCAGGTCACCTGACGACATTCAAAGAAGAGAGAAACAGAATGTCGTCAGCGAACAGATCGCTCGGTAAGTCCCAAAGGTAAGAGGGAAGTAGAGAAGACAGAATAAGAAGATACATTTTTAAAGTGTAAACTATTGTTGTAATGTTATGTTAACGTTGTTGTTTGTAGCTTGGTACAGAAGGATGCCAGTGTATACGAGGGGAGTCTCACTTGCCAGAGACTAGGGCACGTGTAGTACAAGGAACCGTTATGCCACGGTACAACAGCAATAGAATTCAGGTTAGGTGTATTAATCTGACCATCTCGTGCCACCTTTAACACCTTCCGTACCAATCTACCCCTTAAACCCCGTAGTGTTTTAACAGTATTGTTATCTTGTAAAATTGTATTGATTGTAATATTGATTAACTGACTGACTGAAACCATGATATCAGGAAACGGTTATGACCGTAGAGTCATGTAAATGGAATACTGGGAAACATGTAAAAGGAATATCCATGGTTCAGTTCAGTCAAGTAGATTGTTAACTGGATTAGGATTCATGTATTCATCTTGAGTTGAAATATAAAGAATATAGATTGACTTGAATCATTTTCAAGTTAGAAATAGTCAGACTCTAACCCGAGTCAGACTAAAAGAAATGTAATTGGAAGTTCAATAATTGTTAGGGGACTTATTGTAATTTATAAAACTTGAGAGGGTTTTATGTAAAAAAGTACTATTGTATAGTTTTCAAAATACACCTCAAGTATTTAATATTCGTCTTTATAGTTATAATGAGTGTGAATTTTATTTGTGTTATTCTAGTGAATATATCTTAATAAAAGTATTAATTGATTTATTTGAAACCCAGGGTATTTTAATATAACTTTTAAACTTGGAATTTTAGAATAAGATGGAAACTTTATCTTATGATAAAATAGGTGTTTAAATGATAATTAAATATATATTAATACAAGAATAATTTTAAATAAATATTTTATTTTCCAAAAATCACATTTTTCTTAAATGACATATTTTAAACCTTTCGAGACCGAATGCTCCTTGCGGAGGTCTGAATCTCGCACTACTAGCCCACGGGTGCACGATGAACCGTACTATCCCTTACGGGTTCCCCAAAATTGGGTTGTAGCGGCGCTTTGCTTAGGTTTAACAAATACTATTCATTTAGGAAAACGGTTTTATAAATAAAAGGTATTTATTTGTAAAAGGGTATAGATTTCCGTATTTTATTTTCTAGGGTTTTCTAAGCCAACTAGCCTATTTCTAAGGTCTAAACGACAAGTCGATAGAAGCCTCAAATCGCCTCTTCACCGTCAATTGCGGCCAGGTAAGTGCCAGGTAAGTGGGAAGGAACCACAGTCGTGGGCCTAATTAAAAACCACTATCCTAGACACACTTGCCAAGACACCACAAGACAGTTTAGATAAACGATCGATGTCCATGACATATCGTGGTTTTATTTTAAAAGATTTTATTCAACTTAAAGCTTTCAAGTAAAGGTTATAAAGAATATGGTATTTTAGTGAAAAGTCCTGTAATGTCGTATTCTATGTTTTGACATTTATCAGTTAGGGTTATATTTGTGTGTGTGTAGAGGTAGGTCATTACCTCGTGACTTGTTTTAAGTTTTGATGACGTTTAGAGGTAAAACATGACATGTTAAAGTTGAAGGTATTAAAGCGCAAGAATACGGTATTTGAAAACTGTTCCCCTCCAAAAGGCGGCGCACAGGACCGCGTTGTCCTGACGCTGAGATTCGGGGCAGATGCTATTTGATTTTACCCGTCTACCTCTCCGAAGATGCCAAGTTGATTTATGGCACCGTGTATCGGAGGTTTAGACGGATGCGGCCGATGTAGCAGACTTTGTCAGATTCCCCCTCAGGGTGAGGGGTTTTTGATTGTGGGGACGCTCTTCCCTGCAGGCGCAAGCCCCTGCAGTTAATTACGCTACCGCATCGCGGTAACAACTTTCTCCTTCTCCAGAATTTCACTTCGTGTCGTGTGTGTTTGTTTTGTTTGTGATTGCCCGTGGATTGTATACGGAGACTGAGTAATGCCGTCGCCCGTAGGACGTGGATTAGTCCAAATCCGTATTTACTTAGATTTGGGTTTGGTGTTTTTAGTTTAAGGATACGTTAGTCGCGTTGCGGCTAAGATCAACTTAAACGTTCGTTAAGGATATGTTAGTCCTGTTTGAGACTAAGATCAACTTAACATGATCGTTTAGATCCGACGAAAGAGTGTTTGGGCCCTATTGTTCCAGTTTGGGAGATTCATAGTCCAATTTGGGATTAAAGTCTGTTTGGAGGATACGTTAGCCATTTTTGAGGCTAAGATCGACTCAAACGTTTGTTAAGGATACGTTAGTCCAGTTTGAGACTAAGATCAACTTAACGGGACCGTTTAGATCCGACAAAAGAGCATTTGGGCTCTATTGTGCCAGTTTTGGGACGTGGTGGTCCATATTCCAGTTTAGGGACATGGTGGTCCGATATTAGTTTAGGGACGTTTCGGTCCAATATTAGTTTAAGGACGTTTCGGTCCGATATTAGTTTAAGGACGTTTCGGTCCACGAGTTTAAGGACCCCGCAGTCCATATCGATGTGTGGTCGTTGGGACCCGTCACCTTTTTGACGTCGTTGAGGAATTACAACGACGGATGTCAAAAGAGTTCGGAGATGTATCCTCGAACCGGATATAAATTGATTTAGAAGAGCAATTTTGCTCAGTCAATTTAATTTAAGGACTTATGGCCAAAATTGGGCTAAGTCCAGTTGAAATGTTCAACATTTTATTTGCTTTTGCATTACATTTCTTTTTTTATTTTTATTTGGGCCTTGCCCAGAAAGGATGCAGAGTATCAATTTGTTTTGGGCTCTGCCCTTTTAGGAATGATGCAAGGCATCAATTTTATTTGGGCTCTGCCCTTGTATAAAGGATGCAAAGCATCAATTTATTTGGGCTCTGCCCATTTATTGCCTTGCAATTTATTTTGGCCTGTCAGGTCATTTTGGTTTGGGCCTGGCCCTTTAGAAAATACATTGCATTTATCAAGCGCTTTGCGCCAATCAAAAAGCACAACAGTGCAAATTTATAAGTGCAAAGCACTATTAATTTGAGAATCTTTTAGATTCAAGAACCAATGGTTCATAAAAGAAGTGCAAAGCACTATTTGATTTCTTGATCTAATTTAGATCAAAGAAAAACAAGTTTGTTTATTTCAAGAACCAAAGGTTCATAAAAGTGCAAAGCACTATCTTTTTTTTTATTTCTGTTTTTCTTGTTTTAGAGAACCAGTGGTTCATAAGAAGTGCAAAGCACTATTAATTTAAGAACCTTTTAGGTTCAAGAACCGATGGTTCATAAAACAAGTGCAAGGCACTATTTGATTTATTTCTAAGAAAAAACAAGTTTTTCTTGTTTTTCTTATCTCAGAGAACCAAAGGTTCATAAAAGTGCAAAGCACTATTTTATTTTATTTTATTTTTATTAAAGATCATTGATCTTGTTTTTTAGATCTATGATCTGTTCATAAGAGAAATTTCTCTTCTTTTAAAGGTTTTTACCTTTTTTTTTATTCTTCAAGAGTTCTCCAGAGTTCTCTTCTCTCTTTTTTTTTAGCAAGATGTTCATGATTTTGAAATGAGGTCTAGGGTCCTTTTTATAGTGCCCATAAATTAGTTAAAGTTTGTTAAAGAGATCATTCTCTGAGTGATTTGGGGAATTTTCCCCACCGTCGGATTTTTAATCCAAATGTCTCTGTTTTACAGAAGAAATCTCTTTGTTTTAACACAAACAGAAAAGATTTCCTCAAATCTTTATTCTATTTTTTGCATAACTCCTCAACGCGTGACACGTGTCGTGCAGCGTTTGCGCAACTGCGCAGACACGTGTCGCGCAATAAATTTTTTTATTTTATTTTATTTTATTTTATTATTTTATTATTATTATTTTTTTATTATTTTATTTAATTTTTTTTTACTGCGCAGCGCGCACTGCCCGCGCAGATATTTTTTTTTCCCTTCTCTTCCAGAGCTTTGCTCTTATAGAGTACACTACTTCATTTATTTTAACTTTAATTTTCTTTTTAATTTTCAAGACAGAGCTTTGCTCTGATTGGAGAAAAACAGAATTATTGCTTGTTTTCCCACCTTGGAATTTAAACAGAGCTTTGCTCTGATTGAGGTAAACAAATGCCCCCACACCGTTGCGCTTACGTGGCTTCCTAACGTGAGCGCAGCGGTGGTAGACTCCGAACCGTCGCGCCATCTTTTGGAAGCTGAAAGGGCACTTGATGCCTATAAATAGGACCTTTGGTCCCTTAGATGATTCTCGTCTCTAAAATTTTTCTTTCAGAACTCAGAGCCCTGCTCTCTTATTTAAACACTTTTAAAAGTTCAAACTTTTAGAGAATTTTAGGTAAAAATATTAATTTTAATTAAATTAAATCAATTTTAAGAGCATTGCTCTCAATAAATCCCAGATCTAAAGAAGACCCATTCAGGATTTCACTTAGTAGAGCTTTGCTCTAAGGGGGTCTATAGAAGACTAAGGAAAGCCCTATTAGAGTTCCATTAATAGAGCTTTGCTCTCTAAAAGATTTTCCCTGTATTTTCTCATTTCATTAATGGAGTTTTGCTCCTCCCAAATCATATAGAAGAACTCTTAAGAATTCTTCACGGATCTTGGAAGTTAAAGATGACATTTTATTTCTCAGTGCATTATATGATTTTACTTAATCAGTCTTTCTGATAATTCTGTTGATCCTCTTTCATAGGAACAATGGACGCCCACATGTATGCTCTTAACGAGATCATCTCTCATGAGGGCATCCGCCGATTTGGCCGCTCTTAAAATCGGGAGTTCACAAACGAGGAGTGTGCTGAAATAATGAGTCGTTTCGACGCATACAACGGTCCACTGCATCCCCGACGTTCCTTTCTTCTTAAACTTATCGTGGGAGCTATCTGGGAAGCGCTTCCCCTATTCTGTTCCGGTGTGCCGCTTAAGGCGTTGGATGCCGGCTGAGGACAAGGTGCACTCTGTGTACCTATTGAACTTTATCTCGAAGAGACGGCGAGACAGTCTTATCGACCTCTTGCACGAGATCTTTCAACAGTCTGCCATACTCGCTGCTTATCGGAGGGTGGAAGACATCGGAAGGGACCCTGACGCTTGTGCTCGCGAAAGGAAGCACACTAGGATGGTCCGCGAGGCTTAGAAAGTCATAGATAGGGTCGCTTTTGAATTCCTCAATCCATGCTCTGGATCTGAGGTTATTCCATTGTAACTTTCGTTTATTGTTTTTATGACTGTAAGAACTTCGGGCAATATTAATGGAATTTTTTTTTATCCCAGCTTGTCTTTATTATATATCTTTGTCCTGAGTCTTTTTGCCCATGCATGAATGAATACGTCCTGAACGCTTGATCAAACGTAAATCGGGTGCTCTTTCTGTTGCTTTTCCTCTTTCTCAGCATGTCGTCACAATTAGCAGGTAATAGAGTAAGCTTCTTGATTTTTTTATGAGATAGCGAGGGCTTAGGCCGCAGGTTCAGATCTGCTGCCTAAGACTTTTCAACTTTATGAGCCGTGAGGGTCTCATAGAGACTTTTCTCCCTACGGATCGAGAGGATCTCGTAGGTGGGTTTTTCTCCTTAGGAATCGTGAGGATTCCTAAGTGTGGTTTTCTCTTGTAATTCGTAAGGATCCTACAAGAGAATTTTTCCCTCTTACAAGTCGAGAGGACTTGTAAGTGGTTGTTTCCCTCTTTGTCGAAGTTCGATGTTGGAGAGTGAGACCCGTGGATGGTATGCAAGAGACCATTTTGGGCCAACTTACGGGGTCCCAATGCTTAGGAAACAGGCTTCTTTTATGCCCACTGCCTAAGGCTTTATCTCACGAGTCGAGCCGCCTCGACAATTTTTCACAAGTCGAGACGAATCGAGCGTTTCTCGCAAGAACATCTTAACGTCGCATTTAACCTCTGCTCTTTACGACAGAAGCCCGTTAAGATTGGTGGTACTTAGGGTTTTGGCCATCGTACCGTCGCATAAGCTGATATAGTCCTCGATAGGCAATCGTGCTGTTCGAGTAGCCCTGCGACTGCCGTGTCTCTGATCCCTTCGGGGACTGGACAAGACATCTTCAAGCAATCCTCCTTGGCAGTTTGACCGTCGGAAGAGCAAGCGCTAGGAATTTGCCATGCCGCTTTTTACTTGAGATTAGGCTCATTTTGGAGAGCCCCGATGAGTCATAACCACTCCGCGCTGGTGTGGGATGATCCCCGATAGTCTTTTAGGCTTTATATGACTTGCCGTTAAGACCCTGAAGCTAGGAATTTGGCCTTTGCTTCGTTTGCTGGCATTGCGTCCTCTGTATCGAGACGAATGTCATGGTGGGAACTAGGGATTTTGCCGTGGCTCCGTTTGTTTGATGACGTTGCGTCTGCTGTATCGAGACGAACGTTGGGGTGACATCTCGTTTGCTGTATCGAGACGGACGTCGAGGTTGTCTCTAGGTTGCTGGTGAACCGCCGAGGTTTGGAACTAGGGATTTTGCCGTGGCTCCATTCGTTTAATGACGTTGCGTCTGCTGTGTCGAGACGAACGTTGGGGTGACATCTCGTCTGCTGTATCGAGACGGACGTCGAGGTGGTGACCATTCTGTGCTGGGGCGAGATGATCTCCGGTTGTCTTTCCGGTTTTATATGAGTTACCGTAAAGACGTTGAAGCTAGGAATTTGGCCTTCGCTTCGTTTGCTTTGGCGCGTCCGAATCCTGTTGGAGGAAGAACGCTGGGGTTGATATTTCGTCTGCTGTATCGAGACGAACGTCAAGGTGGTGACCACTCTGTGCTGATGCGAGATGATCTCCGATTGTCTTTCCGGTTTTATGTGAGTTACCGTAAAGACGTTGAAGCTAGGAATGTGGCCTTCGCTTCATTTGCTTTGTCATGTCTGAATCCCTGCTGGAGGAAGAACGCTGAGGTTGACATTTCATCTACTGTATCGAGACGAACGTCAAGGAGGTGACCACTTCATGTGAGATGGTCTCCTATTGTCTTTCCGGTTTTATGTGAGTTACCGTAAAGACGTTGAAGCTAGGAATGTGGCCTTCGCTTTGTTTGCTTTGGTGTGTCCAAATCCTGTTGGAGGAAGAACGCTGGGGTTGACATTTTGTCTGCTGTATCGAGATGAACGTCAAGGTGGTGACCACTCTGTGCTGGTGCGAGATGATCTCCGGTTGTCTTTCCGGTTTTATGTGAGTTACCGTAAAGACGTTGAAGCTAGGAATGTGGCCTTCGCTTCGCTTGCTTTGTCACGTCCGAATCCCTGCTGGAAGAAGAACGCTGGGGTGACAACTCGTCTGCTGTATCGAGACGAACGTCGAGGTGGTGCTCACTCTATGCTGGTGTGAGATGATCTTCGATTGTCTTTCAGGCTTTATATGACTTGCCGTCAAGACTTTGAAGCTAGAAATTTGACCTTTTGCTTCATTTACTTGTACTGCGTCTGCTGTATCGAGACGAATGTTGTGGTGGTGCTGGGATTTTGCCATCACTCCGCTTTGCTGACCATGGGGTCTTTTATTAGCTTTGCATGTACATCCTGCTGGACTACGAAGGAACGCCGTTGTTAACATTGCGTCTGCTGTAATGAGACGAATGCTAAGGCGGAGTTGGGATTTTGCCATCGCTCCGCTTGATGGTGTAACATCCGTGTCCTGCTGGAATGAGGAGGCACGCCGTTGTTGGTCTCCAGGCTGTAGATGTGGCCATTGAGATTTGGAACTAAGGACTTTGCCATGGTTCCGTTTCGTTGCGACTCTGAGGTCGATTGTTGACGTCACGTCTGCATCTGGCTGGAGTGAGGAGAAACGCCGTTGGTGATCTCTAAGTTGTCGATGTTGACGTCGAGACCCTAAAGCTCGGGATCTTCTTTTGCTTCATTTGTTGACATCGTGTCTGTAATATTGCGACAAATGTCGAGATGATCTCTAGGTTATCTATGAACCGTCGAGATTTGGCTTCGCTTTCTGGTGGAGCCTGTGAGGAAGGTATGGTTCCCTCTTTATCTGTGCCCCTGAATTGTATACAGGGATCAATGTGATTTCACCTGTAGGGCAAAAATTTCATTCTTTCATTTTTTTTATTCTTTCCGCAATGCTCTATCATTTCAGCTTTTTATATCGCGAAAATCGCGATTGCCCAATCATTTCGGCTATTTTTCGCGGTGCCCAATCATTTCGGCTATTTATTTTATTTTTACTCGCTGTTTTTTTTTATTGCGAGTTGCCCAATCATTTAGGCTATTTCGTATGCATACATTTTTACTTGCTGATTTTGTTTGCAAGTTGCCCCATCATTTCGGCTATTTCGTATGCATTTTTTTTTTGGGCTCGCTGATTTTTTTTCGCGAGTAGGGGATTTGGGATCTGATACCAATCTTGGCATCAGCATCGCTGCGACCGGGATATTCCCAGGAGCGAATCATCATTTGCCGTGAAAGGACTTGGAATTTGATACCGGTTTAGGCATCAGCATCGCTGCAACTGAGATATTGCCAGGAGCGAATCATCATTTGCCGTGAAAGGACTTGGAATTTGATACCGGTTTAGGCATCAACATCGCTACAACTGGAATATTGCCAGGAGCGAATCATCATTTGCCTCCGTCGATGTCGAACAAAGGTGGCTTAGTAAACAGGGTTAAGGGTCCTGTCGGCTAAGGCTTTTGACTTCATGGGCCGTAAGGGTCTCACAAAGGTATTTCTCCCTACAAGTCGTGAGGATCTTGTAGGTGTGTTTTCTCCTTGGGAATCGTGAGAATTCCTAAGTGTATGTTCTCTTATAAGTCGTAAGGATCTTACAAGAGTGTTATCCCCTTATGAGTCGAGAGGACTCACAAGGGTTGTTCACCGTGTGGACATATCCCCAGTCACGGATGGGATTTGGTTAGGGAAATGTTTATTCGCGCCCGTGGATTGTATACAAGGGCCAATATTGGACCACTTGTAGGGCAATGTCGAAAGTTGTGGGGGTTGCTTAAGCACAGATTTAGGCCTCTGTAACTTAAGACTTTCAAATCTTATGAGTCGTAAGGGTCCCACAAGAGAGTTCTCCTTACGAGTCGTGAGGATCTCGCAAGTGTATTTTCTCCTTAGGAATCGTGGGGATCCCTAAGTGTGTTGTTCCTTTGTGAGTCGTAAAGATCTCACGCAGGTGGTTTCTCCTTACAGGGTCGAGAGGACCCTATAAGTGTTTCTTAACGAGGTTGCGCCCTTTCAGGTTTTCACAAACACTCGCCGGTAGCCCTGCTGTTTTTACTCACGGAGCCCTTTCGGGTTTTCATCCGTGCCCATTTTGCTTGTGGACATACCGTTTTTTTTTATTCTCTTTTTTTTTCTTTCTTTTTTTCCCTTTTTTTTCTTTTCTTTTCTTTTTCTTTTTTTTTTTCAAACGAGGTCGCGCCCTTTCGGGTTTTCACGAACACTCGCCGGTAGCCCTGCTGTTTTTACTCACGGAGCCCCTTCGGGTTTTCATCCGTGCCCATTTTGCTTGTGGACATACCGTTATTATTATTTTTTATTTATTTATTTATTTTTTAACGTCAGCCTGAAGATGCTGCGGGTTGGGAGTAGTTTAACGACGTTTCGGTCATTTGCAAGTTTTTAGGACATTGCGGTCCATCATTAGTTTAAGGACATCTCGGTCCGTTGTTAGTTTAAGGACGTTTCGGTCCGTCGTCGCCGTATTTGAGGCGAACATTTAGTTTATTGACTTTTCGGTCTATGAGTCCTTCTCCATGAATGAACATGATGCCCCCGGCGTATCCATCTTCTTCGGAGCGTGCGGTTGTGGCGGACTCACCTTCCAGTTCTCAAACAGCGCAAACTTGCCCTGTTGGTATTGGTCTTCAACCCAGTTTTTGAAGACGTAGCAGTCCTCGATCAGGTGACCTACTGTTTGGTGGTAAGGGCAATAATTAGGATTGTTAACGTCGCCTGGCCGCAACGGACGTTTTGGACCCGGCAGATTAATAAGTCTGTCGCACACTGCCAGCTCGAACAGTCCCCTTGTTTTATCTTGCGGAAACGAGTAAGGACGTTTCAACTTTTCCTGGAGGGATTGCCGCTTGTTGCTTTGACAAGCAACCGGTCTAGGGTCACCTGATTGTTGTTGAGCGCTAGCGACGAAGGCCTTTTTTCCTTTTCCTTTATTCTTTTTGCTCGGTCCCTTGTTTACGGGGCCGAGATTTTTTTCGAGTAGCATGCGATTGCACGGCTGAACGTTCTCGCAGCTTCTCAATTCCTTTATTTTTGAAATAGATTCCCCGAGGGAAGAGTTGGGGGTAGCTTCTTCATCAGAGTCGCTTCCAAAGGTGATAATTTGTGATCCCTTGAAGTCGGCTATATGACAGTCGGCGGTGGCTCTTTTGCGCTCATCTATCGCATTTTTCCGATGTCCACAAGCTTCACACTTTGTCCTGTCGAAGTGTCGCTTTTGAGCGACATACCCTTGCCACCAACAGTTAAAGAATTCGCAGTCTTCGGTAGGATGTATGATCTTCTGATGATATAAACAGAAGTTAGGGTGCATCTCCACCTCAGAGAAAGGATTTTCTTCGGAGGGCGGTAGCTTCATTCCTACTGATAGAGCTTTGGCGAACCGTTTCCTCGTCTTGAATTTGTTTTTACCCGCAGTATGTGGCTTTTGATTTGACGGGAATACCTTGGTTCTTTCCAGTATGGCCATTTCATGCTCTTGATTGGCTTTTGCTTTCAGACGAATTTCATTTAGGAAGGCATCGATCAACTTGTCTGACGGCCGCGGAATTTCTGTTTCAGGGTCCGCCATTGATTTCTCAGCGCAAGGATCCTCCTCATCATCCGTCAGTGAATGAGAAATCACATGACAAGTCGCTACGTAGTCTTCGGATTCATCCGATAAGTTTTCTCCATCGTTTTCATCCTCGACAAAAGAACAAGTTGCCCCCGGCGTGTCCGTCTTCTTTGGAGAGTGCGGCTGTGGGGGGGTTTACCTTCCAGCTTTCAGACAGCGCAAACTTGCCTTGCAGGTATTGATCCTCGATCCATCCCTTAAAGACGAAACAATCCTCAATTGGGTGACTTACCGTTTGGTGGTAAGGGCAATAATTGGGATTATTAAGATCGCCTGGCTGCGACAGACGCTTTGGACTCGGCAGATTAATAAGTCTGTTGCGCACTGCCAGCTCAAACAGTCTTCTCGTTTTATTCTGCGGAAATGAGTAAGGACGTCCCAGCCTCTCTTCGAGGGATGGGCGTGGGCGCACGTTGTTTTGGCGAACGACCGGCTTTGAGTTGTTCGACCGTTGTTGAGTATTGGCAACGAAGGTTGCCTTCCCTTTGCCCTTTTCATTCCAAGGCTCTGTCTTTGAAGAAGAAGGCCTATGGCCCATCTGGTCCATTTGGGCTAATTTGTCAATCAAGGCCTGGAAGGTGGTCGGCCTGAAGAACATCATGAATTGCGAGATGGTCGCCTGCGGATCGAGAGTGCCCACAAACATGCCTACTGCAGGTGCCTCTTCTATGCGTTGTTCGCATTTCGACCATAGGTTTCGCCATCGTGTTGCGTATTGGACCCACGTTTCTCCAGGCCTTATCCTGGCATTTATCAGTGCTGTAATCGGGGTGCGTTCACTAGCACTTGCGAATCTTTGTGTAAACAGCAGTTCCATCTCTGCAAATGTTTTGACAGAGTCGTTAGGTAGCTCCGAATACCATTCAAAGGCTATTTCTGCTAAGCTGCCGACGAATTGACGTAGCAACAATCTGTCATCGCCTCCAGTATTGCCGCATAAGGCCCTGAATTGAGCGACATGCTGATGCGGATTCCCTGTCCCTTTATATACGTGGAATTTAGGGATCGTATATCCTGGCGGGTAACTGATTTGGTCATACCAGCTCGGATACGGTCGTCCGGTTCTAACTATTTGCCCAGCCGCTTCATTCGCCTGATGAACCCGGATCTGCTGGGCTATATATTCGTCTAGGTCAACTTTGGAGATTGCCTCCTCCTTGGCTGTTGATAGAGCCGGCGGAGGATTTGACGTTTCTCCCCTGTCGTCTTCAAGGACGATCGGAGGATCTTCAGCAGGAGGGTCCGGCTGTAACATCATCCCTACCATATCTTTGAAGAGGAGCGCCATCTGTTTTATGTTAGCCGCTTGCTCTGCAGCTTCTTTGTCCCTCTTTTCGAAGACTCTGCGTAAAAAGTCAGCGTCGGTTTCTTGTTCTTGACGCTCATCCGAAGACGTTTCAGAGCTTTCTTTTGGCTCAGTGAGTGCAGCCATTGTAGTCATCATTTCCTGAAGCTTTTGTTGTTGCTCCTGGGCTTTCGTCACGGATCGGGTGAGCGGTCGGTGGCCCGTAGAAGTGCGGCTTTCCTCCTTTCCAGAAGCCATATAAACAGTGTGCACCACCATGCCCCCAGATTTGGGGCGTTTGTGTTCAGCGCTTTTATGCTTCGCCACGTTCACATGGGCTTTTTGTGGCCTCCTTTTTTGAGTGATTGGAGTTAAGGGAGCCGTTGTAGTGGGCACCCAAGTAGCTTTTGCTTTTTGTGGTTTGACAGAGTAATCCTTCCTCTGCCGAACCTTCATCTTTTTCTGTCGTCGGAGGCAGTCTTGATCGATCACTGACTCTTGGACCTGTCGCCAGACTTTGTAAATTTTAGAGGACAGCCGTTGAAGGGGCTGCTCTAACTTCTTCTCTAGAATATTCTTCACAGATGAATGAGTTCGCTTTAGCACCGCAGTAGAAGAGTTTCTGCGCACCGAGTTCAGCAACTCAAAGCTGTTCCTGGTTGGAACAGCAGTATCGATCTTCACCATTAGAGTTGGAGGAGTAAGTCCAGAGGGGGAGTTGCCCCCAGCCTTCTTCACTCAGCGCCAGTAGCGACGTCGGGCATGTCGTGCTGATGGAGTTGTTTCAGCTATAGGGGTGACCTCCTCATGCCCCCTGTGTTGGTCAGAATATACCGGTACCAGCTTTTTAAAGATCGACGTCCGTTGAACGGGGACGGCCAACTTGTCAGAAGCGGACTTCTGGACATGGGAAGCAACCTTGGTGATTTTGCCAGGAACGGGAGTTGGGATGGCTATCCGCTTCGGGATAACGCCTTCTGGTATGGCAGGCTTCTTCATGGGCCCGATGGAGCTCTGGCCTAATCCATTAAAACCTGAAGCAGTGGAGTTGGGCGACCTGTTGAGAGGGGTCGCGGCAGTGGTGAGTCGATCGAAAACCGACTTCTTTGGAGCTTCTTGCAATGTCATTGGGGCGTTGAAGCTCATTGATGGGAGCATGGTCCCAAAAAATAGTCCAGTGGTGGCTTGAGCCACCTGCTCCACCGGCATTTTAAAAAGGGAGGCCGCTTGGGGCCCATAAGTCACTCCTCCAGCAATGACGAAGCGAGAGTTATCGCTGTGGACGGTGCAGTTCGAAGCCATCGATTTTCTGTTTTCTGCATAGAGCAAGACACCAAATCTTAGTACCTTGAATCCACAGGCAATCACAGCAAACCGCGATTTGTTCGCGAACACGACACACGAAGTGTGGAGTGGAAAGAGGAAGAGGTCCCACCGAGCGTGCCAGAATCTGTTCCCCTCCGAAAGGCGGCGCACAGGACCGCGTTGTCCTGACGCTGAGATTCAGGGCAGATGCTATTTGGTTTTACCCGTCTACCTCTCCGAAGATGCCAAGTTGATTTATGGCACCGTGTATCGGAGGTTTAGACGGATGCGGCCGATGTAGCAGACTTTGTCAGATCCCCCCTCAGGGTGAGGAGTTTTTGATTGTGGGGACGCTCTTCCCTGCAGGCGCAAGCCCCTGCAGTTAATTACGCTACCGCATCGCGGTAACAACTTTCTCCTTCTCCAGAATTTCACTTCGTGTCGTGTGTGTTTGTTTTGTTTGTGGTTGCCCGTGGATTGTATACGGAGACTGAGTAATGCCGTCGCCCGTAGGACGTGGATTAGTCCAAATCCGTATTTACTTAGATTTGGGTTTGGTGTTTTTAGTTTAAGGATACGTTAGTCGCGTTACGGCTAAGATCAACTTAAACGTTCGTTAAGGATATGTTAGTCCTGTTTGAGACTAAGATCAACTTAACGTGATCGTTTAGATCCGACAAAAGAGCGTTTGGGCCCTATTGTTCCAGTTTGGGAGATTCATAGTCCAATTTGGGACTAAAGTCTGTTTGGAGGATACGTTAGCCATTTTTGAGGCTAAGATCGACTCAAACGTTTGTTAAGGATACGTTAGTCCAGTTTGAGACTAAGATCAACTTAACGGGACCGTTTAGATCCGACAAAAGAGCATTTGGGCTCTATTGTGCCAGTTTAGGGACGTGGTGGTCCATATTCCAGTTTAGGGACATGGTGGTCCGATATTAGTTTAAGGACGTTCCGGTCCGATATTAGTTTAGGGACGTTTTGGTCCGATATTAGTTTAGGGACGTTTCGGTCCATCATTAGTTTAGGGACGTTTCGGTCCGATATTAGTTTAAGGACGTTTCGGTCCACGAGTTTAAGGACCCCGCAGTCCATATCGATGTGTGGTCGTTGGGACCCGTCACCTCTTTGACGTCGTTGAGGAATTACAACGACGGATGTCAAAGGAGTTCGGAGATGTACCCTCGAACCGGATATAAATTGATTTAGAAGAGCAATTTTGCTCAGTCAATTTAATTTAAGGACTTATGGCCAAAATTGGGCTAAGTCCAGTTGAAATGTTCAACATTTTATTTGCTTTTGCATTACATTTATTTTTTTATTTTTATTTGGGCCTTGCCCAGAAAGGATGCAGAGCATCAATTTGTTTTGGGCTCTGCCCTTTTAGGAATGATGCAAGGCATCAATTTTATTTGGGCTCTGCCCTTGTATAAAGGATGCAAAGCATCAATTTATTTGGGCTCTGCCCATTTATTGCCTTGCAATTTATTTTGGCCTGTCAGGTCATTTTGGTTTGGGCCTGGCCCTTTAGAAAATGCATTGCATTTATCAAGCGCTTTGCGCCAATCAAAAAGCACAACAGTGCAAATTTATAAGTGCAAAGCACTATTAATTTGAGAATCTTTTAGATTCAAGAACCAATGGTTCATAAAAGAAGTGCAAAGCACTATTTGATTTCTTGATCTAATTTAGATCAAAGAAAAACAAGTTTGTTTATTTCAAGAACCAAAGGTTCATAAAAGTGCAAAGCACTATCTTTTTTTTTTTATTTCTGTTTTTCTTGTTTTAGAGAACCAGTGGTTCATAAGAAGTGCAAAGCACTATTAATTTAAGAACCTTTTAGGTTCAAGAACCGATGGTTCATAAAACAAGTGCAAGGCACTATTTGATTTATTTCTAAGAAAAAACAAGTTTTTCTTGTTTTTCTTATCTCAGAGAACCAAAGGTTCATAAAAGTGCAAAACACTATTTTATTTTATTTTATTTTTATTAAAGATCATTGATCTTGTTTTTTAGATCTATGATCTGTTCATAAGAGAAATTTCTCTTCTTTTAAAGGTTTTTACCTTTTTTTTTTATTCTTCAAGAGTTCTCCAGAGTTCTCTTCTCTCTTTTTTTTAGCAAGATGTTCATGATTTTGAAATGAGGTCTAGGGTCCTTTTTATAGTGCCCATAAATTAGTTAAGGTTTGTTAAAGAGATCATTCTCTGAGTGATTTGGGGAATTTTCCCCACCGTCGGATTTTTAATCCAAAGGTCTCTGTTTTACAGAAGAAATCTCTTTGTTTTAACACAAACAGAAAAGATTTCCTCAAATCTTTATTCTGTTTTTTGCATAACTCCTCAGCGCGTGACACGTGTCGTGCAGCGTTTGCGCAACTATGCAGACACGTGTCGCGCAATAAAATTTTTTATTTTATTTTATTTTTTTAATTATTTAATTATTATTTTTTTATTATTATTTTATTTATTTATTTCTTTTTACTGCGCTGCGCGCGCTGCGCAGCGCGCAGCGCGCAGTTGCGCACACTGCGCGCGCGCACCGCGCAGCGCGCATTTTTTTTTCTTCTCTTCCAGAGCTTTGCTCTTATAGAGTACGCTACTTCATTTATTTTAACTTTAATTTTCTTTTTAATTTTCAAGACAGAGCTTTGCTCTGATTGGAGAAAAACAGAATTATTGCTTGTTTTCCCACCTTGGAATTTAAACAGAGCTTTGCTCTGATTGAGGTAAACAAAAACGTTATCATTTCATGTGTGAAAATTCATTCAATTTGATTTCTACAAGTTTAGTGATCAAAATAAACTTATTTAGGAGTGAGGGAATTGATTAAACGAAAAAATGAACTTCATGGTATTTTTATGAAAAGAATACGATATTGTAAAGAAGCTATCATTTCATGTAAGAAAGTTTGTTTAAATTGGTTTATGGGTGATTAATAGTCAATATGAATATAGGTAGATATTATGTATTAGGCGACAAGTGGAAATTTGCAGAAAAACCGAATCGGAAATCGTTTTGTTCCGATTTCCGTCGGGTTCCAAAAAGTCGTATTTTTATATTAAAGAGAAGAGAGATAGAAGAGATGGGACTTACGGGTTTAAACTCTTCTAAAGAGTAAAGAGAACTAGGGAGAAAGGCCGAGGGTGGTTACGTCGCCGGTTGCTCCAAAACACGTCGCCGGAATTCCGTCAGGGCTTCGCCGGGAACTCGATTTCAAAGCACACTTCATGTGGAAATTTCAAGAGAGTTTTTTTTTCTAGGGTTTTGGAATGAGAAGGTAGGGGTAGGGGTCTATTTATAGGGTAGCTAGGGTAGGGTAGGTGAAGGGTCTTTTTTTTATTAAAAAAAATATAAAAATTAAAGAAAAACATTAAAATTTTGCATTAAAATGGTTATAATTAACATTCAGAACTGCTACATTAAAAATGGAGTAAACGATGAGTTTCAGAAGGCCAAATGACGCAACATTGGTGTTGGGACCTCGGCCGTCGGCGTAACTTCGACCGGCGGCGCCGGCCGGCCGCCGGCCGAGTTGGCCGATTCCGACCGATTTCGGCCGGCGTTGGGTCGGGGGTCCTCTGACTAGGCTTTTAGCACGGTTCATTTTTTGGGTTCAGTTCACTTTTTGGGTGTTATGGCCTGTGGACTTTTGGACTTCCAGAAATTTTTAAAGAAAATGTGCTAAAAATAATGTGGGATGTGGGATTCGAACTCTGGTGGCTTGGTTCAGCAGTGCAAGGTCTTACCAATGAGCTACAAGCTCCTTCTTGTAATTATTGTAGAGAGATAGATACTTAAAGTGTTATCAGCAACATTAATACTCCAAGTATACTTCAAATTTAATTCAAATTTAGGTATACAAAAATTGGAGTTGTTACAATCTACGATCTCCTCCTTGCCGAAAACTGCGCCACGTCAACGAATCTTTATACGGGCTCCCGCCTCTGAACCGAGGCAACTTGGACACGAAGTTTGCTAGCCCACGTGTCCAAGATTGAAGTAGAGATAGTGTAAAATACTTTGTCTCGAGTCACCCAACGAATCGAATGAGGATTAATCGAAGTTGCCTTTGGGAGTGGAGATGGAAAAAAAAGGGCTTGAGGAATGAGCTTAGGATTTTTCTTTTGTGCAAAATGATAATGAATCAAATCCCACACTCACACAACAATGAGAGAGGGGGCAGCCTCTGTGCTCGGCCAAGAGCAGTAGAGGGTTAAAGGGTTGAGCACAAGGCTAATTAATTGGTGACCATAAGCAAAAGATCTATATCAAATATCCTAATCTTTCCAAGAAACCATAAATGCACCAAATGAAGCAAAGCTCTCTAGAAGCCTCATGAAGCTGCTGGAGCCCTGCCCACCGCGAAAAGACCACTCCATTTACAAAAGTCACATTTGCAAAGAACCCCCTCCTCACAAACATGTTTCAGCCAAAGCAAGATGGAAAGAAAAATGGCCAAAGCAAGATAGAAACTGGCAACTTCGAAAAGCGATCCTGTAAGACCACTCCATTTACAAAAGTCACATTTGCAAAGAAACCCCTCCTCACAAACATGTTTCAGCCAAAGCAAGATGGAAAGAAAAATGGCCAAAGCAAGATAGAAACTGGCAACTTCGGAAAGCGATCCCGTAATAAATTACAGGATAGCCCCGCAACTGTATATACATATCCACATTTGTATTCCGACCGAATGCAAATGCAATGAGACAAAATCTATACAGTATAATACTATGATCCGGCTTAAACCAAAGCCCGCTAGTATTATCCGTCCGAACCATGACACGTGCACAAGTGCACGCGTATGATCGAACCCTGCCATAAAACCATACGGCCTCTACAACGTTTCGCCCGAACTGGGAGACTTTCAGTGGGGGACTCTAAAGACTCGTCAATACCCTGGCAATGGGATTAACCATAAGCCGCCAGTGGTACTAGCTGTACGTAACGGCTGCCCATGTATTGAGTGAAAGGGAGTCCAATGAGCGAACTCATCCTGAAACCCTACTGAGCCTATGCGTGACAATATCCGTACAGTCCGGTCCGTTCGTCTATGAGTATCGCATATCGGGCCTAGGGAGCTAGTAAACTTCAGACCCCCAAAAGCGGTATAAGTCATGTCGGAATGTAGCCCAAAACACCCTGAGATACTACTGGAATACCTACCAGTAAATCTCGTTTACCATGGCCATGGATTTTATGTAATGGCTCTCCAGATACAACACGATCTCACTCCCAACATTGGGAGAGACGAATCCCCTGCCGATCCGCTCACTGCCTCCATGTGGCTCGGGACTGTACCCAACTAAAACCTGTTTGCACGACTCCTTTGAGCCGTGGCAGGGTAATAATCAAAGCACAGTGGGAACTCACACGAGACAAATGACGATCTCAGGTCGATAGACTAACCTGTACACATGTTACCTGGGAATTGCTATCTGACGACAGGTTTCAAAAACCAGCTAGCATATTCCCGGCGAGTCCTGTCCGGTGTACTCATAACCCAATGAGCACATGTATACATCTTAGGTGAACCAACTGACACCAATGGCTTGTGAGACCGGCCACCGCCCCTCGTCGGGGTCTCGACTGTATACACCAGTCTACTCCGGAGTGTCGATGCCCTATCTCGAAACTCCCGCGACTAGAGACCACTTTTAAGGATGTGCTTATAGACTACCCAACTCTCACGTATATGATCGCCATCATACTGTTGGCAGTCAAGCAAGAATCCTATGGACTCTATCAACGTGCAATAGTGATATATCATGTCACCTAAAGCAGTACACGTTTGATAAAGATAAACCAGATAACATACTATCATCTCGAGTAAGACTGTCCTACCGGTATAGGTCCTCCCTCAATCATTACAATCACGTGCCTGCGATCCAATAATTGACTTTAAGGGCACTATATCCAACAAGTCTAATGTCATCGTCTCAATTTTTATAGGGATTTAAGAATCAATTGACTAACTTTTTAATAGAAAAGAATTCTTTTTTGGCAAAAATTCCAATCATTTCATTTCTAAATTTTTGATTTCAAAATTACTTGAGAATAACAGCAGGGATGTCAACGGAACAGCTACAGATCAGCTACAGGCGTTACCATATCTGTACTCGACAATCATAAATGAATTTGAATACGGACACTTATCAGAAACGAAAAATAACGATCTTATTTGGTTAAAGTCGGATACTAGATACAGATGTTAAATGAATATTGAAAAAAAAATATACTTGATAAAACAAAGCTTATTTACCAAAAACTACCCAAAAGTTTCCACCTTTTTCAGAAAACTATCCTAAAATTTTAAAATGAAAGATAGCTACCATTTTTAACGGCTAATGATGGTCAACGTCTAGGTATTAATTTTGACCAATGTGCTTTTATACCTAAATATAATTAATTAGTTAAATATATATTAATTAAATTATTATTAATATATATGTTTGGGTTTTGGTCATTGGGAAAGGTGGGGCCGCGATAGTCAGGGGAGCAGGTGGCCCGCTGGAGGTGGGGGTAGGGATCGGGGAAGGAGGTGGGCCGATGGAAGCATAAAGAAGATAATGATGGTGGTAGTGGTGGTGGTGATGATTCTGATGATGAAGGTCATAGTGAGAGGGAAGGGCGGAAGGGCGCAGGGTCATGAAAAGGGGATAGGGCGGTGGGGTGGATGTGATGGTGATGGTGATGATGCTCATAATTGGGAACTCCGCATATCATGACATGTGGCAGATGACGTGTCCCGAGGCACACGGAAACAGGACTTGAACCACGCATTAGAGGCGTCCCCCGGGCTATCGTCCCGCTGCTTGGACCCGACCTCCGAGGATGCCCTGAACGTTCCTGCGCTCGCCCTGTGACAGCCATTGGCTCGCCTCCGAACCCTCCTACACGCCGAGCTCCTCGGCCCTTCGCCTTCGAGCTATCACATAACCGAACTAGCTCGGCCTCCCGCCTTCTTTTAGGCCTCTCACCGAGCTAGGCCTCTTCGGTTCTATCGGACGACCTCGAATGCGAGTCACAGGCACCTCCACCACGGCTCCGCGAATCTCGCCAGGCGTGAGATATCCACCGCCCCACGATCCCGCATTCCATGCCGTCGGATCCCCCCATTAATGAACGCATCTCGTCATTAATGGGGGATCCCGCCATTCACGCAGGCGTAATGCCAGGGGCGTAACGGCCGGCGAGGATCTCGCACCAGCTAGCCCATAGCAGCCGCTATATAAACCCCTCTCTCAGACGACTCAGGTAAGGCAATTTTACCCCAATAGGCCGCTACTCTGCCTAAATACCTTGACTAACTTGATCGTTGGAGGGTCCACGGTGGTACAACCACCCCGTGACTTCTTTGCAGGTAGCTCGGCTTCATTCCAAATCAAGCTCAGTAAGAACTACACGCCTCAGGAGGAAACCCTCAAACCCAATCCCGGCCACCCATCAACGCTCGACGGAGGACAACATCTGAAGGAGATCCTGACCTCCATCAGTTGGCGCCGTTTGTGAGAATCTTGAAAATTCCACCCATCAAAAGTTAGTCTTCCGATCTCAAACTGATGGCGAGTGATCATCGCGACGATCCGAGCACAAGCCGCCGTCCACCCCACAACGGAGGTGCGGACGGATCCTCTCCTCCCCCTAACACCGTTCACGCCCTGTCTGCACGGATCGACAGGCTCACGTCCATCGTGGATGCCCTTGTTCGCGTCCAGACAGCGGGACAAGCCCCCTAGGTCGTCGTTCCCCCACCTCGGGATCGCGACCTCCACAGAGGAGGAGATGACACTACCCATGCTGAAACGACTGAATAGCATCTCGCTATCTCCGGCGGCCACAGGTCCCCCGCGGCGACCAATTCAATGACTCGCTGGGCGCCTCACAGCTCCACACCGGGATCTCACGCAAGAGCGCCCCACCCTGAGGCCCGTCGCGCTCCTGTCCCTCCCGAAGAGGTGTCGGTCAGCTCGCCTGCTCTCAGGCATGGCCGGCACCCTCTCCCTCGACGGGATCGTGCGGACGGTGCTCACCACGATAACTCACTAACAACCTCGCCAGGGAACCTGAGGAACCTCATAGAACGGAAACGGAGTCCCAACCAAGCGCAGGCCGCCAGCGGGAAGGGCCATAACTCCGAATACACCGAATCCTCGGGGTACCACGACTGTCTCGATACCCTCGAAAAGAAAATTGAGGGTATACATTGAGAGAGTCGTCCTTCAAGTAAGGGTGCCAGGTACGCCGCCGACTCGCTTACGAAGCCTTTCACTGAAGAACTGCTCGATGTCTGCGTCTCCTCCAGAAACAAGCCTCCAAAGGTGGCCTTCTTTGACGGGAAGTCCGACCCGAAAGACCACCTGGATACGTTCACGGCGAGCATGAGCTTCCAGAACAACTCTGACGCTGCCCATTGCCGAGCGTTTCCCGCCACTCTCATCCGCGCCAGACGAGATTGATTCCGAGGACTCATGCCACGCTCCATCTCTACCTTTGATGAGCTGGCCGCCCAGTTCCTTGGGCATTTCATCGGGAACAGACGGCAGAAGCGGACCGTCGATTACCTCTTTACTATAAAGAGTGGGGACAAGGAATCCTTCAAAGGGTACGTCACTCGCTTCTACAACGCTCTTCTAGACGTTCTCGAGCACCAGGACGAGAGCCTTTAGGTCGGGTCTTAGGCACAAGGAGTGGCTCCGCTCCTTTGCATTAGCGCAACCTAAGACCATGGCCGAGGTAAAAGCCTGGACCGAACGAGAAATCCAGCTCGAGTCCGAGGTAAATGCGAACCTACCCCGGAGCAACCGGGCCGATCAAAAGAAGAGAGGTAGATGTTCCCCTCCGAAAGACGCGGCGGAGACGCGATGTACGTCTCGCCTGAAATTCGGGGCAGATGCTAATTGGTGCTATCCGCCCACCTCTCCGAAGATGCCAAGTTGATTTATGGCACCATGTATCAGAGGTTTAAACGGATGCGGCCATTGTAGCAGACTTCGTCAGATTCCCCCTCATCTGAGGAGTTTTTGATTGTGGGGACGCTCTTCGCTGCAGGCGCAAGCCCCTGCAGTTAATTACGCTACCGCATCGCGATAACAACTTTCTCCTTCTCCAGATGGTCACTTCGTGTCGTGGGTGTTTGTTTTGTTTGTGGTTGCCCGTGGATTGTATACAGAGACTAATTTATGTTGTCGCCCGTAGGACGTGGATTAGTCCAAATCCGTATTTTCTTAGATTTGGGTTTGGGGTTGGGTTTAAGGATACGTTAGTCTCATTTGAGGCTAAGATCAATTTAAACGTTTGTTAAGGATACGTTAGTCTAATTTTTGACTAAGATCAACTTAACGGGATCATTTAGATCCAACAAAAGAGCATTTGGACTCAATTGTTTAGTTTAGAGACATTGCGGTCGATTACCAGTTTAAGGACATGGTGGTCCAATACCAGTTTAAGGACATGGTGGTCCAATACCAGTTTAAGGACATAGTGGTCCATTGTTAGTTTAAGGACATCTCGGTCCAACATTCCCATTTGGGGGACGAATATTGGTTTAAGGACATGTTAGCCATATTTGAGGCTAAGATCAACTTAAACGTTTGTTAAGGATACGTTAGTCTAATTTGAGACTAAGATCAGCTTAATAGGATCGTTTGGATCCGACAAAAGAGCATTTGGGCTCTATTGTTCTAGTTTAGGGACATAGTGGTCCAGTGCCAGTTTAGGGACATAGTGGTCCAATACCAGTTTAAGGACATAGTGGTCCATAAAATGTATGGTTGTCGGGACCCATCACCTTTCTGAAGACGTTGAAGGATTACAACGACAAATATCAGAGGAGTTCAGAGATGTACCCTTGAACCAATGAGTTGGTTGAAAGAGCAGATGTGCTCAGTTCAAGATGATTTGAGGATTTATGGCCAGTTTGGGCTAAGTCCAATTATGTTTGAAATATTGGCCCTTTGGGGCATTAGACATTTGTCTGGGTTCAGCCCCTCATCACTCAGCAATGCTAAACAGAGGTTTGGGGGCTCTGACAACATTTTGTCTTTGATTTCCTCAATTTTGAGATTCGTTTGGAGGAGGGACTTTTGCCTCTGGAAAATTAGCCAATTTGGCTAAAAGTAGTGTTAAACACTAGAGAACAACAGTGTTAAACACTGGAGGTAGAACTCTCAAATGAGTGTTAAACACTAAAAGACAATCAGTGTTAAACACTGGAAATATAATCTTCAATTTAGTGTTAAACACTAGAAACAATCAGTGTTAAACACTGGAAATATAATCCCCAAATTAGTGTTAAACACTAAAGAAAGAGGGGTCACGTATGGACACGTGAGAGCGCCCAAAGGTAGGACCAGATCCCTTTTCTTCATTCTGCAAATAAGTGTTAAACACTTTTTATTTTTATTTTGAGCATCACGTGTTGACACGTGATGGGGATTTATGCGTTGACTGTTAAAGCGTTTGCTAAGGGGTCACGTGGTAACACATGAGAGCGCCCAAAGCCTTTATTTCATTCGCTTTGATCTTCTGTGTTTTGGAGGTCACGTGGGAGCACGTGAGGCATTGTCTCAGAGCCTTTTCCTTCTCATTTCTGGGGATCTCTTCAGGGGTCACGTGGGGACACGTGACCTTAATTCTTTTGCATGCATGAAGATCTCTTTATCTTTAAGAATTAAATTCTCTGTAGGGTTAAACCCTAATTTTGTTTTGGAGGAATTAAATTCCTATATATGTAAAAGAATTAAATTCTTATATAGGGTTAAACCCTAGTTCTGTCCATCTTGAAGGAATTAAATTCCTATATTTTCAGGAGAATTAAATTCTCATATAGGGTTGAACCCTAGTTTTTATCTTGGAGGAATTAAATTCCTATAATTTTGGGAGAATTAAATTCTCATATAGGGTTAAATCCTAGTTTTGTTTTGGGAGAATTAAATTCTCTAAACTCAATTCCCCCTCTAAGTTTCGGATCTGCATGGCAGGATCTCAACCCGATGAGAATTAAATTCTCAACCTATGGGGAGATGTGCTTCTGCAGATTTTCAACTAGAGGAAGAACTAAGTTCTTGTAGAAGAGTTAAACTCTTAGATTTTGAGAATTAAATTCTCTGTTTAAAGTTTTGATTCCCTTTCTTTTCTCACCTAGGGTTTTCTTTGTTGAGAATTAAATTCTCCTTTCTTTTTTTCTCTCTTGAGAATTAAATTCTCCTCTCTCTGTTCTTCTCTCCAAAAAGGTAGATCCCCTCTCTTCTCTTCTTGGTTCCTATTTATAGGAGAAAGAAAAGAATCAATTTGTTTTGTGAATCTTTCATTGAAAGATTTTTATTGTTTTCATAATTAATATGATCCTTTAGATCATTCAGTGAATTTTATTCACCGTTGGATTTTAAATCCAAAGATATTCTGTTTGTTATTTCTGGTGAGATTTAGGGGAAATCTTTCCTTGTCTAAGATTTTTTCCCATAAATTGGTGATTTTTAATCACCCTTGGATCTTTAATCCAACGGTCCCCATAATCCTTTTCCATTTGGAAAGATTTAGAAGCTTTTAGAATTTAATTTTATTAAACTGTAAGGCTTTCGAAGCCAGTCACGTGCTGACACATGACCCTTGGTCACGTGCTGCTTGGTCACGTATGAGCACGTGACCCCCAATTGAGTCATTTTCTCAGCGTTTATTTACGCTTCAGTTTTAACCATCACGTGTCAACACGTGACCATTGATCACGTGTGAGCACGTGATACCTCATTGAGGTATTTCCTGATTTTTAGAATTAAGTACTATTAAGCTGTAAGGTTTTCATAGCCTGTCACGTGCTGGCACGTGACCCTTGGTCACATGTGACCACGTGACCCCTAATGGAGTCATCTTTCAGCCGTTTGTTTTCATTTCTGTTTTAACTATCACGTGTCAACACGTGACCATTGGTCACGTGTGAGCACGTGACCCCCAATTGGGTCCTTCTTCAGCCGTTTGTTTTTATTTCTGTTTTAACTATCACGTGTCAACACGTGACCATTGATCACGTGTGAGCACGTGATACCTCATTGAGGTAATTCCTGATTTTTAATCAGGGAACAGTGCATAGCATATTTGTAAGTGCACGGCAGCGCCCCGGCCGTCTGAACGAGGCCAAAATGCGGAAACGATACTTTTCTTTAACTTTTAAAACCGGCGCTACCGCGTACTAAAAACCCGGATCGGGCCATTAACCTACTCCTAGCTATCTAGAGAATGGGTAGAGAGATATACAGAGCGATCCGTGTCCTTCGGTCTTCTCGTCGTCATCCCGATCTCCCCGCGGAATCTCCGGTCTTCACCTCCTCGTCGGAAGGGCACCACATCGCCGGGTTCTTTTACGGGCTCCCACCTCTAGACCGAGGCAACTCGGGTACGAAGTTGGCGAGTCGACGTGTCCAAGGATGCTGTAGGCTAAGTGTAGAGTGGTTTGTCTCATGGGGTTATGTGAAGTTGCCTTTTGGAAGTAGTGAAGGAGATGCAAGCTTTTTGGATGGAGCTATAGGATTTTACAAGCAAAATGAGACCATTTTTCACACCACAAAATTTGGACAGCCCCCTTCCAAGCTTGGCCGGCCATGCTTTTGTCAAGGGGAGTAAGAGAAAAATCAAGGGGGGGAAGCAATAATGCAAGCATAAGAAAAGTGTGATCATGAAGAAAGTCACCTCAATAATTATGTCAACCCACTCCATCAACCATCATATCTCCAAAAGTCAAGCCAGGATGATGCACAATCAAGAAGCAACCATGTGCCACTAAAAGTCTTGCCCATGCACAATTGCAAATAACCCCCTCCACCAATTTTCAGCCAAAGAAAGAAACAAAGGAAAATGGCCGAAACGGAATACAAACTGGCAACTTCAGAAAAACGATCCCGTAATAAATTACAGGAAAACCCCGCGACTGTATATACATACATGCATTTGTATTGCGACCGAATACTAATGCAATGAGACAAAATCTATACTGTACAATACTAGGATCCGGCTTAAACCAAAGCCCGCTAGTATTATCCGTCCGATCATGATCCGTGCAATACCGCACGTATATGACCGAACCCTGCCATATCTCCATACGGCCTCTACAGCGTTTCGCCCGAAACTTGAAAAACTGTCTGTGGGGGACTCTAAAGACTCGTCAACACTTCGGCTGTGGATTTAACCACAAGCACGTCAGAGGTATTAGCCATATGTAACGGGCTACCAGGTATTGACCAAAAGGGACGTCGATGAGCGAACTCATCCTGACACCTTACTGAGCCTGTCAGTGATATTATCCGTACAGTCCGGTCCGTTCGTCTATGAGCATCGCATGGAGGGCTAAGGGGTTGGTAAAAGTCAGACCCCCAAAAGCGGTACAAGTCGTGTCGGAGTGTAGCCCAGAACACCCTGAGATACTACTGGAATACCTACCAGTAAATCTCCTGCCTTGGCCAAGGACTTCGTGTAATGGCTCTCCTAGACACAGCGCGACCTCACCCCTAATACCGGAAGAGACGAACCCCTGCAGATCCACTCACTGCCTCCATGTGGCTCGGGACTTTACCCAACTAAAACCTGTTTGCACGACTCCTTTGAGCCGTGGTAGGGTAGTAATCAAAGTACAGTGGGAACTCACACGAGGAAAATGACGATCTCATGTCGATGAACTAACATGTACACATGTCACTAGGGAACTGCTATCTGACGTCTGGTATAAGACCAACTAGCATGTTCCCGGCGAGTCCTGTCCGGTGTACTCATAACCCAATGAGCACCTGTATACATCTTAGGTGAACCAACTGACACCAGTGGCTTGTGAGACGGACCACCGCCCCTCGTCGGGGTCTCGACTGTATACACCAGTCTACTCTGGAGTATCGATGCCCTGTCTCGAAAAACTCCCACGACTAGGGACCTTTTAAGGATGTGCTTATAGACCCCAGCTCCCACGTATATGATCGCCATCATGCTGCTGGCCGTCAAGCAAGAATCCTAAGGGCTCTATCAACGCGCAATAGTGACCTGTAAGGTCACCTAAAGCAGTACACGATGATAAAGATAAACCGGATAGCATACTATCATCTTGAGTAAGACTGTCCTACCGGCATAGGTCCTCCCTCAATCATTGCAATCACGTGCCTGTGATCCAATAATTGACTCTGAGGGCACCATCTCCAACAATCTCCCACTTGCACTCAAGGCTAATTATTGCGATGTCGCATACTCACAGCCCGTGTGATACCGAACACCCAACTCCTCTACTAATCAGTCTCACAAAACCCGTTTGCGAAACTAATGCATTCGAGTAATAGCCTCAGTGAGTGGATCCGCTCAGATGTTTCTTTCTATGTCTCTCTTAATCTCAAGTTCGCGGAGAAACCCATCTCCCGAAATGAGCAATACCTGTCTTGGAATATGTCTGGATATCTGATGGGACCCAGTTCATAAATGAGCTCCAAATCCAAACTTCTTAGACTGTATCGTCAACTGAACTTAATCAGTATCCTGCGCCATGCCTCCCTCAGTATCCCCTTGGACCACCTGTCCAAACTACCGATCCTCGTCGGAGGGAAAACTATAACTCTGACAGTCACTCTGTCATCCAGGTCACCTTAGAAGCCTGGAATGATAACTGTCTCCCGAAGGAGGATGCCGTTATCATATCCCTAGAACATCAACTTATGTTCTAAAACTGATTCCGAACGTTTCTCCAGGATTGGATCAATATCAACATATTGCATCTACTGCAAGAACAACATCTGGTGTGGTACTTGACATCTCATGATTGACTCAATTGCCTAAGCAAGTGATCTGCCAATCATGCGCATCCCTCTCCCCTTTAGTCTGTAAGACACCTTTAGAGAGGGTGACTCCATCACCTGCAGGTACACCACCATGCCAGGAGTCGTCCATTCTAAAACACTTTTAGAATGCTGTCTAAGTACCCAGATTGGGAAACTACCCAAATCTAGATCTAAAACCATAGATCTAGTAACCAGAATATCTGATATAATATCCATTTCCCATGCGGAGAAACCACTGTGTGACAACCAAAGTATAACCGATTGTAGTATAGGAATTTCACTTCCTACTCTGTGTATGTCATCCAAATACAAGGACATCACACCCTACTACCTTCTTAACAGATCCATCCCCTATTCTGATGAAGTCAAACCTATGACTGTCACATCAGAATCAGATGATCTTTCTCCGCTATATCTGCTTTAGTCTATAAATAGACATAAGCTACTTGTCCACTATGCTTCCGCTGCTCCCACTGACTACGACAACCCTCTGGCAGAGTCATATACACGTGCACTTCTAAAGCTTGTTTAGAATGGCGCTATACTCATCCTCCTACCGGGTCTCACAGTCTGAAACAACAGCAATGGCAAGTCTGGGTAAACAAGAACCTCCCTGTCACCGTCTTTGAGCATACTGAAGTACCTCTTGAGTGTCTGAGGTTACCCACCATATCTGCGGAGTGGCCAATGGAATGTCAAACCAGATTGAATCTTTAGGTTCTTATTAAATTTTCAGTAATCGTTTGCGGTTCTGGAATTACTTCCAGTTCTACCATACTCCCACTACTGTTTTCTGAAAAAATCCATTTTTATTAAAACTGTGGCGAGTCAAGAACAATATCACTATTGATCTTCCAGATGGTAGAAAATCAACCCTCGTTATAGACCGGGTCAACCCACAAACAGCCATTACAGAAACGTGCCTTGAGTTATCCAGAGTCTGGTTTTAAGCATAAGCCGGACAACTCCCCGTACCTTAACATCGTTAAGATATGAACTGTTCTATATCCAATACAGAAACAGAAGCACTGATTTAATTGAACCAGATTCAAATCATGCAGCTGTCTTCAGTGCATGTCAACTAAATGGAAAGAGGCCGATCAGCATTACTCAACTTAGGAGTGCTTCCAATTATGAGTAACCTGAAAGAGAAGCAAGTTCTCTCAATCATTACTATCAACTGAACACCATACACAAGTATCTACATCTTCGATCACCTTGAAGAATCCCGATACTTGCAACACCTGGTTCTCTACTCTATTGTTATACTTATAACTTCTCAAAACTTGGACCTTGTGTTTCTACGAAACACATGTCTAAGACCCAGAGAAGTCACAAGTAAACAGAATCTAGTATGAGTACTAACCCCTCTGTCCTAATGGACACTGGACAACATACAATACTCTGTATAAGTCCCTTGAGTCTAATGACTCATTCCCTGTGTGTCGTAGGTTGAAAACTATACGTATGGTTAAGAAGAATTACACCGCTGTTTAATGCTCCTTACCTAACCATCCACTGATATAGGTAAATGTCATAGACATAATTTCAAAAAGGTATATCTCACTCTATAAAAATAGACGTACAGATGTATCAATTTGAAATTGGTGCATAACAGCGGATATTCAAAACCAAATATTTGTCGTCTGGCAAACAACCCGGGTGGTTTCCTCAGATATCAACGAATTCCGATATAATGAGGACAATCACCCAATTCCAAATAACTTACTCCCACTCATCATCTGTAAAACCATACAGATGTGAGAATCAAACCTGGTAAATACATACCCTGGAGCAAGGACTAATTGGGAAATCAATTTTCTTTTAACAGTACACAGTGAAACTGAAACATTGAAATGTTTCGTAGGGGTATCCGGGTATTCCTAGTAATGCCTCTTCCATTATCCAGATTCATAACTATAACCGTATATTTCTTTGCCATCTCTCTAAATTCCTTTATATGTCTTTAGTCATTACCTTCTGTACACCCTCTTAGGCTAAATGGTTTTCTTCCTTCCCTACCGTTCGGCACCAGCCTATGGTTTGGAAGAAGACCATCCAATAAGCATAATGGGTGTACTCTCCTAATCCTAGGAGCACTCGCAATGCGAGAGAAGGTGAAGATAAAAGACAGCTAAATAAACCTTATTTCTATTTCTCCTGAACCAGAATCCATCCCCGAACCGGAACAAGTTCCTTTCGAGTTCGTATATAACCATACGATGGAATATCCAAATAACTGTGGATCTTCGTAGTGATACGGAGTGTTCTGGAGAAATACAAAGGTGAAGTAGGAGTGGTAATGAAATACTTGGTTTGGTCGTAAATAGCAGTCGCAGTTTACTTTGCCCTCTTACTAATCTCTTTATTTGTCTTAACTTATTACCTTCTGTACACCATCGTTAGGCTAATTGGTTTTCTTCATTCCCTACCATTCGACACCTGCCTATGGTTTGGAAGAAGACTATCCAATTTGCGTAATAGGTGTACCGTCCTAATCCAAGGAACACTCGCAACCTGAGAGAAGGTAAAAAGAAAAGACAACTGAATAGTCATATTCGTTTTCTCCAGAACCGGAAACCATCCTCGAATAAATTCCTTCGAGTTCGTATATAACCATACGATGGTTTTATCCAATGGAAGTGGACGTTCGTAGTAATACGGGGTGTCCTGGAGAAAAGGGTAAAAGTAGGAGTGGCAATGAGGTATGCAACTCTGACAATCCAAAAGCCAGTGTTTAAGAAGGTTCGGTTAATTTGGTCACTGAGTCATAGTCAAGGGTCGGGTCATGGTCGCTGCCAAAGAGAGAGAGAAAAGAAACACTCAGCGTGCACTCTAACCTAGATCAGAATGGTTACCAATTTATCTGATCAGGAAACCTCCCACTGTATCGTCAAATTCTCCTCCAAACCTGAAAGAAGAATTAGTCGGGATCATCCGAAGAGTAAACCAACTCATCGGTGGGAATCGGGATCCAACTATCATCGCATGATAACGTGATGGAATCCACTCACGTTATCACACTCCATAAGGTATGCGCATATCTGGCAAGTTTCAGTTTCTTTAGAAACTCCTGATGTGATTTTTACCCCATGCTCTTATGACCTTGACGAAGGTCAACAAATCATAAGTCATATGTCAAGTTCTACCCGTCATTTTCCAGGTTAATTTGAACTCACCCGTACCTACCATTGACTTTGGCCAACAAGGCAGTACGACTGTCCCAAACCAATGCATCTATCTATGCTGCATATGAATATCCAATAGCTACCAATCATTGTGCCTTGACTTTGGCCAACAAACACAGCTTGAATACTATTGACTATCCATATGAAATGACGGAGGGCTACGAATGGTTTTTGGCGAAAAACCTTTAACGTAATGAACTTGATATCGTTGAAGGAACTAGATAGCTTTTATAAAAATATAGTGGCGAAAACCTTTGCTAAAGAGGTTGTTTACCCCAATCAGAGCAATGCTCTGTTCAAAATTCAAAGGCGGGAGATGAAGCAACGCTTCATCTTCTCCCAGTCAGAGCAAAGCTCTACTTTGAAAATTTAAACTTTAATAATGAAGCAACGCTTCACATCCTCTGCGCTACACACAGGGCGCCACGTGCCGAAATTTGGCGCGCCAGCGCGGAGAGCGCAACGCCCAAAGCAGCACACCCAATCAGAGCAAAGCTCTATTTAAAGCAAAATTAAAGGAAGCAACGCTTCAGTTGCGCAAGCGCTGCGCTGCGCGACACGTGTCAGCGCAGATACGCTAGCGCAGTTGTGCTGCGCTTTGCGCTGCGCGACACATGTCAGCGCAGATGCACTAGCGCAGTTGCGCTGCGCTGTGCGCTGCTCGACATGTGTCATGCGCTGGGGCATTTGCGCCAAACAGAATCAAGATTCTAAAGAAATCTTTCTGTTCTTGTTAAAACAAGAAGATTTTCTTCTGTAAAACAGAAGCCCTTGGATCAAAGATCCAACGGTGGGAAAAATTCCCCAAATCACTTAGAGAAAGATCTCCTTAACTAATTTATGGGCACTATAAAAAGGAACCTAGACCTCAATTCAAGAGGAGGAACATTTTTGAGAAATCAAGAGGTTCAAACAGAGAGAACTCTAAAAAAGTTTCAAGAAAAAGGTAAAAAAAAAACCTTCATAAAATAGAAGAAATTTCTTCTAATAGATCATTGATCTAAGAACAAGATCAATAATCTTTACATAATAAACAGTGCTTTGCACTTCTTATGAACCACTGGTTCTTTAAACAAGAGAAACAAGAAATACTTGTTTTCTTTGATTCTCATTAGATCGAAGAAAACAAATAGTGCTTTGCACTTCTTTTATGAACCATTGGTTCTTGAATCTAAAAGATTCTCAAATTAATAATGCTTTGCACTTATAAATCTGCACTGTTGCGCTCTTGGGCTGGCGCAAGCCACCAGAGAGCGCCACGTGTCAGCATCTGAACCATTTGCGCTATGCGCTTTTGAAATAGAGCTTTGCTCTCTGAAATTGGCGCAACTCACCAGAGCGCGCCACGTGTCAGCAGCGCAAGCGTAGCGCACTAGCGCAGCGCACTGCGCTGCATGACACGTGTCATCACCACAAACGCTTGCGCTCTTTTCAGGCGCAAAGCGCCTGAAAAATGCAATGCATTTCTTTTATTAAAGGGCCAGACCCAAGTCAAAAAGACCTGGCAGGCCAAAATAAATTGCAAAGTAATAAAAAAGGCAGAGCCCATATAAAATTGATCCTCTGCATCATTTATACATGGGCAGAGCCCAAAATAAATTGATGCTCTGCATCCTTTATGGGTAGAGCCCAAATAAAAATAAAAAGAAATGCAATGCAAAAGCAAATAAAATGTTGAACATTTTCAACTGGACTTAGCCCAATTTTGGCCGTAAGCCTCAAATTAAATTGACTGAGCAAGGCTGCTCCCTAAATCAATTTACGACCGGTTCGAGGGTACATCTTCGAACTCCTCTGACACTCATCGTTGTAATCCTTCAACGACGTCAGAGAGGTGACGGGTCCCGACGACCATACATCAATATGGACTGCGGGGTCCTTGAACTCGTGGACCGAAACGTCCTTAAACTAATATTTACCCCAAAATGGGAATGTCGGACCGAAACGTCCTTAAACTAATGATGGACCACCACGTCCCTAAACTGGCGATGGACCACCACGTCCCTAAACTGGAATATGGACCCCTATGTCCCTAAACTGGAACATGGACCACTGTGTCCCTAAACTGGAACAACAGAGTCCCCAAATGCTCTTTTGTCGGATCCAAACGATCCCGTTAAGTTGATCTTAGTCTCAAATCAGACTAACGTATCCTTAACAAACGTTTAAGTCGATCTTAGCCTAAATACGGCTAACGTATCCTTAAACCAAAACACCAAACCCAAATCTAAGTAAATACGGATTTGGACTAATCCACGTCCTACGGGCGATGACATCGCTTAGTCTCCGTATACAATCCACGGGCAACCACAAACAAAACAAACATACACGACACGAAGTGAAATTCTGGAGAAGGAGAAAGTTGTTACCGCGATGCGGTAGCGTAATTAACTGCAGGGGCTTGCGCCTGCAGGGAAGAGCGTCCCCACAATCAAAAACCCCTCAAGCGAGGGGGAATCTGACGAAGTCTGCTACATCGGCCGCATCCGTCTAAACCTCCGATACACGGTGCCATAAATCAACTTGGCATCTTCGGAGAGGTAGACGGATAAAACCAAATAGCATCTGCCCCGAATCTCAGGCGAGACGTCCTAATGTCTCGGCCGCCGTTCGGAGGGGAACAGATTCTGGCACGCCCGGTGGGACCTTTTCCTCTTTTCACTCCACACTTCGTGTGTCGTCTTCGCGAACCAATCACGGTTTGTTAAATGGTTGCCTTTGGATTTTAAGTTACTAAGATTTGGTCTTTTTCCTGGCGCAGAACTCAAGCATCAATGGCCTCTAACTGCACCAACTGCTCGAAGTGCCACTGCAACGGACGCTCCACCTCCCTTGGAGGTGTAGCATATGGGCCCCAAGCGGCCTCCTTCCTCGCTCTGCCGGTAGAACAAGTGACCCAGGCCACCACCGGCCTGTTTTTCGGGACCATGATCCCACCTACAAGCTTGTCTATGCCAATACCTGCATCGGAAGGGAACAAGAAGTCGATCTTCGACCGGCTCACTGCTATGACGGCCCCTGTCAACGGGTCGCCCACTACCAAACCAACAGCCTTTGTTTTCGCCAGGCTGGATCAGAACTCTAAATTGGCTGTCCCAAGGAAGGCAATAACTGCTGCTCCAGAAGTCGTCAAGGCGGCTTCCCCTGTCAAGGAGTCGGTCTTTTCAAGACTGACGATTCCTGCTCCTGCTCGAGGATCTGTCTTCGACAGGTTGAATATCGTCCCTCAAAAGACAACCTCAGTCTTTAAGAGGTTAACACCAGCGGCGCCTCATTCAGACAGGGGGCAAAAAGAAGCTGTCTCAATCTCCGAGCCAGTCCCAACGGCTCGTCATGCTCGACGTCGCCATTGGCGACGAGTGAGGAAGGCAGGGGGCAACTCCCCCTCAGGGCTAACTCCACCGGCTCCAGTGGTGGAAGTCAACGCTGATATTCCAACTGGGAACAGCTTTGAACTGCTGAGGAGGGTACGTAAGAACTCTCCAACCGCTACACTGAAAAGATCTCCTCCACCTGCGGAGAAAGTTCCGGAAACGAAGCAGGAACAACCCTCTCAACGGCTGTCCTAAAAAATTTATAAAGTTTGGCGGAGAGTTCAAGACTCCGTAATTGACCCAGATCGCTCTCGTCAACAGAAAAAGACGAAAGTGGAAAAAGAAAAAGACCGCCCGATCAAACAGGAAAGGATGACAGTTACCAGGGTGCCCAAAGCAACGGCCCCCTCAACTTCTATGGCCCATAAAAGAAGAAGGCCGGAGAAAGTGCCAACGCCGATGACGAATATCAAAGGTGGTGAACCCAAACGCCCTAAGTCAGGGGGCATTGTAGTTCATACCGTCTACGTGGCGTCTGGTAAAGAGGACAGTCGCATATCAACGGGTCATAGACCGCTCACGCGATCAGTGACCAAAGCGCAGGAGCAGCAGCAGAAGCTCCAAGAGATGATGAACACTATGGCCGCACTTACTGGGCCAAAAGAAAACCCTGAAACGTCCTCGGATGAACGCCAGGAGGAAGAAACCGATGCCGAATTCCTTCGTCGAATATTGGAAAAGGAGGGCAAAGAGGCTGCTGAACAAGCAGCTAACATACAGCGTATGGGCCTCCTGTTCCAAGACATGGTGGGGATGATGATCCAACAAGATCCTCCGGCCGAAGATCCCCCGATCGTCCTTGGAGATGATAGGGGAGAGACATCAAATCCTCCGCCATCTCTGTTGACGGCTAAGGAGGATACAATCTCCAAAGCTGATTTGGACGAGTACATAGCCCAACAAATACGGGTTCATCATGCGGCTGAAGCAGCTGGCCAGGTCGTAAAAACGGGGCGGCCATATCCAAGTTGGTACGACCAAATCAAGTACCCGCCAGGTTACACAATTCCCAAGTTCCATGTCTACAAGGGGACGGGCAATCCTCACCAGCATGTTGCCCAGTTCAGGGCACTCTGCGGCAACACCGGCGGTGATGACAAGCTTTTGCTTCGCCAGTTTGTTGGAAGTTTATCAGATACGGCGTTCGAGTGGTACTCTGAGCTCCCGAACGACTCTATCAAGACCTTCGCAGAGATGGAGCTGTTGTTTACTCAGCGTTTTGCAAGCGCCAGTGAACGCACCCCGATGACGGCACTGATTAACGCCAGGGTAAAGCCAGGCGAGACATGGGTTCAATATGCTATACGGTGGCGGAACTTATGGTCGAAGTGCGAGCAGCGCATTGAAGAAGCACCCGCGGTGGGTATGTTTGTGGGAACCCTTGATCCGCAAGCAACCATCTCGCAATTTATGATGTTTTTCAAGCCGACTACCTTCCAGGCCTTGATTGACAAGCTAGCGCAAATGGATCAGATGGGCCATAAACCCCCTCTTCCAAAGCCGGACTCCCGAAATGACAAAGGGAAGGGAAAAGCGATCGTTGTCGCTAATGCTCAACAACAACCGAACGGCTCGAAGCCAGTTGTTCGTCAAAATAATATGCGTCCGTACGTAGCCCTTGAGGAGAGGCTAGGACGTTCTTACTGTTGGATATAGTGCCCTCTAAGTCAATTATTGGATCGCAGGTACGTGATTGCAATGATTGAGGGAGGACCTATACCGATAAAGCAGTCTTACTCGAGATGATAGTATGCTATCTGGTTTGTCTTTATCATCATGATAGAGCCCATAGGATTCTTGTTTGACTACCAGCAGTATGATGGCGATTATATATGTGGGAGCTGGGGTCTATAAGTACATCCTTAAAAGAGTCCCTAGTCGTGGGAGTTTCGAGACAGGGCATCGATACTCCAGAGTAGACTAGTGTATACAGTCGAGACCCCGACGAGGGGCGGTGGCCGGTCTCACAAGCCACTGGTGTCAGTTGGATCACCTAAGATGTATACAGGTGCTTATTAGGTTGTGAGTACACCGGACAGGACTCGCCGGGAACATGCTAGTTGGTATTATACATATCGTCAGATAGCAGTTCCCTGGTGACATGTGTACAGGTTAGTTCATTGACCTGAGGTCGTCATTTGTCCCGTGTGAGTTCCCACTGTGCTTTGATTTATACCCTACCACGGGTCAAAGGAGTCGTGCAAACAGGTATATTTTGGGTACAGTCCCGAGCCGCATTGGAGGCAAGTGAGCGGATCGTCGGGGATTCGTCTCTCCCGGTATTGGGGGTGAGATCGCGCTGTGTTTAGGAGAGCCATTACACGAAATCCCTGGCCAGGGTAATCGAGATATATTGGTAGGTATACCAGTAGAATCTCAGGGTGTTCTGGGCTGCTCTCTGACACGACTTATGCAGCTATTGGGGGTCTGACGTTTACCGGCCCCCTAGGCCTAATATGCGATGCTCATAGACGAATGTTCCGGACTGTACAGATATTGTCACTGTCAGGCTCAGTAGGGTTTATAGATGAGTTCGCTCATCAGCTTCCCTTCCAATCAATACATAGGCAAAACTTTATGTACAGCTAGTACCTCTGACGTGCTAGGGGTTATACCCAGTGCCAGTATACTGATGAGTCATTAGAGTCCCCCACCGACACTTTCCCAAGTTCGGGCGAAACGTTGTAGAGGCCGTATGGGTTTATGGCAAGGTTCGGAAAATGCACGTGCGTTTTCGCACGTGTCAGTTTTCGGGCAGATAATATTGGTAGGCTTCGGTTTAAGCCGGAACCCAGTATTATACTGTGTAGATATAATATCTTTGTCTCAGTTGCATTTGTATTCGGTCGTAATACAAATGCGGGTATGTTTATACCATTACGGGGTTATCCTGAAATTAGTTTCGGGATGATTTTTGGAAGTTGCCAGTTTCCAGTTTTCTATCAGCCGTATTTTGACATTCGGTTAAATACGGATTTATCTTTTCTTGATAAGGTGAGTCATGCTTCTAGAAGGTTCTAGAAGTGGTGATTAAGCATATGACTCATTTGTGTCATTAATGGTTCATTAATGATGCAAGGTGACTAGGTTTAATGTGATTGGTTCCATTTAATGTCTTTTGATGATTCATTCATGCTTTAATTATGATGATAAGTATGAAGGGTTATGGTCAGCACTTGAAGCTCCTACACTCACCTCCCTCATCTATTTATTGTGGCCGGCCCTCTTTGTGAGGCTATGGTTGTTCATTTGATTTCATTTGAGAAAAGATACAAGAAATTTAGTGTATGGAAATTTCACATAGATCAATTTCCATTCACCCGATTCCAAATGGCAACTTCTTTTAACCGTTCGTCCATAGCCTTGGACGTAACGAGACAAAGTATTCTACTCATTCTCTACTTCATCTTGGTCGTCTCTTTTAGCAAACTTGACGAGCGAGTTGCCTCGGTTCAGAGGCGGGAGCCCGTTTAAAGATCCGTCGACGTGGTGCCCCCTGGACGACGAAACCGGAGATCGAGCAAGTTCGGATCAGTTGCAACATAGCGTGGGATGATGGTTGAAGACCGAAGGACTCGGATCATTCGGTATAACAATTCTACCCTCTTTACAATTTGTTAGTTTAGCTTTAATGGACGATCCGGGATAAAGTACGCGATAGCGCCAGTCGTAAAAGTTTTGTTCCGCATATCGGCGTCTGTTAGACGGCCGGGGCGCCGCCGCGTACTTACAGTGGTATCAGAGCCTCACCATTAAGCTATACTAACTTGTGCTAACGCGTTTAAAAGATCGATCGAACGGAATTTTCAAAACTACATTTTTCAGGCCCACAGTTTCTGTCGATTTTTAAACTGTTCTAAAATTCATTTTGAGCATTTCAGAAAATCATGCAGGGTTTTTGAAGAATACTGGTGAAATTTGGGCACGTGATCCCACAAAACGACCGCGGATACGCGGCCCAAACCATGTTTTGGCCGCTAATCCGCCGCGCTTTTGTGGGAACAGTGCACCAAATTTTTCCAGGGGCTTCTTCACAGGGAAATGTGGTTTCTGGTACTATTATTTTGGGCCCATATTTTATTACTGTACACCAGATTCTTATGGGGCCCACTTCGGGAAATTTAGTCGATCGAAATTTTAAACATGTTAGTTTTTCAGTACTTTCATTATATCTCCGACCGGGAATGTCATTTGATCGGTAAACCACGTCTGATTGCTATAGTTCTTTTAGACGGGTTTGCGAACGTGACATTCGCGTTGATGTTCTGTGTTGTGCTGTATTGTTGCGGATTTGTCGTGGTGGATAGCAGGGTGCAATGATAGTGTTGTTCAGATTTATTTGTACATTTGATATTGCGGGGCGAGCGTCCGACTTGTGGACAGCCGTCACTGCCTGTTTGTATAATATTCTTTTGGGGCACGACCAGGTTGCGGTCGATGTACCTATTGTACTATTTTTATTTCTGTACTAGGTTTACCCCGCGGTGGGGTGCACGAATAGCCGGGTTCTGGAGGGCAACGGGTTCGTATCTCATGGAATTGAGAGGCAAAAGAACCTCACTCTAGAATTGGCAGACTATTCGCCGCACTCGTAGGGGGTACAGGTTGACCCAAGGAGGGGTGCTCAATTTACCGGATTCCGTGAAGTGCCGGGTGTTCCATTCACTATGTTGTGGGGACCACCTCGCTTCAGGTTTTGGCGGGTAACTTGCCGCACCCGTAGGGGTCTAGGTTTCATTACACAGGCTATCCACACGACCAGGGGAACGTCGGGTTTCAGTAGCGGCTCTGTGAAACCCGGAGATCCCAGTTTATCTGTATTGTTCTGTGATGCTTATTACTTATCTGTAATGTTGCATATTATCACGCCTGGAGCGATTACTGTATATTAGTTTATATACTATTAGATGTTGTATATGTTTTACACCCGCGCTAGTCCAGTCCCCGCTCTGTCGTTAGTTAAGTAACCTAACGGGTGATGACGGGACCCAGTGACGAATGCGGATGGCATATACGTACATTTTATTTTCGTTCTTTTCTGGTGTGATTGATTGATGGGACTGCGTTGATTCTTATCAATGTGAGATAAAACAAACCTATAATTGATGTTGTTGGAACAAATTTTAAAATTATTACAAAGACGTTTCCTTTTGTTTTGCATAGTGGTATTCAGTTGGAATATCCTGCACCTCATTCCACGAGGAAAGAGTCGAGATCCCTTCACCGGGAGTGACTTCTTTAACAAAAGGTTTTCGCTACTATATATTTTTATAAAGCTATCAGGTTCCTTCAACGAGATCAAGTTCATTACGTTAAAGGTTTCTCGCCAAAAACCAGCCGTAATCCTCCGTCGTTTCTTATGGATGGTCAGTAGTATTCAAGCTATGTTTGTTGGCCTACGTCAAGACATAGTGTTTGGTAGTTGCTGGGTATTCATTTGTTGCATAGATAGATGCATTAGTTTAAGTCAGACGTACACCTTGTTGGCCTACGTCAAGGGCTTGTACGATGACTTAAGTTGATCAGGACAACGACGGGTAGAACTTGACATGTTGCTTATGACTTGTTGGCCTACGTCAAGGTCATAAGAGCATGGGATAAAAATTACATCGGGAGTTTCAAACATACAAGAAACTTGCCAGACTTGCGCATACCTTCTGGAGTGTGTTGACTTGAGTGGCTTCCATCAAGTTATCATGCGATGATAGTTGGATCCCGATTCTCACTGATGAGTTGGTTTACTCTTCGGGTGACCCCGACTAATTCTTCTTTCAGGTTTGGAGGAGAATTTGAGATAACAGTGGGAGGTTTCCTTATTAGATAAAGTGATAACCATTCTAATTTAGGCTAGAGTGCACGCAGAGTGTTTCTTTTCTCTCTCTCTTTGGCAGCAATCTTTGACCGACCCTAGACTATAACTCAATGACCAAAGTTGACCGAATCTTCTTAAAATACTGGCTTTTGGATTGTCTATAGTTGCATAAGTCATTGCCGCTCCTTCTTTTACCCTTTGTATTTTTCAGAACAACCCGTATTATTACGGACATCCACTTCCATTGGATAGATCCATCGTATGGTTATATACGAACTCGAAGGGAATTCTTCGAGGATGGATTCAGGTTCAGGAGAAATAGAATTGGTTTATTCAATTGTCTTTTATTATCACCTTCCCTCAGGTTGCGAGGGCTCCTTGGTTTAGGAGAGTACACCTATTACGCTTATTGGATATTCTTATTCCAAACCATAGGCAGGTGCCGAAAGGTAGGAAATGAAGAAAACCAATTAGCCTAAGTAGGGTGTGCAAAAGGTAATATGTAAAGACAAATAAAGGAATTAGAAAGAGGGCAAAGTAAATTGCGACTACTAACATTCACGACCAAACCAGGTATTTCATCGCCACTCCTACTTCACCTTTGATTTTTCCAGAACAACCCGTATCACTACGAACATCCAATTCCATTGGATAAATCCATCGTATGATTATATACGAACTCGAAGGATATTTTTCGAGGATGGATTCTGGTTCAGGAGAAATAGGAATAAGGTATTATTCAGTTGTCTTTTATCGCCACCTTCTCTCAAGTTGCGAGTACTCCTAGGATTAGGAGGGTACACCTATTATGCTTACTGGATATTCTTCTTCCAAACCATAGGCTGGTGCCGAACGGTAGGGAAGGAAGAAAACCATTTAGCCTAATGATGGTGTACAGAAGGTAACGACTAAAGACAAAATAAAGGGAATTGGAAAGATGGCAGGGAAATATACGGTTAAAGTCAAGATATGGATTATGGAAGAGGCATTACTAAGAATACCAGAATACCCCTACGAAACATATTTATGTTTCATATTCACTGTGCATTATTAATAGAAAACTGATTTCCCGATTGGATACTTACTCTAGGGTATGTATTTACCTGGTATGATTCTCACATCTGTATGGTTTTACAGATGTTGAGTGGGAGTGAGTTATTGGGAATTAGGCAATCATCCTCATTATATCGGAATTCGTTGTAATTGGTGATATTTGAGGAAATCGCCTGGGTACAGTTTTTTAACCTACGACGTACAGGTTATGAGTTATTCAACTCAGCGGACTTATACAGAGTATTGTATGTTGTCCAGTGTCCATCAGGACAAAGGGGTTGGTCCTCGAACTATATTCTGTTTACTTGTAACTTCTCTAGTTTTTAGACAAGTGTTTCGTAGAAATACAATGCCTAAGTTTTGAGAAGTTGTGGGTATAGGAATAAAGTAGAGAACCATGTATCGCAAGTATCGGGATTCTTCAAAGAAATCGAAGAAGTAGATTCTTGTGAATGGTATTCAATTGATAGTAATGGTTTTTGAGAAACTTGTTTCTCTTTCAGGTTACTCATAATTGGATGGATTCCTAAGTTGAGTAATACTGATCAGCCTCTCTCTATTAAGTTATTATGCACTGGAGACAGCTGCATAATTTGAATTCGGTTCCAATTAAATAAGTGCCAAATTTCTATATTGGATATAGAACGATTCATATCTTAACAATGTTAAGTTAAGGGGAGTTGTCCAGCTTATGCTTAAAACCAGACACTGGATAACTCAAGGCACGTTTCTGTAATGGCAGTTTGCGGGTTGACCCAAGCTTCGACGAGGGTTGATTTTCTACCATCCGGAAGATCAATAGTGATATTGTTCTTGACTCGCCACAGTTTTATTAAAATGGATTTTTTCAGAAAAACAGTAGTGGGAGCATGGTAGAACTGGAAGTGATTCTAGAACCGCAAACGATTACAGAAAGTTTTAATAGGACCTATATATTCAATCTGGTTTGACATTCCAAATAGCCACTCCGCAGATATGGTGGGTAACCTCAGACACCCGAGAGGTACTCCGGTAGCCTCAAGGACGGTGACAGGGAGGTTCTTGCTTACCCAGACTTGACACTACTGTTGTTCCAGACTATGAGACCCGGCAGGAGAAAATATATAGCGTCGTTCTAAACTAGTTTTAGAAGTACACGTATATATTATTCTGCCAGAGGGTTGTCGTAGTCAGTGGGAGCAGCGGAAGCATAGTGGGCAAGTAGCTAGTGTCTATTTATAGACTTGAGCAAATATAGCGGAGATAGATCATCTATTTTTGATGTGAAAGTCATAGGTTTGACTTCATCAGAATAAGAGATGGATCTGTTAAGAAGGTAGTAGGGTGTGATATCCTGGTATTTGGATGACATACACAAAGTAGGAAGTAAAATTTCTATACTACGATCAGGTTGTACTTTGGTCGTCACACAGTTGTTTTTCCACAAAGGATATGGATATAATATAAAACATTCTGGTAACTAGATCTATGGTTTTAGATCTAGATTTGGGTATTTTCCCAATGTGAGTTCTTTGACAGTATTCTAATAGTATTTTACAATAGATGACTCCTGGCATGGTGGTGTACCTGCAAGTGATGGAGTCACCCTCTCTAAAGGTGTCTTACAGACTAAAAGGGAGAGGGATGTGCATGATTGGCAGATCACTTGCTTAGGCAATTGAGTCAATCGTGAAATGTCAAGTACCACACCAGATGTTGTTTTTTCGCACTAGATGCGATAAGTTTATATTAATCCAATCCTGAAGAAACATGCGGAAGCAGTTTTAGAACATAAGTGAATGTTCTACGGATTTGATGACGGCAGCCTCCTTCGAGAGACAGTTATCATTCCAGGCTTCAAAGGTGACATGCATGACAGAGTGATTGTCAGAGTTATAGTTTTCCCTCTGACGAGAGACAGTATTATGGACAGGTGGTCCAAGGGGATACTGTGGGAGGGATGGTGCTGGACACTGATTAATTTCAGTGATTGATACAGTCTAAGAAGTTTGGATTTGGAGTTCATTTATGAACTAGGTCCCATCAGATATCCAAACATATTCTAAGACAGATATTACTCAATTCGGGAGATAGTTTTCTCCGCGAAGTTGAGATATAGATAGATACAGAAAGAAACACCAAAGCGAATCCACTCACTAAGGCTATTTCTCGAACACAAGAGTTTTACAAACGAGCTTTGTGAAACTGATTAGTAGAGGAGTTGGATGCTCGGTATCACACGAGCTGTGAGTACACGACATCGCAATAATTAGCCTTAAGTGCAAGTGGGAGATTGTTAGATATAGTGCCCTCTAAGTCAATTATTGGATCGCAGGTACGTGATTGCAATGATTGAGGGAGGACCTATACCGATAAAGCAGTCTTACTCGAGATGATAGTATGCTATCTGGTTTGTCTTTATCATCATGATAGAGCCCATAGGATTCTTGTTTGACTACCAGCAGTATGATGGCGATCATATATGTGGGAGCTGGGGTCTATAAGCACATCCTTAAAAGAGTCCCTAGTCGTGGGAGTTTCGAGACAGGGCATCGATACTCCAGAGTAGACTAGTGTATACAGTCGAGACCCCGACGAGGGGCGGTGGCCGGTCTCACAAGCCACTGGTGTCAGTTGGATCACCTAAGATGTATACAGGTGCTCATTAGGTTGTGAGTACACCGGACAGGACTCGCCGGGAACATGCTAGTTGGTATTATACATATCGTCAGATAGCAGTTCCCTGGTGACATGTGTACAGGTTAGTTCATTGACCTGAGGTCGTCATTTGTCTCGTGTGAGTTCCCACTGTGCTTTGATTTATACCCTACCACGGGTCAAAGGAGTCGTGCAAACAGGTATATTTTGGGTACAGTCCCGAGCCGCATTGGAGGCAAGTGAGCGGATCGTCGGGGATTCGTCTCTCCCGGTATTGGGGGTGAGATCGCGCTGTGTTTAGGAGAGCCATTACACGAAATCCCTGGCCAGGGTAATCGAGATATATTGGTAGGTATACCAGTAGAATCTCAGGGTGTTCTGGGCTGCTCTCTGACACGACTTATGCAGCTATTGGGGGTCTGACGTTTACCGGCCCCCTAGGCCTAATATGCGATGCTCATAGACGAATGTTCCGGACTGTACAGATATTGTCACTGTCAGGCTCATTAGGGTTTATAGATGAGTTCGCTCATCAGCTTCCCTTCCAATCAATACATAGGCAAAACATTACGTACAGCTAGTACCTCTGACGTGCTAGGGGTTATACCCAGTGCCAGTATATTGATGAGTCATTAGAGTCCCCCACCGACACTTTCCCAAGTTCGGGCGAAACGTTGTAGAGGCCGTATGGGTTTATGGCAAGGTTCGGAAAATGCACGTGCGTTTTCGCACGTGTCAGTTTTCGGGCAGATAATATTGGTAGGCTTCGGTTTAAGCCGGAACCCAGTATTATACTGTGTAGATATAATATCTTTGTCTCAGTTGCATTTGTATTCGGTCGTAATACAAATGCGGGTATGTTTATACCATTACGGGGTTATCCTGAAATTAGTTTCGGGATGATTTTTGGAAGTTGTCAGTTTCCAGTTTTCTATCAGCCGTATTTTGACATTCGGTTAAATACGGATTTATCTTTTCTTGATAAGGTGAGTCATGCTTCTAGAAGGTTCTAGAAGTGGTGATTAAGCATATGACTCATTTGTGTCATTAATGGTTCATTAATGATGCAAGGTGACTAGGTTTAATGTGATTGGTTCCATTTAATGTCTTTTGATGATTCATTCATGCTTTAATTATGATGATAAGTATGAAGGGTTATGGTCACCACTTGAAGCTCCTACACTCACCTCCCTCATCTATTTATTGTGGCCGGCCCTCTTTGTGAGGCTATGGTTGTTCATTTGATTTCATTTGAGAAAAGATACAAGAAATTTAGTGTATGGAAATTTCACATAGATCAATTTCCATTCACCCGATTCCAAATGGCAACTTCTTTTAACCGTTCGTCCATAGCCTTGGACGTAAGGAGACAAAGTATTCTACCCATTCTCTACTTCATCTTGGTCGTCTCTTTTAGCAAACTTGACGAGCGAGTTGCCTCGGTTCAGAGGCGGGAGCCCGTTTAAAGATCCGTCGACGTGGTGCCCCCTGGACGACGAAACCGGAGATCGAGCAAGTTCGGATCAGTTGCAACATAGCGTGGGATGATGGTTGAAGACCGAAGGACTCGGATCATTCGGTATAACAATTCTACCCTCTTTACAATTTGTTAGTTTAGCTTTAATGGACGATCCGGGATAAAGTACGCGATAGCGCCAGTCGTAAAAGTTTTGTTCCGCATATCGGCGTCTGTTAGACGGCCGGGGCGCCGCCGCGTACTTACACTTACTCTTTTCCCCGCGATAAAACGAGAAGGTTATTCGAGCTGGTGTTGTGCAACCGACTCATAAATCTGCCGGATCCAAAACGTCCGTTGCAACCAAGTGATGTCAATGAGCCCAACTACTGTCCTTATCATCGAGTACTGGGCCATCCGATCGAAGATTGCTACGTTTTCAAAAATTGGCTTGAAAACCAGTACCGACAGGGCAAATTCGCGTTATCTGACAAATGGAAGGTGAATCCCCCGCAGCCCCACACCTCTAAGGGGACGAATACGCCGGGGGCAACATGCTCTGTCGTTGAAGAAGCCCCTTGGGAGGTTGTATTATCAGCCAAGACAAAGAGGATGCTAAACGATCTTCAGACATGTCCAGCGATTAGGTGGAAGAACCCGTTGGAACCGCAGGTCATTGAGGGGATGTTGAAGCCGCATCCAACTCCAAAGAGCGATGGTGGTGGCCCAAGCATTCGCAACCAGCCGTCAAAATCTTTGAAGAAGAAGAAAAAGAAATCAAAGAAGCCCGTGAAGCCTGGCGACAAGCGCACGGACTTGCAAAAACAAATTGACGTGCTGGAGGAATACAACCAGAAGGTACAGACTCCCATTACATTCCAAAAGTTCCTCAATCACGTCTTTCAAGAGGAAGATGAGGGAGAAAGTTCATCTGATGAATCTGAAGAATACGTGGCGAGCTGTCATGTGATTTCCTGTTCGTTCATGGACGATGAGGAGACTTCTTGTACTGAAACGCTGGGGGCAGATACCAAATCAAAAATCCTGGGGCCATCAGATGAGGTAATCGACGCATTCCTCAACGAAGCTCGATTAAAAAGTAAAGCTGATCAAGAACGCGAGACAGCTATATTTGAAAGGGCCAAGCGCCAGTGACTTGATGAAAGAGCTGAGACGATCCCGTTGGAGAAAAACACCTCCACTACCAACAAAAGCCAATTCAAGATGAGGAAAAGGTTTGCTAAGGCCATATCAATGGGCATGAAACTACCATCCTCCGAAGGAAACATCACCGGTGAAGTGGAAATGCACCCCTCCTATTGCTTATATCATCAGAAGGTTTCGCACCCCACTCAAGAGTGCAAAGCTTTCGATAGATGGTGGCAAGGATACGTTGCTCATCGACAACGCTTTAAGCGGGAAAAGCGCAAAACTCGTCGGGAGCGAAGAAATACGACCGAAAGGCTTAAAAGAACTACTGGCGATTGTCGCATGGTTAACACCGGCGGGTCACAAGTGCCTACATTCGGGAGCGATTCTAATGAGGAGCTGGAACTTTCCCCTCTCTTTAAAGAGTCCACTTCGGGAAAAGAAGAAGAGCCGAAGGTCTGCAAAAATATCCGGCTACGTAATCGCACGCTGCCCGAAAAGAACCTCGGACCCTCAAACAGAAAAGATAAAGGGAAAGAAAAGGTCTCTGAAGATATCGTCTTAGATGACCAAGTGGTGGAAGAGCAAAGTGCCAAGGACCCGCCGAAGAGGAATAAGGTGGATTACAACGTCTTAGCGCATCTGAGGAAGCTACCCTCACAGCTCAGCATTCTTGACGCCCTTTTGCTATCAAAGGAGGCGAGAGATTCGTTAATCAAGGCACTACAGGATCCGGAGCAATTCCAAGCTTTCCTGGCCGAGGAAAAGATGAAGGATGAATTGGAGGAAGTGCACACGGCCGATGTCGCTTTTGGTGATGAAGACCTTCTCCTTGGGACGTGCGAACACAATCGCCCCCTTTATGTCTCAGGATACTGCCACGATATAAAGATAGGCAAAATCCTGATCGACAATGGATCCTCCGTTAATCTCCTCAATGTGCGGGTGTTAAAAGAAATCTGCATGAGCGTCCAGCACCTTGCTCGAGACAAGATCACCATCTCCGGGTTTGACTCCCAGTCATCAAGAACTCTTGGGTCTGTGATACTGACGCTACGCTTTGGGCTACTTGTCACGGACATTAAGTTCCACGTCATAGATGCCAAGACATGCTACAATGCTTTGCTCGGCCGACCGTGGTTACACGAGTACAACGTCATCCCTTCTACACAACATCAGTGTATGAAATACGCTAAGGATGGTCTCGAGTATACCGTGGCGGGAGAACTGAATCCATTTTCCGTGAACGAAGTCCGCAAATATGAAGATGCCAAATACTTATTACCGGATTTCGAAGACACGGAAATGTGTCACAAGCCGGACAACAAAGCTAACGCCACCATCCCTGTTTTCTGGAGTGATACCGAGGAGGAAGAGGAGATAGTGTATTCGGGTCTGCCCCAACACAACAAGCCAGGACCGTCTGCTCCTACGTTAATCTTTGGTAGCGACTCAGAAGAGGAGATCCATGCTGTATTCTCTGCTCGACCTTCAATACAAACGTCCGCTGACGAAGAGCAAAGTCTACAAGTCGCCATGGTGCTGCTTAAACACCGTAAAGAACTGGATGCACTTGATATTTACAATGTAGAAGAGCTACAAACGTTCTATATCCCTCCAAGACGAGAAAGCGAAAAAGCAATTCTATTCTACTGCTCTGAAGAAACCAAAGTGGAGAAAGAAATCTGGCATGGCGCAGATCCTACGCTTGATAGGCTTCAGCCCATCCGTCTCCCCAGATATTATACAGAAGGTTTGAAAAGGTTGCTGAAACGCCAGGGGATATCCTTCAAGCAGACCGTTCGCAAAGCCAAGTTCTATGACAAAGTCTGGAACGTTCCCGGGACTCAACGCAAACTGCCTAATGGAAGAATGGAGACAAAAGGGCTTGGATACATTCGGTCTAAGAAACAAGAGCTACTACACGGCTGCTACGTCGTGTATGACTTCGATGAAGAAGCGGATGCTCAATGGGAGGACGCTAATCCTAACCCGGTGAAAGTTCCAGATGCAAAAGAACCCAGTCCGTCGTTCGAAGAACAAATGGACAAGCTTATAAGGGAAGCTGGTCAAAAGGTCCGAGACGACCATAACCGCGAAATGGTCATCTACGAGAAAGCCAAAACACAACGCCTCCTCCAACAGGCCGTGAAAGATGAAGATGTCGCTCCTTGTCAACCTGTTATAAAGAAGGCTCGACGCAAAGGCAGAAACAAGTCGAAACGCGAAAAAGGCGCTCAACAGCAACAAAGCGGGGCTAAGAAGCCACGCAAGCGGGAGTCGAGCGTTATTGATCTATCCCTCATGAAGAAAAGGGGTCGAGCATACTCGTTTCCTCGGGACAAGACGAAGAAAATACTTGACATCGCTCTAAGACATCAGATGCTTACACTGCCGGAGTCTAAACACCCCGACCAAGCAGGCGAGGTCTCATACCCAGACTATTGCTTTTATCACCAAGTGGTAGGGCATCCTCTCGAAGACTGCTTCACCTTCAAGAATTGGGTCAAAGATCAGTATCAGCTTGGCAAGTTCACTCTGTCCGACAACTGGAGGGTAGCGCCGTCACAGAAGCACGAGCCCAAGGCCACGGAAGAAGAACCAGTTCCACATTGGGATTGGAAGCGAATTCGTACTTGTCACGTAATAACGATATCAAAAGAAGAGCCCGAGAACATGGATGACCTTCCTTGGTGCTTCGAAAACAGCAACGATGAGGTAATCTCAGAATTCCCACCAGCGCCAAAAGAGCTGGAAGATGGAATCCATACCACTGCAGATAACCTCAAGAAAATTGAGTTGGGAATAGCGAATGACCCGCGACCGACATTCATCAGCGAGCTGCTATCTGAAGAAAGGGTGGCTGCGTTAAAGGACGTGCTTCTACAGCATAGAGATTGCTTCGCGTGGAACTATTCCGAAATGCCGGGATTAGATCCAGAAATTGCTGTGCACAGGTTGGCAATATCCCCGGGTGTCAAGCCAGTCAAGCAAGCACCAAGAAGAATGCGGCTCGAGCTTGAGATGAGTATCAACGCCGAGGTCAAGAAGCTGATCGACTCTGGCTTCATCCAGGAAGTTCAATATCCGGAATGGATCGCCAACATCGTCCCGGTGATGAAGAAAAATGGGACGGTGCGCATATGCGTGGACTTCCGGGATCTCAATAAAGCTTGCCCGAAAGACGACTTCCTAGTGCCAGTCACCGAACTGATGATAGACAACACGTCCACTCACGAGGTTTTCTCCTTTTTGGACGGCTCGTCAGGGTATAATCAGATAAAGATGCATCCTGAAGACCAGAAGCACACCGCCTTCAGGAGTCCTTTGAGTATATTCTGCTACAAGGTGATGCCCTTCAGTTTAAAGAACGCCGGTGCCACCTATCAAAGGGCCATGACGAAGATCTTCGATGACCTTATACACGAAATCGTCGAATGCTATATCGACGATTTCGTGGTTAAAAGCAAATCATACGAGGAACATCTCGAGCATCTGAGAACTGTATTTCAACGCCTTCGGCAATACAACTTGAAGATGAACCCTCTCAAGTACGTATTCGGAGTTTCCTCGGGCAAATTCCTGGGATTCATCGTCCGACACCGGGGTATCGAGATAGATCCGTCAAAGATCAAAGCGATCATGGAAATGCCTCCGCCAAGGACTCTCAAACAGCCGCGGTCTCTCCAAGGGAAACTCGCGTATATACGGCGATTTATAGCCAACCTTTCAGGAAAGTGCCGTCCTTACAGCCACCCGATGAAGAAGGGAACTCCGTTCGTCTGGGACCAAAAATGCCAAAGCGCGCTAGACGAGATCAAACAATACCTGCAGAACCCGCCGGTGTTGGCTGCTCCGGTCAAGGGAAAGCCCCTCATTCTTTATACAACCGCTCTCGAAGGCTCCTTAGGCGCATTATGGGCACAAGAAAACGATCAAGGGAAAGAAAGAGCACCCTACTACTTAAGTCGAGTTCTACTGGGGGCAGAAATCAACTACTCCCCCATTGAAAAACACTGCCTGGCGTTGATCTTTGCGATAACAAAGCTCAGGCACTATGCGTTGGCACATGAAGTCCGTCTCATTTCGAAGGTGGACCCCCTTAAATATTTAATGTCGAAGGCCATATTAACGGGACGACTCGCTAAATGGGCCCTGCTTTTGATGGAGTTCTCGATAACGTATCAACCTCTCAAGGCAGTGAAAGGCCAGGCCATCGCCGACTTCCTTACTGAGCACCCGATACCTGCCGATTCTCCTCTGAATTGCGATCTTCCAGACGAACATGCGTTTGACGCGATCGACGGTGGTGATACCCAATTGGAACTTTATTTCGATAGAGCATTTCCATGAAAAAGCGCAAACAAAGTACCCCAATAATCAAATCGGGGGTAGGACTCATCTTTGTAACTCCACAAATAGGGATAATGCGTTTTGCCTTCTCCCTAACAGAGCCAAGGACAAACAATGAAGCCGAATACGAAGCTTTGATAGCAGGTCTCGAGATCGCTATTGACATGGGAATTGAAAACCTCCTCATATACGGAGACTCCCAGCTAGTCGTTAGTCAAGTAAACGGCGACTACCAAACGTGCAAACCGGAGTTGGTGAAGTACGGTGAAAAGGTGCAACAACTGTTGACCCAAATTTCCTCCTATACTTTGGAAAGCTTCCCGCGCGCGGAAAACAACAAAGCAGACGCGTTGGCCAAACTTGCTAAAGAACTGGCTGACGAGAACCTCGATGACGTTAGAATCATGGTACAAAGCCGTCGGGTGCTTGCCCCAGCAGAAATACCTCCAGAATCATCCGAGGAAAAGGGAGCGACTGAGCAGACGACCTTACAAATAAAAGAACGAGAAAAGGCTGTGGACTGGGGGGAAGTCTTCATAGACTACTTTAAGTCCTATCGAATGCCCGAAGATGCGCCCACAAGACATCAGCTCATGAAACGAGCTCTGTCTTTCGCCTTCGTCAATGATACTCTATATAAGAGGTCGTTCGATTCTCTGTGGCTGAGATGCTTAGGACCTGACGAAGCGAAAAGAGTCGTTCAGGAAGTTCATGACGGACTCTGTGGTTCTCATCAAGCAGGCCCAAAGATGAAGTTGAAGATCAAGCGGATGGGCTACTACTGGCCCACGATGATTCAGGACTGCCTCGAATATGCGAAGCAATGCCACTCATGCCAAATTCATGGGGACTTCATCCACCAGCATCCAAATCCACTACATCCAACGGTGGCTAGATAGCCGTTCGAAATGTGGGGAACTGATATAGTCGGCCCTATCGAACCAGCATTGTCCAGGGGACATCGTTTCATCCTGGCGACAACTGACTACTTCTCCAAATGGGCAGAGGCAGTACCACTGAGGGAAGTTAAGACGAAAAATATCCTCCACTTTTTCAAAACGCATGTCATTTATCGGTTTGGAACTCCGCGACGGATCATCTCCGATAACGGGCCAGCTTATAGAAGCCACAAAATCAGTCGCTTCGCGCAACAATATAATATAGACTGGAGATATTCATCGGTTTATAATCCGTGAGCTAATGGTCTAGCTGAAGCCTTCAACAAGACCCTCACGAAAATCATGAAAAAGACGGTGTCCCGAAATAAGAGAGACTGGCACGAGAGACTGCAAGAGGCTCTTTGGGCATATCGAACTACGTTCAAGACGGCCACGAACACAACGCCGTACGTGTTGGTATTTAGGACGGAAGCAGTACTCCCCCTCGAGATAGAGTTACCCTCTCTACGAATGGCAGTCCACTACGAGCTGACGGACGAAGAAAATGCTCACCTTCGGCTTGAGGAGCTTGATGCCCTCGATGAGACACGGCTCATAGCGCAACAAAATCTGGAAGCTTATAAAGCAAAGATGACGCGCTCATACGAAAGATTGACCCGACCGAGGACATTCCGCCAAGGCGAACTCGTGCTAGTGGTCAAAAGGCCTATGATCTTCAATCGCACCAAGCGGGGAAAATTCGAACCGAACTATGAAGGCCCGTACATCATAGACAAGGTTTACCAAGGTCGAGCCTATCTACTCATGGATATGCATGGTGAAAGGCCTTTCAGGCCAATAAACGGTCGCTTCCTAAAGAAATACTACGCTTAATGAGCCACAGCCTGGGTCAGTGATAGATGACGACGACTATGTCCGCTCGCTATCTTCCTAAGCTCAAGCTTTATAAGCAGTAGCCAGCCTTCTCCATGACGGACCGAAACGTCCTTAAACTAATAGCGGACCGAAACGTCCTTAAACTAATACCACAGCATCCGTAGGCTGACGAGATAAAAAAAAAAAGAAGAAAAATATCATAAATAAAAACGGTATGTCCATAAGCAAAAAGGGCACGGATGAAAACTCGAAAGGGCTCCGTGAGTAAATACCTTTGTGAGACCCTTACGGCTTACAGAGGAACATACACTTAGGAATCCTCACGATTCCTAAGGAGAAAATACACCTACAAGATCCTCATGACTTGTAGGGAGAAATACCTTTGTGAGACCCTTACGGCTCATGAAGTTAAAAGCCTTAGTCGACAGCGCCTTAACCCTGTTCGCTAAGCCACCTTTGTTCGACATCGACGGAGGCAAATGATGATTCGCTCCTGGCAATATCCCAGTTGTAGCGGTGCTGATGCCGAAATCGGTGTCTAAATTCAGATTTACGGCAAAAAAAGCCAGTAGGCCGCACATGCATATGAAATAGCCGAAATGATGGGACAACTTGCAATAAAAAGCAGCAAGTAAAATGTATGCATGCAAAATAGCCGAAATGATTGGGCAACTCGCAATGAAAAGCAGCGAGTGAAAACAAAATAAACAGCCGAAATGATTGGGCACCGTGAGAAATAGCCGAAATGATTGGGCAATCGCAACCTTCGCGATATAAAAGCTGAAATGATAGAGCATCGCGGAAATAAAACAAAAAAATGATAATAAAACTTTGGCCCTACAGTTGAGATCACATCGATCCCTGTATACAATTCAATGGCGCAAATAAAGAGGGAACCATACTTTCCCAATAGGCTTCGCCAGAAAACGAAGTCAAATCTCAACAGTTCATCCCAACTCTGAAGAAACCAGTGTCTTCGGCAAATACCTCAACTCAGGGAAACAAACAATCCTTGATGAAAGCCTCCTGATTCGCGTCGACTCGCAGAGCAACCAGTGCCGCCGTGGGAAATTCTCGACTCGTTTCAACACCAGGGAAACAAATAATCCCTGGCAAATACCTCAACTCAAGGAAACAAACAATCCTTGATGAGAGCCTCCTGATTCGCATCGACTCACAGAGAAACCAATGTCTCCGTGGGAAATTCTCGATTCGTTTCAACACCAGGAAAACAAATAATCCTTGGCAAATACCTCAACTCAGGTAGACAAACAATCCTTGACGAGAGCCTCCTGATTCGCATCGACTCGCAGAGAAACCAGTGTCTCCGTGGGAAATTCTCGATTCGTTTCAACACCAGGGAAACAAATAATCCTTGGCAAATACCTCAACTCAAGGAAACAAACAATCCTTGATGAGAACCTCCTGATTCGCGTCGACTCGCAGAGAAACCAGTGTCTCCGTGGGAAATTCTCGATTCGTTTCAACACCAGGGAAACAAATAATCCTTAGCAAATACCTCAACTCAAGGAAACAAACAATCCTTGGCGAGAGCCTCCTGATTCGCATCGACTCGCAGAGCAACCAGTGCCTCCGTGGGAAATTCTCGATTCGTTTCAACACCAGGGAAACAAATAATCCCTGGCAAATACCTCAACTCAGGGAAACAAACAATCCTTGACGAGAGCCTCCTGATTCGCGTCGGCTCGCAGAGAAACCAGTGTCTCCGCGGGAAAATTCCCGATTCGTCTCAACTTGCAAGATGAAGCCTCAGGCAGCAGGGACTAAAAAACTTGCTTCCTGAACAATGGGACCCTGCAAGTCGATCTAAAACGGTCTCTTGCATACTATTCACGGGTCTCACTCTCCGAAGTCGAGCTTCGACAAAGAGGGAAACAACCGCTTACGGGTCCTCTCGACTCGTAAGAGGGAAAAATTCTCTTATAGGATCCTTACGACTTACAAGAGAAAATACACTTAGGAATCCTCATGATTCCTAAGGAGAAAACCCACCTACGAGATCCTCTCGATCCGTAGGGAGAAAAGCCTCTATGAGACCCTCACGGCTCATAGAGTTGTAAAGTCTTAGGCGGCAGATTCGAACCTGCGGCCTAAGCCATCGCCATCTTTTGGAAAAACTAAGTTATCTTCCAATTATGTTTATCAAGACAGCATGCTGATAATAAGAGAAAGAAGAAAGCAACAGAAAGAGCATCCGATTTACGTTTGATCAGGCGTTCGAGACACACTCATTCATGCATAAGCAAAAGACTCAGAACGAAAAATAAAGACAAGCCGGGATAAAATTTTTCCATTAATATTGCCAAAATGTTCTTACAATCATAAAAGCAATAAACGAAAAATATTATTACAATGGAATAACCTCAGATCCAGGGCACGGATTGAGGAATTCAAAAGTAAGGCCATTCAGAGTTCTTCTGGCCTTTCGGATTATTCTCGTGCGCAGCCTCTCGCGCTCCTGTGTATCAAGATCCTCGGCAAGCTCACCCAGCCTTCGATAAGCAGCGACTATCGTCTTCTGCTGGAAAATTTGATGCAGGATGTCGATGAGGCTATCCCGCCGTTTCTTTGAGATCAGCCCCGACAAGTACACTGAATGCACCTTGTCTTCGGCATCATCCAGCGCATTGAGTGGTAGGGCCTCGTGGAACCCCGGGAGTGCTCTCCAAATGGCTCCCAGCACGACTTTCAAGAGAGCAGAGCGGCGGGGGAGCAGCCAACCAACACGTGCGTTCAGACGACCCAAGACGTCCGCACACTGGGCATCCGTAAACTCTTGGTTTTGCTGACGGCCCTGTACACGGATATCCTCGTAGGTGATGAATTCATGCAGACTGTATAGACGCACCGCCATAATTCCTGAAGGAAACAGCATTGGAAGATCAACAATGAGAAAAAGCACAGAGATTTAAACTCTTTGAGAGCAATGCTCTGCAAACAGGAGTGACCATCAAAATCCTAATAAGGGGAATTTAAAGAAATCCCCCCGAGGACTCTGAGATCATTACTATTAAAAGATGATATGATCCATTAAATACAAAACTCCTTTTTTAATTTTCATTATCCATATTCGAACTCTTAAGGGTTCATCATTTTTTTTTAGATCAAAGAGATCTATGTTTTGCCAAAGATGCAAAGTTCTGTTCATGGGTTAAGAAACCCTGAAACAGATTCCTGAGAGCAAGGCTCTATTTGGTGAAACCCCAAAAGGATTTTCTTTAGATCAAAGATCTATGAGAGAAAAGCTCTATTAATTGAAATTAATTTAATTCATGGTTAATTTTTACCTAAAAAGTTTCTTTTGAGGAAAATTTAACTCTGAGATTTCCTAAATGCAAAAGCAGAGCTCTGGAGTTTTGAAATTAAAAATTTTAAAATTTGATAATCATCTGTGTAGGACCAAAGGTCCTATTTATAGGCATCAGGTGCCCTTTCAACTTCCAAAGGTTGCCACAACGGTTGAAATTCTACCACCGTTGCGCTCGTGTTTGGAACCACGCAAGCGCAACGGTGGGGGGCATTTGTTTACCACAATCAGAGCAATGCTCTGTTCAAAATTCCAAGGCGGGAGATGAAGCAACGCTTCATCTTCCCCCAATCAGAGCAAAACTCTACTTTGAAAATTTAAACTTTAATAATGAAGCAACGCTTCACATCCTCTGCGCTACGCACAGGGCGCCACGTGCCGAAATTTGGCGCGCCAGCGAGGAGAGCACAACGCCCAAAGCAGCGCACCCAATCAGAGCAAAGCTCTATTTAAAGCAAAATTAAAGGAAGCAACGCTTCAGTCGCGCAAGCGCTGCGCTGCGCGATACGTGTCAGCGCAGATGCGCTAGCGCAGTTGCGCTAGCGCAGTTGCGCTAGCTTTGCACTGCGCGACACGTGTCAGCGCAGTTGCACTGCACGACACGTGTCAGCACAGATGTGCTAGCGCAGTTGCGCTGCGCTTTGCGCTGCGCGACACGTGTCAGCGCAGATGCGCTAGCGCAGTTGCGCTGCGCTATGCGCTGCTTAACACGTGTCACGCGTTGGGGCATTTGCGCCAAACAGAATCAAGATTCTAAAGAAATCTTTCTGTTCTTGTCAAAACAAGAAGATTTTCTTCTGTAAAACAGAAGACCTTGGATCAAAGATCCAACGGTGGGAAAAATTCCCCAAATCACTCAGAGAAAGATCTCTTTAATTAATTTATGGGCACTATAAAAATGACCCTAGACCTCAATTCAAGAGGAGGAACATTTTTGAGAAATCAAGAGCTTCAAACAGAGAGAACTCTAAAAAAGTTTCAAGAAAAAGGTAAAAAAAAAACCTTCATAAAATAGAAGAAATTTCTTCTAATAGATCATTGATCTAAGAATAAGATCAATGATCTTTACATAATAAACAGTGCTTTGCACTTCTTATGAACCACTGGTTCTTTAAACAAGAGAAACAAGAAATACTTGTTTTCTTTGATTCTCATTAGATCGAAGAAAATAAATAGTGCTTTGCACTTCTTTTATGAACCATTAGTTCTTGAATCTAAAAGATTCTCAAATTAATAGTGCTTTGCACTTATAAATCTGCACTGTTGCGCACTTGGGCTGGCGCAAGCCACCAGAGAGCGCCACGTGTCAGCATCTGAACCATCTGCGCTATGCGCTTTTGAAATAGAGCTTTGCTCTCTGAAATTGGCGCAACTCACCAGAGCGCGCCACGTGTCAGCAGCGCACTAGCGCAGCGCACTGCGCTGCATGACACGTGTCATCACCACAAGCGCTTGCGCTCTTTTCAGGCGCAAAGCGCCTGAAAAATGCAATGCATTTCTTTTGTTAAAGGGCCAGGCCCAAGTCAAAAAGACCTCGCAAGCCAAAATAAATTGCAAAGCAATAAAAAGGGCAGAGTCCAAATAAAATTGATGCTCTGCATCATTTATACATGGGCAGAGCCCAAAATAAATTGATGCTCTGCATCCTTTATGGGTAGAGCCCAAATAAAAATAAAAAGAAATGCAATGCAAAAGCAAATAAAATGTTAAACATTTTCAACTGGACTTAGCCCAATTTTGGCCGTAAGTCCTCAAATTAAATTGACTGAGTAAAGCTGCTCCCTAAATCAATTTACGACCGGTTCGAGGGTACATCTCCGAACTCCTCTGACACCCATCGTTGTAATCCTTCAACGACGTCAGAGAGGTGACGGGTCCCGACGACCACACATCAATATGGACTGCGGGGTCCTTAAACTCATGGACCGAAACGTCCTTAAACTAATATTTACCCCAAAATGGAAGTGTCGGACCGAAACGTTCTTAAACTAATGATGGACCACCATGTCCCTAAACTGGTGATGGACCACCACGTCCCTAAACTGGAATATGGACCCCTATGTCCCTAAACTGGAACATGGACCACTGTGTCCCTAAACTGGAACAATAGAGTCCCCAAATGCTCTTTTGTCGGATCCAAACGATCTCGTTAAGTTGATCTTAGTCTCAAATCAGACTAACGTATCCTTAACAAACGTTTAATTCGATCTTAGCCTAAATACGGCTAACTTATCCTTAAACCAAAACACCAAACCCAAATCTAAGTAAATACGGATTTGGACTAATCCACGTCCTACGGGTGACGACATCGCTTAGTCTCCGTATACAATCCACGGGCAACCACAAACAAAACAAACATACACGACACGAAGTGAAATTCTGGAGAAGGATAAAGTTGTTACCGCGATGCGGTAGCGTAATTAACTGCAGGGGCTTGCGCCTGCAAGGAAGAGTGTCCCCACAATCAAAAACCCCTCAAGCGAGGGGGAATCTGACGAAGTCTGCTACATCGGCCTCATCCGTCTAAACCTCCGATACACGGTGCCACAAATCAACTTGGCATCTTCGGAGAGGTAGACAGATAAAACCAAATAGCATCTGCCCCGAATCTCAGGCGAGACGTCCTAATGTCTCGGCCGTCGTTCGGAGGGGAACAAAGGTCACTCCCGGTGAAGGAATCTCGGCTCTTTCCCCGTAGAATGAGGTGCAGGATATTCCAACTGAATACCACGATGCAAAGCAAAAGTAATCGACTATAGTGAATTTATTGCCCTGACGCAAACTTCTGTCCAAGGGGTCACTCCCGGTGAAGGGATCTCGGCCCTTGCCTCGTCGACTGAGCTGCAGGATATTCCAACTGAATACCACTGTGCAAAACAAAAGTGAACGTCCTTGCAATAACAGCTTTTTGAAAATTGTTCCAACAACATCAGAATAGGTTTGTTTAGCTTGCATTGATCCGAATCAATGCAGTCCCATCAATTGATCACACCAATAAAGAACGAAAATAATGATGTACGTATATGCCATCCGCATTCGCCACTGGGTCCCGTCATCACCCGTTAGGTTACTTAACTAACGACAGAGCGGGGACTGGACTAGCGCGGATGCAAAACATATACAATATCTACTAGTATATATATCAATATATAATATTCGCTCAAGGCGTGATAAAATGCAACATCACAGAATTGTAATAAGTATCACAGAACAATACAGATATCTGGGATCCCCGGGTTTCATAGAGCCGCTACTAAAACCCGACGTTCTCCTGATCATGTGGATAGCCTGTGCAATGAAATCCTAGACCCCTACGGGCGCGGCAAGTTACCCGCTAAAACTTGAAGCATGGCAGCCCCCTTCAACAACGTGAATGGACCACCCAGCACTTCATGGAATCCGGTAACTTGAGCACCCCTCCTTGGGTCAACCTGTACCCCCTACGAGTGCGGCGAATAGCCCGCCAATTCTAGAGTGAAGCCCCCTCCATCTCAAAGCCATGAGATACGGGCCCGTTGCCCTCTAGAACCCGGCTATCCGTGCACCCCTCCGTGGGGTAATCCTAGTACAGAAAGTAAAATATACATACAACGGGTACACCGACCTCAGCCCGGTCGTGCCCCAAAAGAATAATATACAAACAGGCAGTGACGGCAGTCCACATGTCGGACGCTCGTCCCGCAATATCAAATGTGCATAAACAACCAAACTGTACTACCATTGCATCCAGGCTATCCACCACGACAAATCCGCAACATCACAGCACAACACAGAACATCAACGTGAATGTCACGTTCGTAAATCCGTCTAAAAGGGATATAGCAGTTAGACAGGATTTACCGATCAAATGACATTCATGGTCGCAGATATAATGTAAATACTGTGAACTAATATGTTTAAAAATTTCGATCGACTAAATTTCCCGAAGTGGGCCCCAAGCACAACTGTAGCACTCAAAATAAATCTGGGCCCAAACAGAACATACCAAAAACCTTATTTCCATGTCTAAAGAGATCTGTGTAAAAATGGTACAGTGAAGACACTGTATTGCGGCGGAACCGCGGCCAGAAGAAGGGTTTGGCCGCGGTTCCGCGGTCCTGCTACAGTATCACACTACCATTTTCTCACAGAATTCTTAAAATTGCCTACACGAATTTCTGCAACACTTAAAATAATTTTTCGAGCCAAAAAAATTTCGACAGAAACTGATGCAAATGGAAACGCGGTTTTTGAAAATTCGTCCGATCGAAGTTCTAAACACGTTAGAGCAAGCTAGACTAGGTTAATAGCGTGGCTCTGATACCAGTGTAAGTGCACGGCAGCGCCCCGGCCGTCTGAACGAGGCCAAAATGCGGAAACGATACTTTTCTTTAACTTTTAAAACCGACGCTACCGCGTACTAAAAACCCGGATCGGGCCATTAACCTACTCCTAGCTATCTAGAGAATGGGTAGAGAGATATACCGAGCGATCTGTGTCCTTCGGTATTCTCGTCGTCATCCCGATCTCCCCGCGGAATCTCCGGTCTTCACCTCCTCGTCGGAAGGGCACCACATCGCCGGGTTCTTTTATGGCCTCCCACCTCTGGACCGAGGCAACTCAGGCACGAAGTTGGCGAGTCGACGTGTCCAAGGATGCTGTAGGCTAAGTGTAGAGTGGTTTGTCTCATGGGGTTATGTGAAGTTGCCTTTTGGAAGTGGTGAAGGAGATGCAAGCTTTTTGGATGGAGCTAGAGGATTTTACAAGCAAAATGAGACCATTTTTCACACCACAAAATTTGGACAGCCCCCTTCCAAGCTTGGCCGGCCATGCTTTTGTCAAAGGGAGTAAGAGAAAAATCAAGGGGGGGAAGCAATAATGCAAGCATAAGAAAAGTGTGATCATGAAGAAAGTCACCTCAATAATTATGTCAACCCACTCCGTCAACCATCATATCTCCAAAAGTCAAGCCAGGATGATGCACAATCATAAAGCAACCATGTGCCACTAAAAGTCTTGCCCATGCATAATTGCAAATAACCCCCTCCACCAATTTTCAGCCAAAGAAAGAAACAAAGGAAAATGGCCGAAACGGAATGCAAACTGGCAACTTCAGAAAAACGATCCCGTAATAAATTACAGGAAAACCCCGCGACTGTATATACATACATGCATTTGTATTGCAACCGAATACTAATGCAATGAGACAAAATCTACACTGTACAATACTAGGATCCGGCTTAAGCCAAAGCCCGCTAGAATTATCCATCCGATCATGATCCGTGCAATACCGCACGTATATGACCGAACCCTGCCATATCTCCATACAGCCTCTACAGCGTTTCGCCCGAAACTTGAGAAACTGTCTGTGGGGGACTCTAAAGACTCGTCAACACTTCGGCTGTGGATTTAACCACAAGCACGTCAGAGGTATTAGCCATACGTAACGGGCTACCGGGTATTGACCAAAAGGGACGTCGATGAGCGAACTCATCCTGACACCCTACTGAGCCTGTCAGTGACAATATCCGTACAGTCCGGTCTGTTTGTCTATGAGCATCGCATGGAGGGCCTAGGGGGTTGGTAAAAGTTAGACCCCCAAAAGCGGTACAAGTCGTGTCGGAGTGTAGCCCAGAACACCCTGAGATACTACTGGAATACCTACCAGTAAATCTCCTGCCTTGGCCAAGGACTTCGTGTAATGGCTCTCCTAGACACAACGCGACCTCACCCCCAATACCGAGAGAGACGAACCCCTGCAGATCCGCTCACTGCCTCCATGTGGCTCGGGACTATACCCAACTAAAACCTGTTTGCACGACTCCTTTGAGCCGTGGTAGGGTAGTAATCAAAGTACAGTGGGAACTCACACGAGACAAATGACGATCTCAGGTCGATGAACTAACCTGTACACATGTCACCAGGGAACTGCTATCTGACGTCTGGTATAAGACCAACTAGCATGTTCCCGGCGAGTCCTGTCCGGTGTACTCATAACCCAATGAGCACCTGTATACATCTTAGGTGAACCAACTGACACCAGTGGCTTGTGAGACGGGCCACCGCCCCTCGTCGGGGTCTCGACTGTATACACTAGTCTACTCTGGAGTATCGATGCCCTGTCTCGAAAAACTCCCATGACTAGGGACCTTTTAAGGATGTGCTTATAGACCCCAGCTTCCACGTATATGATCGCCATCATACTGCTGGCCATCAAGCAAGAATCCTAAGGGCTCTATCAACGCGCAATAGTGACCTGTAAGGTCACCTAAAGCAGTACACGATGATAAAGATAAACCAGATAGCATACTATCATCTTGAGTAAGACTGTCCTACCGGCATAGGTCCTCCCTCAATCATTGCAATCACGTGCCTGTGATCCAATAATTGACTCTGAGGGCACCATCTCCAACAATATTTGCTCATAACTTTTGATCCCGGATGAATTATGAAGCCCATAATATATCAAATCGAAGGATTTTTCGAGATGCTTTCGATACCATAAGAATTTAACAGTTCCTACTTTAGGAGTTTATCAAAATACAGGCCGGAAGATACTGGTTCGCCTTTCCTTAAGCCTATCGCTGCCATTTGATACCTTGGACTCTTCTGCGCAGAAATTTTTGGCGGGAACAAATGCCTGTTTCTTGATTTAAAATCAAGGAAACTTCTGGGAAAAGCTTCAAAAAGGGGCCACGTGCTTACACGTGACCAGCAGTCACGTGTTGACACGTGACATATAAAAGCAGCGGAAAAGGCACATTGGTTCCCTGATCAAGTCAGGGAAAAGGCTTCAGAAGAGGTCACGTGCTCCCACGTGACCAGGGTCACGTGTTGGCACGTGACGTTCAAAGCAGCAGACTCGCTCTCCAGTTGAACCAAGGAAAGAGGCGCCAGACAAGGGTCACGTGCTCACACGTGACCAGAGGTCACGTGGTAGCACGTGATGACTAAAGCGTCAGAAGAAGGCAGAGTGCAAAAGAAGGAAAGGGCTCGTTACAAGGGGGTCACGTGCCCACACGTGACCATGGGTCACGTGGTCACACGTGACCGACTTTCAAAGCCCATTTTGGTAACAGAATTAAATTCTGAAAGAGATTCAAATCTTTCTAAAGGAAAGCGATTATTTGGAGCAGATCGAATTAAAGATTTAAAGATGATTAAATATCATCTATCTATGGGAAAATCTCGAGTTTGGAAAGATTTCCCCTTTAAATCTAACAGCAATAACAAAGGAGAATCCCTGGATTTGAAATCCAATGGTGGATAAAATTCACCTAATAATCCAAGGGTCAAAAACAAATGATGGATACAAATCAAATCTCTTAATAAAGATTCATCAAAAACTAATTGATTCGGCTGCTTCTCCTATAAATAGGAGCCTAGAGACACAAAAGAGAGGGAGAGATATATATACGCAGAGGGAGAAAAAAGGAGAGAGCCTTGATACTTTGAGGAATTTGGAGCTTCTGCAAAAGAAAACCCTAGGTAAGAAAGGGAAGGCTTCTTGAAAGAAGTAGAATTTGATTCTCAACAGAGTTTAACTCTGATAATGTAAAAACAGAAGAACATATTTCTTCTCTCTTTGACAGAGGATCTGCAAAGTGCACATCTCCCCTTTAGGTTGAGAATTTAATTCTCAATGGGTTGAGATCCTGCCATGCAGATCCAAAACATAGAGAGGGAATGGAAACAGGAGAATTTAATTCTCACAGAACTATAGGAATTTAATTCCTTTAAAAAGTAAGGCTTGACCCTGTGTCATGGAAATTTAATTCCTTCAAAACAGAGAGAAACAGGGTTTAACCCTAATTAAGAACTTAGTTCTGTTGAAACAACGGGAATTCAATTCCCTTAATCATAATTTAACAGGGAATGGAAGTTTAATTCCTTAAAAAGCTTTTATTAGGGTTTAACCCTATTCAGTTCTTCACATATACGAGGAATTTAATTCCTACAGAAGATTCAGAGTTCAACTCTACTCCAGAATATAAGTCTTCAAAAGGAAGTAGGAATTTAATTCCTCTGAAATTTAAAGCTCGAGGAATTTAATTCCTGAGAAAAAGATTAACAGATTCTCTAAAACAACATAGAGGCAGGGTCACGTGTCACCACGTGACCCCCTAAGAGATCTACAGAAAGCCCCTTTGAGGCAGTACCCCGCGTGACCCACGTGACCCTCGGCAGAAGCTCTAACACATAGGCATATGAATGCCCGTCACGTGATGGCACGTGATGCTCTGAAAGATGCAATACTCTCAGCAGAATGAATGGAGAGAGGGCGCTCTCACGTGTCGCCACGTGACCCCTCTTGCTTTAGTGTTTAACACTAAGTTGAATCCAGTGTTAAAACACTGTTGGGCCGTAGTGTTCAACACCAATCAAAGAACTTTACTTGCAGTGTTCAACACTGACTACCTTAGTGTTTAACACTAATTTGAGAGCTCTGTTGCCGATGCTTGATACTGATCTGTTTTAGTGTTTAACACTAATCTGAAAGCCTTGTTGCTGGTGTTTAACACCAATTATCTTTTAGTGTTAAACACTAACTTGTCAACCTCATTCCCAGTGTTCAACACTGATTGCTCTGAAGTGTTTAACACTAGGCTTTGGCCCAATTGGCTAAAGGGATAGAGGCAAAGCCTCTCCCTCAATGGACCCACAAGAAGTCAATATTCCAGACATGATGGGACTTAGCCCAAGCTGGCCATAAGTCCTCAATTCGTAATTAACTGGGCCAATGGGCTCATAATATAATTAATGGGTCTTGATCCCAAATTGGGCCAAGGACTATTTAATCCATTCCGGTTCTAGGGTACATCTCTTCACTCCTTTGATACTTGGCATTGTAATCCCTCAATGTCTTCAAAGAGGTGACGGGTCCCGACGACCACCCATGATATGGACTGTGGGGTCCTTAAACCCATGTCTAATGCAAAATTCCTGGTCACGTGGAACGCGGATAACGTCACTCTTTGACCCTGCGGAAAACGCCCAGAGCGGAGCCTAGTCCTCGCCGAGCACGGCAGTGAACCCGTGTGAAGCATCTAGTGCAAAATTCCTGGTTACGTGGAACGTGGATAACGTCACTCTTTGACCCCGCGGAAAACGCCCAGAGCGGAGCCTGGTCCTCGCCAAGCACGGCAGTGAACCCGTGTGAAGCATCCAAAGCACATACCGGACTGTGGAGTCCTTAAACCCATGGACTACGACGTCCTTAACCTTGACCGAGATGTCCTAAAACTAACCACGGACCGCAATGTCCTTAAACTACCCACGGACCGCAATGTCCTTAAACTACCCACGGACCGCAATGTCCTTAAACTACCCATGGACCGCAATGTCCTTAAACCAGAACAATAGAGCCCCGCATGCTCTTTTGTCGGATCTAAACTGTCCCGTTTAAGTTGATCTTAGCCTCAAAGATGGCTAACGCATCCTTAAACCTTCAAACAGACTGGACTATGAATCCCCCAAATTAACTCTGGCTCGAGGGTACATCTCTGAACTCCTCTGACATCCGTCATTGTAATCCTTCAACATCGTCAGAGAGGTGACGGGTCCCGACGGCCACATATACGATGGACCACTATGTCCCTAAACTGGAACAATGGAGCCTAAAACACTCCCTTGTCGGATCTAAAGGATCCCGTTAAGTTGATCTTAGTCTCAACATTAGACTAACGCATCCTTAACAAACGTTTGAGTTGATCTTAGCCTCAAGTATGGCTGACGTATCCTCGAACCAAACCCCCAAACCCAAATCTAAGATAAACACGGATTTGGACTAGTCCACGCCCTACGGGCGACGACATAACTCAGTCTCCGTAAACAATCCACGGGCAACAAAACACGAAACAAACACACACGACACGAAGCGACCATCTGGAGAAGGAGAAAGTTGTTACCACGATGCGGTAGCGTAATTAACTGCAGGGGCTTGCGCCTGCAGGGAAGAGCATCCCCACAATCAAAAAACCCCTCAAACGAGGGGGAATCTGACAAAGTCTGCTACATCGGCCGCATCCGTCTAAACCTCCGATGCACGGCGCCATGGATCAACTTGGCATCTTCGGAGAGGTAGACGGATAACACCAATTAGCATCTGCCCCGAACCTCAGGCACGGACGCCACGAGTCCAGGCTGCCGTTCGGAGGGGAACATATTCTGGCACGGACGCCCCGAGTCCAGGCCGCCGTTCGGAGGGGAACAATGCCCCCCACTACTTTGCCCACGTAAGTATATACGTGGGTGAAGTAGTGCAGAGTAATGCACAGCATATGACCAGTTTCGGGTTGGTATATAACTTTCAGAATTTTGATCTGAGAAGATAACGAGCGGACACAAGCGTCGTCATTTATCATTGACTCAAATCTCGACTCTTAAGAGATATAGTTCCAAACTCTCAACTCCATGAGCCGCACCCTTCTATTTCTTTATGTCTTACTCTGGCGTGAAGTAGTTTATACGCTCATGAGTAAGTTCTCCATTTCAGTTGCGTGTAGCTTTGGCAAGTGTGGATCATAGATGGTCCATCTTGACCTCTTTGCAGGGCAGTGATGGTTTAGGAGACAGGGGTAGGATCTGCCACCTAAGACTTTTCAACTTTACGAGCCGTGAGGGTCTCATAAAGACTTTTCTTCCTACGAGTCGTGAGGATCTCGTAGGTGTCTTTTCTCCTTAGGAGTCGTGAGGATTCCTAAGTGTGTTTTCTCTTGAGAGTCGTAAGGATCTCACAAGAGAATTTTCCCGCTTATAGGTCGAGAGGACTCGTAAGTGGTTGTTTCCCTCCTTGTCGAGATTCGACTTTGGAGAGTATGGTCCGTGAATAGTATGCAAGAGTCCGTTTTGGACCAACTTGCAGGGCCCCAGTGCTTAGGAAACCGGTTCTTATCCCGATTGCCTAAGGCTTTTCCCTGCGAGTCGAGACGAATCGAGCATTTCTCGCAAGGATGTCCTAACGTCACAGTTAACCTCTGCTCTTTATGACAAAGGTCCGTTAGGGTCTGTGGTACTAGGATTTTGTCCGTCGTACCGTCGCGTTGGCTGATGTATTCCTCGATAGGCAATCTTGCTGTTCGAGCAGCCTTGCGACTATCGTGTCTCTGATCCCTTCGGGGGCTGGACAAGACGTCTTCAAGCAATCCTCCTAGGCAGTTTGACCGTTGGAAGAGCAAGCGTTAGGAATTTTGCCATGCCGCTTTTTACTTGAGGTTAGGCCTATTTTGGAGAGCCCCGATGAGTCATAACCACTCCGCGCTGGTGTGGGATGATCTCCGATGGTCTTTCAGGTTTTATATGAGTTACCGTCAAGACCCTAAAGCTAGGAATTTGGACTTTGCTTCGTTTGCTGGCATTGCGTCTGCTGTATCGAGACGAATGTCGCGGTTGTCTTTAGGTTGCTGGTGAACCGTCGAGATTTGGAGCTAGGGATTTTGCCGCGGCTCCGTTGTTTAATTGTCGCGTCTGAATCCCGCTGGAAGAAGAACGCTGTGGTGACATCTCATCTATTGTATCGAGACGAACGTCGAGGCGGTGACCACTCCATGTGGGATGATCTCCGGTGGTCTTTCAGGCTTTATATGAGTTGCCGTCAAGACCCTGAAGCTAGGAATTTGGCCTTCGCTTCGTTTGCTTTGGCGCGTCCGAATCCTGTTAGAGGAAGAACGCTGTGGTGACATCGCGTCTACTGTATCGAGACGAACGCTGAGGTGGTGACCATTCCGCGCTGATGTGGGATGATCTCCGATAGTCTTTCAGGTTTTATATGAGTTGCCTTCAAGACCGTGAAGCTAGGAATTTGGCCTTCGCTTCGTTTGCTTTGGCGTGTCCGGATCCTGTTGGAGGAAGAACGCTGTGGTAACATCGCGTCTACTGTATCGAGACAAACGCCGAGGTGGTGACCATTCCGCACTGATGTGGGATGATCTCCGATGGTCTTTCTGGTTTTATATGAGTTGCCGTCAAGACCCTGAAGCTAGGAATTTGGCCTTCGCTTCATTTGCTTTGGCGTGTCCGAATCCTGTTGGAGGAAGGACGCTGTAGTGACATATCGTCTGCTGTATCGAGGCGAACGTCGAGGTGATGACCACGCCGCGCTAGTGTGGGATGATCTCCGATAGTCTTTCAGGTTTTATATGAGTTACCGTCAAGACCCTGAAGCTAGGAATTTGGCCTTTGCTTCATTTGCTGGCATCGCGTCTGCTGTAATGAGACGAATGTCGAGGTGGTGACCACTCTGCGCTGGTGTGGGATGATCTCCGATTTTATTTCAGGTTTTATATGAGTTACCGTCAAGACCCTGAAGCTAGGAATTTGGCATTTGCTTCGTTTGCTGGCATCGCGTCTGCTGTAATGAGACGAATGTCGAGGTGGTGACCACTCTGAGCCGGTGTGGGATGATCTCCGATTGTCTTTCAGGTTTTATATGAGTTACCGTCAAGACCCTGAAGCTAGGAATTTGGCCTTTGCTTCGTTTGCTGGCATCGCGTCTGCTGTAACGAGACGAATGTCGAGGTGGTGACCACTTCGCGCTGGTGTGGGATGATCTCCGATTGTCTTTCAGGTTTTATATGAGTTACCGTCAAGACCCTGAAGCTAGGAATTTGGCCTTTGCTTCATTTGCTGGCATCGCGTCTGCTGTAACGAGACGAATGTCGAGGTGGTGACCACTCCGCGCTGGTGTGGGATGATCTCCGATTGTCTTTTAGGTTTTATATGACTTGCCGTTAAGACCCTGAAGCTAGAGATTTGGCCTTCGCTTCGTTTGCTGACCATGGGGTCTTTCGTTGACGTTGCATCTACATCTTGCTGGACTGCGAAGGAACGCCGTTGTTGACATTGCTTCTGCTGTAATGAGACGAATGCTGAGGTGGAGTTAGGATTTTTCCGTCACTCCACTTTGTTTCAACCATGGGGTCTTTTGTTGACGTTGCATCTGCATCCTGCCGGACTGCGAAGGAACGCCGTTGTTGACATCTTGTCTGCTGTATCGAGACGAATGCTGAGGTGAAGCTGGGATTTTGCTGTCGCTCCGCTTTGTTTCGACCGTGAGGTCTTTTGTTGACGTTGTATCTGCATCCTACTGGACTGCGGAGGAACGCCGTCGTTGACATCGCGTCCGCTGTAACGAGACGAATGCTGAGGTGGAGCTGGGATTTTGCCGTCACTCCGCTTTGTTTCGACCGTGAGGTCTTTTGTTAACGTTGTATCTGCATCCTGCTGGATTGCGGAGGAACACCGTCGTTGACATCGCGTCCGCTGTAACGAGACGAATGCTGAGGTGGAGCTGGGATTTTGCCGTCACTCCGCTTTGTTTCGACCGTATGGAGGCAATGAGCGATAGAAGGGAATTCGTCTCTCCCGGTATTGGGGGTTGATATTGCGCTATGCTCGATTGACCATAACAAGAAATCCCTGGCCAGATTTGCTAAGATTTACTGGTAAGTGTTATCAGTAGTTTCTCGAACCGTTATGGACCTTGCATCGGAATGACTTATCAGGCTATTGGGGTCTGACGTTATACCACCTCCAGGCTGTGATATGTGACATATCAGACGAAGAGACCGGACTGTATGGTAATGTTACTTATTGGATTCGCAGGAGTATGAGCAGACTTTCTTGTTGATCTTCTGATCGCTCAATACCCGGGTGGCCGTTATGTTTAGCAGACCGCATGCGGCTTGTGGGTGATTGATATGATCACCACCTACTGCCGGCATATTGACAAGTCTTTAGAGTCCTACACAGATTCGCGGAATACTTCCCCAGACCGTAAGGGCAACTGGCCCAGCCCAAAGAAAATGGTCTTACTAACCAACTATTTCCAATTCACCGAAAAAGGGTATGCCACTTTTTTCCCTACGATCGATGTGATTCTACGGTAAAAGCTTTCCTGGCTCAAGCGAAACGAAGTAGGAGAACATATGTGATATGTGCAGGACCGAGATTAATACGTGTATGTGATACCATATTCTATTCTCGTGATATGTGATATCGGTCGGTTATATGTGATATAGCCGAGCTGTCAAATCAAGTGTTGATTCGATAAGTTGATACATTTGATATTACTCGGTTGTATGTGATATAGCCGGATTATTAAATCAAGTGTTGATTTAATAATTTAATGTATAATTGTATATTTGATATATTAATTTACATTAAATAATATTAGCTCACTTAAGATTTCTTTTCTCACTTGTGTACACTTAGTATATATGTGATATATATTAATATATATCTTTTGTGTCATGCTTGATGCCACATGCTACATGGGTGTATGAGATTCACACCATGCAAATAATAATGAAGGGTTTTATTTATTTAAAGTAAATCAAAATTGATTGGAAATTGTCACGTGGTTGAAGCTTGTAGAAACTTGTGGAACCATTGACCAAGTCCACTAATTTTGTTTTACTTGAAGATATTTATTAACCCAACCATTATTGTTTACCCATGGCTTAGTCTCTACATGAGTTAGTATATAATACTAACTCACCCATGGTTGCTATTCACACTAATTATTCCATTCACACTTCATCTTCTTCCTCATCTCGAAAAAGCTTTCTAGCTTCATGAGAGGTGAAGAAATATAGTGAGAAAATTATTTCTGAAGTGAGAAAAATTCTTACTTCATCAACCTCTTCTCTACTAGCCATTTAGATTGGGTTGTTTCTTCACTAGTTCATCACTTAGTGAAGAGATAGCTTGAGTTAGTGTCTTCTCGACGTAGATCATTTTCGGCCTTGAAGACTTCAAGCAAGGTTGTTCATTTCACCTTTTGGAGCCTCACTAGAGTCTGGGAGATCACTACTTAGAGCGAAGCAACTACTACACGGAGCTATTGAAGTGAAGGACCGGTCTACAAAGGTTGTATTTCTTGTTCACTTAGATGTAAAGATGTTTACATGCTTGTTCGTATAATTCTCTAGTTTAGATTCTAGCGTTAGGGTTCTTTAGCGCGCCAATTTTTTGAAAACGGCATGGTCGATGCCTCCTGAAACCCAGCGGCCGCCTAAGGAACCCTGCAGACCGCACACTGCCTCCATGTGCTTCGGAACTATACCCAACTAAAACTTGTATGCATGACTCTTTAAAGCTATGGTGGGGTAGAAGTCAAAGTATAGTGGGAACACACAATACACTATGACGATCTCAGGTCAAAAGACTACCATGTACCATTGTCACCAGAGAACCGCTATTTGAAAATAGGTATAATATCATCTAGGAGTTCTCGACGAGTCCGTTCAGTGTACTCATTCTCCAATGAGCACGTGTATACAATCTTCGGTGTCAAACACCAATAGCTGTGAGACCAACCATCGTCCCGCTCGGGGTCAAGAAACGTATACACTAGTCTACTCTGGAATATCGATACCCCGTCTCGATATTCTCATGACTATGAACATTTAAGGTGCTTATGGACTACCCATGCCCCACTAGTATGATCTCATCATAATCCCGGTAGTCAAGAAAAGATCCTAAAGGCTTTATCAACATGTATTAGAGATACAAAATAGGAAGTAAAACATATATACATGAATAATAAAGTAAACCATATAGCATGCTATCATCTCGAGTAAGAATGTTCTATTCATATAGATCCAAGTACAATTATAATAATTGCCTCATAAAACCTATATCTAATATGTATGTGTACGGAATTGTGTTTGAGAACCCTTTTGAGCCTGCTTTGAACTTTACGGAGCTTTACAACGAAGGTCCCGCTGTCTGGTTATCGGGCTGCGGGTCAAGGGGCTAGCAGCCCCCTTGCGAGGCTCTGGACATCGCCTCGAAAAGGAAAATTTTTCCTCATGGAAGTGTTTTGAGTGTGTCGGAGAGCTCCCGGGTGGGGAAAGAGATGGAGAGAAAGGGAAAGACGGAAATAGAGATGGGGGAGAGAAAGAGGTAGTCGGGTAGCCTACTGAAGGTCGGGTGGCCACCCAATGACGGGTAGTCTTCCGAAAGCGGGTGTTTAAATTTATTATAGGAGCGCCCCAAAAGGAGGTGTCCCGAAGCGGAGTGCCTTTTTAGGGACATCTGAGTGTCGAGTGCTCCTTAAGGGGGGCACCCAAAGGCTGCGACGAACACGAGTGTATCGCGTGTTCATGCCGCAGTTCATCGTTAGGATCATTTTCCCAGGGTGGAAGCCATGAGGTTTCACCCCGAGAGATCCTCTTCTTACCTTTTCTTTAAATTTGTTGAGGAAAATGGTTCTTTTCTTTAGTTTTGATCTTGGATCTAGGAGTTTTGAGATGGGATTGCACTTGAAGTGATGGGTTCTCTTTTGATGGGGTTCTTTTATGAAAGTAAATGAAGTTTTCTCTTATTTTAAGGAGATGAGTTCTCTTGTGTTGGGTTCGTTTGGGAAAGAAGAAGATAGAGGAGATAGGTTCTCTTGTGATAGGTTCTTTTGGGGAAGAAGAAGATGGAGGAGATAGGTTCTCTTGTGAGAGAGACTCAAGAGAAACTCTTTTTTCTTTTCTTTGGGGTCTCCCTCTTGAGAAAGAATATGAGATGTGATCTCACCTTAAGGAGATCGTGACCAAAAAACACAGCAAAAATTAGAGAGAATGTAAGTGTGATGTTTATATCTTAATTTGGTAGGTTTAAATACCCTTACATTTTTGCACTTTAGCCTTTATGCTTTACAAAATTGGCTTTTTGCCCATTTTTTTTTACATTTTGCATACTTCCTTACATCTTACATATATTTTATTACATTTTTTCTTTGCTTCTTTATTTGCTTGGGCCGGTCTTCTATGCTTGGGCTGGGGCTTGAGCTTTGACTTGGGCTTCGGGCTTTTCCTTGAAAATGGAGTTCAGTTTTGGACTTAAACATGTAACTGAATAGGAATAATTCGAGTTGATGCCGTAACTAATTTTATTTAAATATGGATAGTGAATTTTATTATTCTCTGACTCTCCATATTCATTGTTGTATTCGCAAACAACCAATGGATATGGACGCACACACTTTATGTGTCCGTATCTGATGTTTAAATGCTGGAATGATAGATGGAAATAACAATATTTGATTTTAGTGAATATAGGTTTTTTTCAACATATCGATTCATAATCGTAGCCATATCAACTTTTACTGAATACTATTAGCATTATTTTTACCGCGCCTTTATTAAGACATGCTCCCTCATTCAATTTCTTCTTCTTTTTTAAAAAATCCGTTTGCTATCTTCTGAAATAAAACAGGAAAAAAATTCTTTATTCAGCTTACCGCATAATCATGCATAAATCATCCTCTAGGTATAAAGGCAACCCAAATCCCTGGCCAAACAATTCGTGAATTCTTCATTGCTTCTCTTGTTTTTTTTATATGATTTTATGTGCGGTTGAATAGATGTTACACTTGAGATCCAGATTAGGTTGTCTTTTTTTATATAAAATACATATTTACATGGGTAGTTGTCGAACTGGCTACCTTGGGAGAAGGGTGACATGAGCACAACATAAAATCATCTCCCCTTAGTGGCTAGCAGCCTTTCAGTGAAAAATTATTCAATGTGCCAGTTGTATACACCCGGAAAAGAGAGAGAAAAAATAGAAGTGTGGGTCTCACATGCTGCCTAAGTGTCACGACCCGAAAATTTTGCGCGTGACCGGCACGAGAATCACGCAACGTCTAAAGGCGTAATGTAATTCAAGTAAGCCGAAACCCAAAAATCTTAGCCTTTTGCGGAAAATAGTGGAGGTGCGGTTTTGAAACAAAAGTATAATGAAATCAAGTTTTTCTTTAAATGAATAAATAATGTTATATGAAAATGCAAGTGAATTATATACTAGTTGAAAACATTTTTCGTCCTTTAAAAAATTAGGCAGCACCTCCCTTGAATATTTTGATCCAAAACCCCATACATGCAAATAAAAGCATCCCCAAGCGGGAGCTAGCTCTTCGCCGATTGGCGGAATCACAACCACGAAGAAAACATATATACGACGCCCTACGGCGAAGATCAAATACAGAAAGAAGAATAAATAAAGCAAGATATCAAAAACCATAAAAAAGCGAACAAACACCCATCGCTCTAATTCTCGCAACACAAGTCTGTCTAGGTCTACCAATATACAAAAATCAAGTTTCTGATTTGATGGAATTTATCTAGATACAATAGAATATAAAAGTACAAGGGTGGTCACGATCCAATTTGTGTCCAACCTACTGAAGCAAACACCCTGAAGGAACTGTGTGCCAGCGATACCGCTACTAATCCAAGCGGTCGAACCTGCAAGAAAACTATGGCACAACGAGGGTGAGTTGCCAACTCGTGAGTAGAAAATATCAGCAGGTAGAAATCGAATAAACAACGATTCCTAGGTCATCCTATATCATAAAGGTAATATTATGATATCTAGGATGACCATGTATGCATATATATCAATAATAGAGTCAATGCCAATAACATGTAAAAACAAATATTTGAAATCATATGCCTGTATGCAAGTGGATATCATCCACGTGTGTCCATCAACGACACATCAATATCATGGAAACCTGAGTGTCCAACATCGACACTCGAAAACATCATGAAACCCGTGCCCAGTATCGACACGTAAATCCTCATAAATCCAGGCGCCGCAACCTCAGATCGGCCCTTATATCAATCTCACAACTCCGGCTGGTATCCTCCGGATAACCGCCGGGTCCAACCTATCACCGGTAGGTAGTATATCCCTTTCCAGGCTTATAGTCATCCTTACAAATTTCTCTCCTCGGGGTGCCTTACCGGGTCCACCATGTATCTGCAGACAGCTCATCCAACTCCTCGAATCGGGTACTCGAAAAAGCTTAGAACCGAGAAAACTCATGGTGGCCACAATTATCATATCAATGGAAAACCGCATTTTTTAAAACCATACACAATTTCCTTTGAAATATAACTACGGTTCCCAAATCCAGAGATCTCATGAAAACAGCATCTCAATGCATGTAACCATAAAGTACGATGTATGCAATATAGAACAGTAATATGAGCATGTCAAGTATATCATGCAAGCATGTCATATGATAGGGCTGAACAATGAATGTACTTTACATTTAAGATTAATATCGTGATATAACAATTCTACTGTGAAAGTGGCATAGCAATTACCGATGATGAATGTGTGAGCCGGCAAATCTGTGTAAGTGTAACATGTACATCATCAATAATGGTGCAGGTGTACTGGCAGACGATATCATAAAGCGGTAATTACCGGAAACACGGCACGTAAGTCACGAGAGATAAACTAACATAAACATAAACGATAAAAAGGTATGAAACTATGCATGAACCATACGGTCAGTTAAAAGGATACGAATCGTAGTTTTGAAAGTGGGGTTACGGTGTTTTTGAGAAAATGACACTATTTGAAAATCCGTAATATCCCTTGAGGTTTCCATTAAAAGTGCATACGATTCGTCGGTTTTGGAAATAAGTATGGTTCAGGTAAAATCTTTACGTCGGCGATCCAGCCTCATAGTATCAAATGTGGCAATACCCTCGAATATCATCCTCAAATCACGAGTGCAGATCAATCATTCGGTATAACTTATCACGTACGGTAATCCATCGTACGGTGATATCAAACAGAATAGGGATCCTATCGTCCTATTCATCAACAAGGGTACGGATCTAAGGTCTTGTACAGCATATCATCTTTGATTCTCATCCATATATATATATATTCAATCTCATGTCATCGCTATATTAATCTCACTATATAACTTGGCACATGTATTTGTGCATCTATACCGCCCCACATCCTTATATCTATCGTATCCGCTCATATCATCTTATATCATTATAATCTCCTCTCATATCTTTTAATCATATCCGCAGGTTCATACATAGGTTTCTCTAAACTATAACTTATATATATTGGTTCTTTCATCATTAGTTGCAGGGGTGCTATACTCCATCCACCCGACTTTTCCCGTAGATATAAATCTACTCACCTGCTAATCTCCTTGCTTAGTCGAAGTCGATATGCTTCGTCGTCTCGGAAGTCCGCACGAAGGTACCTACAAATCAACACACATCATAACGTTATTAAAACCAAATCCGGAAAACCGATACGGCACACGATGTGCTCATAGGTTAGAACCTATAGCCTACGCATGCAAAAACAACTAAATAACCCTCATCGTTGACGTATAAATGTCCAACGAAGAAATCTAAACTCAAATACTAAAACCCAAGTTTCAGAAATCGCAAAACCGAAATCAGCAACAAAGGAAAACCACTCCCAGATTCTACCCTGGATCAAATCAAGACATTTTGCATATAGGGTTGCTCTAGATATCACCTAAGGAAGACATGGTCCAAAACTCACTGCATACCACCACAATGTGGCCGCAATTTGCGGCTACAAACAATATATCTGCGGCCAGAAAATAGGTTTGGGGTCTCGGATTTCAGGGGTAGCATCAAGGTTGCCTTCTCGTCTCTTTGTGAAGGGAATTTAATTTATGGGTCTCTCGGGCCATCCCAGATTCCAAAATATCATCACAATCTGTCGAAATTCCAATATCGGGCAAATTCTAAGTTCGTGTATTGGGTTCAAGTCTTTGGTCTTGGCCAGTAAAATCATCACTAATGTCTTGCAAACACTCACTACACCTCAATTATCACTTTACAAATCAAGTCTCCCACTAAATATGAACCTAGAAAATTCCAAGATCACAACCCGACACTAAAATGAACTCTATACTAAACTAGAAGGTTAGGAAACAAATTACAAGATGAGAAAGGAAGGTTATACCTCTTGGAACAACTCAAGAAAAAAACCCTAGATGGTTGAAAGTCTTCAAAATCAAAACTTGAGCTTGCCATGGGGTGACAGATGAGGTGGTGATCATTTTTAATGAAGAGAGTGTAGGGTTTTGAGATGGTTTTGGGATGGTTGTGGAGGTGAAGGAAGGAGGAGATGAAGATGAAGGAAGAAATGATGCCATGATCAAGATAACCCCCCCCCCCCTCTCTCACACTCATACTCTCTCTCATGCCATACTCATTTTGTCCCCTTGCCTCATGTCATCTCTTGTCCCCCCCTCTCTCATCAATTACCTTCTCTTTTCTTTTTCTTCTCCTTTCCCCCTCTCATTTAAAACCAAACATAAAGCACAAATACAAAGAAACAAATATGCAACAAAATACAACATGTTATGGTGCACTAGCCATGATTATTTAAAAATACGGATTTGGCATAATCGTGATTAGTAGTGTACTAATCAAGTTTAATTTAAACTTACATATAATTAATTATAAAATGCCTAAATCTGATAAATACCTTTTTAATAATTAATACATAATAATCTCCAAATATTTTCCAAATATTGGTATATAATTATACCATTTTACGAAAACCCCAATTCGCAAATCGAATGGTTTTCGTGAAATATATTATTTTATTATTTAAATTCCAAAAACAATATTTTATTTTTCTGAAATGTTACAATCTTCTCCCCTTAAATAAATTCGGTCCCCGAATTTAAATTTAACCCCCAAATACTAAAACATTTCAATAAACAGTTTAAATTAATGGGGCTCCGAAATCACGGAATACTAAAAAATATCAGCGCATCGAGTGCGCATGAAAACAAATGCGAAACTCAAAATCGAACTCCGTCAAGCGTCATGCAATCACTGGAGTTATAAAAAAAATGCAAATTTTGAAATCCACTACTGAAATCCAAATATACTATAGTCAAAATCATAATACGTATATAGTACACATCCTTGTAAAACCATTTTAAAAGCCGAATAAAACACATGCTAAATCTTTTCCAAATCGCTGTGTGATGCATAACTCACGGTATAAATGGCAGACGTTCATTTGTAAAGTGGTAAATATATTTCATATGTGTTTTGCTCAAAATATACGTCCCACCTTTTTGAAATATCTCAGAAGGTTTTCCTTCATAAAGGTTTGTGTCACTCACGGATACATAGGAAATAGCAAGACTATAGCTCCTTTTTGAAAACTTCTTGGTAAATTTTTATGCATGCAAAAGTACTCAGGTACTGTCCTCGGATCAGTCCTGTTCGGCTACTATATAATATAGTACTCAACATCAAAAAATATAATACTCAAGAGTAAAAATCAGCCTCAAAAGGCGTATCCAACATCACGTGCGTCTGGTGCACACGGAAATCCAAGTCCAAACAAGTGCCACGAACGTGCACAAAAGCAAAAACTAAATGCAACGGATGTGCACGAAAGCATTTGTCAAGTGCAACGGGTGTGCACGATAACAATATCAAGTGCATCTATAGTGCACGAAAATCTAAATCGACCGCGTCAAGTCTGCACAAAACATCTAGTGCAGTAGTGTGCACAATAACAAATGTCAAGTGCGCACAGTGCACGAAAACATCAATCTAGTGCATCAATGCACGAAAATAAATATCAGGTGTGCTAGGTACCCGACTACTCGTCAATGTACCAAAAGTGCAAAAAATAATACCGAGCGTACCAAAGGGTATAAAATCATAAACGTGTGTAACTGCGTTCACAAAACATGTATCAATGCACTGCAAGTATATGTGAGCTATACTGAGTGCATAAATCAAGTCAAGTGCATACAACATGCACGAAATCAATTCGACTGTACGAAATACATAGAATCATAATTACGTGCAATCAAATGCACAAAATCGATATCAAGTGCAACAACTGTGCACAAATCATAAACCAATATAACGGTGTATAAAACATAAATCAAGTGCAATAACTGTGCACAAAATGAATCCAGTAGGTGCAGCCATAGTGTGTTTACCCAATAAGAGCAAAGCTCTGTTCAAATTCCAAGGCGGGAAATGAAGCAACGCTTCTGTTTCCCCCAATCAGAGCAAAGCTCTGTTTGAATTTCAAAAATTCAAAAATTGAAGCAACGCTTCAGATTCCTTGCGCTGCGCCCAAGGCAGCGCACCCAATCAGAGCAAGGCTCTATTTAAAATAAAAATAAAGGAAGCAACGCTTCAGATGATCTGCGCTCTGCGCTGCGCGACACGTGTCAGCGCAGTTGCGCTGCGCGACACGTGGCAGCACAGTTGCGCTGCGCTCTGTGCTGCGCGACATGTAGCAGCGCAGTTGCGCTGCTCGACACGTGTCAAGCGCAGGTGCGCTTGCGCCAACTGTGCCAGCACCAAAACAGAATTAAACTTCTAGAAAGATCTTTCTCAATCTTATTAAAACAATAAGATTCTCTTCTGTAAAACAGAAGCCCTTGGATCAAAGATCCAACGGTAGGGAAAAATCCCTAAATCACTCAGAGAAAGATCTCTTTAACTGATTCAACAAATCAATTGGCACTATAAAAAGGCCCCTAGACTCCAAGTCTAAAAGACACAAAAAACAGAGAAAAGGAGAAAACACAGAACTCCTCTAAAATTTTGAGAAAAGCTCAGAGAAAGAAAAGGTAAACCTTTTGAATAAAAGAAGAACTTCTTCTAAAAAAGATCAATGATCTAAGAACAAGATCAAAGATCTTCAATAAAATAATAATAATATTAAAAAAGAAGAAGTAATTTACTTCTGAATAAAGGCATTGCCTTTTATGAACCAATGGTTCTTGAAAATTTGAGGTAAAACCCCTCTGGAAAAAGAAACAAAAACTTATTTTCTTTAATCCAAATTTTAAACAGTGCTTTGCACTTTTGAGTTTGCACTGTTGTGCTTCTTGGATTGGCGCAAGCCATCAGGGAGCACCACGTGTCAGCCCCAGAACAAACTGCGCTGTGCGCTTCTAAAACAGAGCACTGCTCTCATAAATTGGCGCACTGCACCAGAGCGCGCCACGTGTCAGCAGCGCAATGGCGCAGCGCACTGCGCTTGCGCTCACCTGAGCGCGCCACGTGTCAGCAGCGCAATGGCGCTGCGCACTGCGCTTGCGCTCACCAGAGCGTGACACGTGTCACCTCCACATACGCTTGCGCTCATTAATTGGCGCAAAGCGCCTGACAAGCCACGTGGCACACTGTCAGAAGATTTAAGGCTCTGCATTATTTTAAAAAGGGACAAAGCCCAATTAAAAAGGCCTAACAGGCCTGATAAAAATGCCATGCATTATTTTAAAAAGGGCAGAGCCCAAACAGAGGTCTGTTAGACCAAAACAAATGCTGTGCATTTAATTAAAAGCCCAATGCTATGCATTAATAAAGGGCAGAGCCCAAGCAAAGGCCTAATAGGCCAATGATAAATAAAATATTGAACATTTTCAACTGGACTTAACCCAATCGTGGCCATAAGTCCTCAGATTAACATTGACTGAGCATAACTGCTCTCTTAAATCAATTTACACCCGGTTCAAGGGTACATCTCCGAACTCCTCTGACATTTGTCGTTGTAATCCTTCAACGTCGTCAGAGAGGTGACGGGTCCCGACAACCACACATCAATATGGACTTAAGCGTCCTTAAACCAACTTATGGACTTAAGCGTCCTTAAACCAACCTATGGACTTAAGCGTCCTTAAACCAACTCATGGACTTAAGCGTCCTTAAACTCACGGACTTAAGCGTCCTTAAACCAATGGACCACTATGTCCCTAAACTGGAACAATAGAGCCCAAACGCTCTTTTGTCGGATCTAAACGATCCCGTTAAGTTGATCTTAGTCTCAAACTGGACTAACGTATCCTTAACAAACGTTTAAGTTGATCTTAGCCTCAAATACGGCTAACGTATCCTTAAACCAAAACCCCAAACTCAAATCTAAGAAAATCCGGATTTGGACTAATCCACGTCCTACGGGCCACGACATAAATTAGTCTCCGTATACAATCCACAGGTAACCACAAACAAAACAAACACCCACGACACGAAGTGAAATTCTGAAGAAGGAGAAAGTTGTTACCGTGATGCGGTAGCGTAATTAACTGCAGGGGCTTGCGCCTGCAGGGAAGAGCGTCCCCACAATCAAAAACCCCTCGAACGAGGGGGAATCTGACGAAGTATGCTACATCGGCCGCATCCGTCTAAACCTCCGATACACGGTATCATAAATCAACTTGGCATCTTCGGAGAGGTGGACGGATAAAACAAAATAGCATCTGCCCTGAATCTCAGGCAAGACGTCCATGTCTTGGCCGTCATTCGGAGGGGAATAGATTCTGGCACGCCCGGTGGGACCTTTTCCTCTTTCCACTCCACACTTCGTGTGTCGTGTTCGCGAACAAATCGCGGTTTGCTGTGGTTGCCTGTGGATTCGAGGTACTTAGATTTGGTGTCTTGCTCCGTGCAGAAAACAGAAGATCAATGGCTTCAAACTGCACTACCTGCAACTGCAACTCTCGCTCCGTCCTTGCTGGAGGAGTGACTTATGGGCCCCAAGTGGCCTCCCTTTTCAAGATGCCAGTGGAGCAGGTAACTCAAGCCACCACTGGATTATTCTTCGGGACCATGCTCCCACCGATGAACTTCAATGCCCCAATGACGTTGCAAGAAGCCCCAAAGAAGTCGGTCTTTGATCGACTTACCACTGTCGCGGCCCCTCTCAACGGGTCGCCCAACTTCAATACCTCAGTTTTCAACAGATTGGGCCAAAGCGTCTACAAGCCCGCGATACCCGAAGTTGCCATCCCAAAGCGGATAGCCATCCCGGCTCAAGCGGACGAAATCATTGGAAAGGCTTCTCCTTCCAAAAAGTCAGTTTTTATAAGGATGGCCATTCCGGCTTCTGCTCCAGGCGAGGTCCTCAAAGCCGCTTCCTCTGCCCAGAGGTCTGTCTTTGACAGATTAGACATTGCTTCTCAATGGGTGTCAGTTTTTGACAGGCTAGCACCAATAACGGTCTCTCCTCAATGCAGGGGGCATGAGGAGGTCACCCCTACGGCTGAAACAACTACATCCGCACGACACGCTCGACGTCGCCACTGGCGCCGAGTAAGGAAGGCTGGGGCAACTCCCCCTCTGGGCTAACTCCGCCAGCCCCAATGGTGAGGATCAATCCTTCTGTTCCAACTGAGAACAGCTTCGAACTGCTCAACAAGGTGCGCAGAAACTCTCCTACTGCAGTGCTGAAGAGAACTCCTTCACCTGTGAAGAATGCTACAGAGAAGAAGCCGGAGCAACCTCCTCAACGACTATCCTCTGAAATTTACAAGGTCTGGCGTCAAGTCCAAGACTCCGCGATGGATCAAGACTATCTCCGCCGACAGAAAAAGATGAAGGTTCGGCAGAAGAAAGACTACTCTGTCAAGCCACAAAAAGCAACAGCTACTTGGGTGCCCACTACAACGGCCCCCTCAACTTCGATCACTCAAAAAAGAAGGAGGTCGGGGAAGATCCCTGCGTTTTTGGCAAATTGCAAAGACACTGAATCTAAACGCCCCAAGTTTGGGGGCATGGTGGTGCATACCGTTTATATGGCATCTGGGAAAGAGGACAGCCGCGCTGCGACGGGTCACCGACCGCTCACCCGATCCGTGACGAAAGCTCAAGAACAGCAGCAGAAGCTTCAGGAGATGATGACTGCGATGGCCGCACTTACCGGGCCAAAAGAAAGCTCGGAGGCATCATCAGAACAGCGGCACGAACAAGAAACCGATGCTGACTTCTTACACAGAGTCCTCGAAAAGAAGGACAAAGAAGCCGCAGAGCAGGCGGCTAACATAAAGCAAATGACACTTCTCTTCCAAGATATGGTAAGGATGATGCTACAACCGGACCTTCCAGTTGAAGATCCTCCAGCCGAAGACCCTCCAATCATTATTGAAAATGATAGAAGGGAGACATCTAATCCTCCTCCGGCTCTTTCAGCAGCCAAGGAGGAAACCATTTCCAAAGCTGCACTGGATGACTATATAGCTCAGCAAATACGAGCTCATCAGGCGAGTGAAGCGGCTGGGCAAATTATTAAAACTGGACGACCCTATCCGGGCTGGTATGACCAGATTAGTTACCCGCCGGGATATACGATCCCTAAATTCTATGTATATAAAGAGACGGGGAATCCACATCAGCATGTCGGTTAATTCAGAACCTTATGCGGCAACACTGGAGGCGACGACAAACTGCTGCTTCGCCAATTCGTCGGCAGCCTATCGGAGACGGCCTTTGAATGGTATTCGGAGCTACCTAACGACTCTGTCAAAACATTTGCGGAGATGGAGCTACTGTTTACACAAAGATTCGCGAGTGCTAGTGAACGCACCCCGATAACAGCACTGATCAACGCCAGGATAAGGCCAGGCGAAACGTGGGTTCAATACGCAACACGATGGAGGAATCTGTGGTCAAAATGCGAACAACGCATCGAAGAAGCGCCAGCGGTGGGCATGTTCGTAGGCACTCTTGATCCGCAAGCGACCATATCGCAGTTCATGATGTTTTTCAAGCCAATTACTTTCCCGGCCCTAATCGACAAGCTAGCTCAAATGGACCAAATGGGCCATAAACCGTCTCCTCCAAAGCCAGACTCTCGAAATGAGAAGGGGAAAGGAAAAGCGATTGTCGTCGCCAATGCTCAACAACAGCCGAGCAACTTGAAGCCGGTTGTATGTCAAAACAATATGCGTCCACGCGTATCCCTCGAGGAGAGGCTAGGACGTCCTTACTCGTTTCTTCAAGATAAAACGAGAAGACTGTTCGAGCTGGCACTGCGCAATAGGCTCATCAATCTGCCAGATCCAAGACGCTCGTTACAGCCAAACGACGTCAATGATCCCAATTACTGTCCCTACCACCGAGTGTTGGGTCATCCGATCGAAGATTGCTACGTCTTCAAAAACTGGATTGAAGACCAATACCAACAGGGTAAGTTCGCGTTGTCCGAAAGATGGAAGGTGAACCCGCCGTAACCTCATACCCCGAAAAGGGTGAGCACGCCGGGAGCAACGTGCTCCCTTGTTGAAGAAGCTTCGTGGGAGGTTGTGCTATCAACCAAAACCAAGAGGATGCTGAACGATCTCCAGACATGCCCGGCGATCAGGTGGGAGAACCTGCTAGAACCCCAGATCATTGAAAGGATGCTGAAGCCGCGCCCAACTCCAAAGACCGGTGGTGATGGCCCAAGCACTCACACCCAGCTGTCGAAATCTTCAAAGAAGAAGAAGAAAAGATCCAAAAAGCTCGTGAAACCTGGCGACAAGCGCACGGACCTGTGGAAACAAATCGACGCGTTGGAAAAGTATAACCAGAAAGCGCGGACTCCCATCACGCTCCAGGAGTTCCTTGGCCACGTCCTTGAAGACGAAGATGATGGAGAAGACTCATCAGATGAATCTGAAGACTACGTAGCAAGTTGTCATGTAATCTCTCACTCGTCGATAGATGATAAAGAAGCTCTTTGCACCGAGAAACGGGGGGCAGGTCCTGAACCAGAACTTCTGTGGCAGTCAGACGAGATGATCGATGCCTTCCTGAATGAGATTCGTCTGAAAAGTAAAGCCAATCAGGAGCATGAGATAGCCATGTTAGAAGGAGCCAAACGCCGACGACTAGACGAAAGAGTCGAGGCACTCCCGTCAAATCAAAAGACATCCGCTGCGGATAAAAACAAATTCAAGACGAGGAAAAGGTTTGCTAAAGCCATATCAATGGGAATGAAACTACCACCCTCTGAAGAAAACACTCTCGGAGGAGTAGAGATGCATCCTAATTACTGCTTATATCATCAGAAGATCGCACATCCCACTGAAGACTGCGACTCCTTTAAGTGTTGGTGGCAAGGGTATGTCGCTCACAGGCAACACATCAACAAAACAAAGCGTGAAGCTCGTAGACAGCAAAAAAATACGACAGATGAGCATAAAAGAGTTGCCGGCAATTGTCATAGGGATGATCCCGAGGGATCGCGAGTTCTCACCTTCGGGAGCGAATCCGACGAAAAAGTAGCCCTCGGCCCTCTCTTCAAGGAGTCCATCTCTGAAGGATTGAGGCATTGCGAGAACATTCAGCCGCGCAATTGCACGATACCCGGAGAGAATCTCGGACCCACAAACAACGGAGCGAACAAAAAGGATAAAGGAAAGGGGAAAACGGCCTTCGTCGCCAACGCTCAACGACAATCGAGTGGCCCTAGACCGGATGTTCGCCAAAGCAACAAGCGGCAACCCCTCTATGAGAGGTTGAAACGTCCTTACTCGTTTCCCCAGGATGAAACAAGAAAGCTGTTCGAAGTGGCAGTGCGCAACAGGCTTATCACTCTACCGGAGCCGAAACACCAGCTACAGCTGAATGATGTAAACAATCCTAATTACTGCCCATACCACCAAGTATTGGGCCATCCGATCAAAAACTGCTACGTTTTCAAAAACTGGGTTAAAGACCAATACCAACAGGGCAAGTTCGCGTTGTCCGAAAACTGGAAGGTGAGCCCACCACAACCACATGCTCCGAGAAAGATGGATATCCCGGGGGCATCATGCTCATTCATAGGGAAAGCCCCATCGACCGAAAAGTCAGTAAACTAGAGATTCGCCTCAAATACGGCGACATTGGACCACTATGTCCTAAAACTGGCGACGGACCGAAACGTACTTAAACTAATGATGGACCACTACGTCCTAAAACTAGCTGATGACCGAAACGTCTTTAAACTACTACCGCAGCATCCTCAGGCTGACGAGATAAAAAAAAAGAATAAAAAAAAAGATAATAAATACGGTATGTCCATAAGCGAAATGGGCACAGATGAAAACCCGAAAGGGCTCCGTGAGTAAAAACAGCAGGGCTACCGGCGAGTGTTCGTGAAAACCCGAAAGGGCGCGACCTCGTTAGGAAAAAAAATAAAAAGAATAAAAAAAAATGGTATGTCCATAAGCAAAATGGGCACGGATGAAAACCCGAAAGGGCTCCGTGAGTAAAAACAGCAGGGTGACTGGCGAGTGTTTGTGAAAACCCGAAAGGGCGCAACCTCATTAAAAGACACTTACAAGGTCCTCCCGACCTTGTAAGGAGAAACCACCCGCGTGAGATCCTTACGACTCACAAGGGAGCAACACACTTAGGGATCCTCACGATTCTTAAGGAGAATTACACTTGCGAGATCCTCACGACTCGCAAGGAGAACTCTCTTATGGGACCCTCATGGCTCATAAGATTTGAAAGTCTTAAGTTACAGAGACCTAAACCTGTTCTTAAGCAACCCTCACAGCCTTCGATATGGCCCTACAAGTGGCTCAATACTGACCCTTGTATACAATCCACGGGCGCGAATAAATATTTCCCTAACCAAGTCCTACCCGTAACTAGGGATATGTCCATATGGTGAACAACCCTTATAAGTCCTCTCGACTTATAAGGAGAAAACCCTTTTGTAAGATCCTTACGACTTACAGGGGAACATACACTTAGGAATACTCACGATTCCTAAGGAGAAAACACACCTACGAGATCCTCACGACTCGTAGGGAGAAATACCTTTGTGAGACCCTTACGGCTCATGAAGTCAAAAGTCTTAGTCGACAGGATCCTAACCCTGTTTACTAAGCCACCTTTGTTCGACATCGACAGAGGCAAATGATGATTCGCTCCTGGCAATATTCCAGTTTTAGCGATGATGATGCCTAAACCGGTATCAAATTCCAAGCCCTTTCATGGCAAATAATGATTTGCTCCTGGCAATATTCCAGTTGTAGCGATGTTGATGCTGAGATTGGCGTCAGATTCCAAGTTCCACACTCGCGATAAAAAAAATCAGCGAGCCATACATGCATACGAAATAGCCGAAATAATGGGGCAGCTTGCAATAAAAATCAGCAAGTAAAAATGTGTGGATGCAAAATAGCCGAAATGATTGGGCAACTCGCAATAAAAAGCAGCGAGTAAAAATAAAATAAATAGTCGAAATGATTGGGCACCGCAAAAATAGCCGAAATGATTGGGCAATCGTGACCTTCGCGATATAAAAAGCTGAAATGATAGAGCATCGCGGAAAGAATTAAAAAAAATGATAAAAAAATGAAACTTTTTGCCCTACAGGTGAGATCACATCGATCCCTGTATACAATCCAGGGGCACAAACAAAGAGAGAACCATACCTTCCCAACAGGCTCCACCAGAAAGCGAAGCCAAATCTCGACGGTTCATAGACAACCTAGAGACAACCTCGACATTTATCGCAATATTGCAGACACGATGTCAACAAACGGAGCAAAAGAAGATCCCTAGCTTCAGGGTCTCGACGTCGATATCGACAACGGCGTTTCTCCTCACTCCAACCAGATGCAGACATGACGTCAACAACCGACCTCAGAGTCACAATGAAACGGAGCCACGGCATTGTCCCTAGTTCCAAATCTTGACGGCAATATCTACAGCCTAAGATGTCAACAACGGCGTTCCTTCGCAGTCTAGCAAGATGCAGACACAACGCCAACAAAAGACCTCGCGATCGAAACAAAGCGAAGCGACGGCAAAATCCCTGCTTCACCTCAACATTCGTCTCGATACAGCAGACGGGATGTCAACAACGGCGTTCCTTCGCAGTCCAGCAGGATGTAGATGCAGCGTCAACAAAAGACCCCATGGTCAGTAAAGCGGAGTGACGGCAAAATCCCAGCTCCACCTCAGCATTCGTCTCGTTACAGCAGACGCAATGTCAACAACAATGTCCTTCCTCCAACAGGATTTGGATATGACAAAACAAACGAAGCGAAGGCCAAATACCTAGCTTCAGAGTCTTAACGGCAAGTCATATAAAGCCTGAAAGACAACCGGAGATCATCTCACACCAGTGCGGAATGGTCACCACCTCGACGTTCGTCTCAACACAGCAGACGCAACATCATCAAACAGCGGAGCCATGACAAAGTCCCTAGTTCCAAACCTCGACGGTTCACCAACAACCTAGAGACAACCGCGACATTCGTCTCGATATAGAGGACGCAATGCCAGCAAATGAAGCGAAGGCCAAATTCTTAGCTTCAAGGTCTTAACGGCAAGTCATATAAAGCCTGAAAGACAATCGGAGATCATCTTGCACCAGTGCGGAGTGGTCACCACCTCGACGTTCGTCTCGATACAGCAGACGAGATGTCACCCCAGCGTTCTTCCTCCAACAAGATTCAGACGCGACAATCAAACAGCGGAGCCATGGCTAAGTCCCTAGTTCCAAACCTCGACGGTTCACCAACAACCTAGAGACAACCGCGACATTCGTCTCGATATAGAGGACGTAATGCCAGCAAACGAAGCGAAGGCCAAATTCCTAGCTTCAGGGTCTTAACGGCAAGTCATATAAAGCCTGAAAGACAATCGGAGATCATCTTGCACCAGTGCGGAGTGGTCACCACCTCGACATTTATCTCGATACAGCAGACGAGATGTCACCCCAGCGTTCTTCCTCCAACAGGATTCAGACGCGACAATCAAACAGCGGAGCCACGGCAAAATCCCTAGTTCCAAACCTCGACGGTTCACCAACAACCTAGAGAAAACCGCGACATTCGTCTCGATATAGAGGACGCAATGTCAGCAAACGAAGAAAATGCCAAATTCCTAGCTTCAGGGTCTTGACGGCAAGTCATATAAAGCCTAAAAGACTATCGGAGATCATCCCACACCAGCGCGGAGTGGTTATGACTCATCGGGGCTCTCCAAAATGAGCCTAACCTCAAGTAAAAAGTGACATGGAATATCCATACGCTTGCTCTTTCGACGGTAATACTACCTGGAAGATTACTTGAAGACGTCTTGTCCAGCCACCGAAGGGATCAGAGACACGACAATCGCAAGGCTACTCGAACAGCAAGATTGCATATCGAGGAATATATCAGCCAATGCGACGGTACGACGGACAAAACCCTAAGTATCACAGACCCTAACGGACCTCTGTCGTAAAGAGCAGAGGTTAACTGTGACGTTAGGATATTCTTGCGAGAAATGCTCGATTCGTCTCGACTCGTGAGGAAATTAGTGTCTTTACGAGAACTACTCGATATGTTTCGACTCGTGAGGAAAAGCCTTAGGCAACGGGAATTAAAAAAAAAACTGTTTCCTAAGCACTGGGACCCTGCAAGTCGGTCCAAAATGGACTCTTGCATACTATTCACGGGTCACACTCTCCAAAGTCGAATCTCGACAAGGAGGGAAACAACCGCTTACGGGTCCTCTCGACTCGTAAGAGGGAAAATTCTCTTATGGGATCCTTACGACTCTCAAGAGAAAACACACTTAGGAGTCCTCACGACCCCTAAAGAGAAAATACACCTATGAGATCCTCTCAATCCGTAGGGAGAAAAGTCTTTATGAGACCCTCACGGCTCATAGAGTTGAAAAGTCTTAGGCATCATGATCAGTCGAAAATAATGTATTTTTAACACGGCAATTTCCCCATCTTTTGCATACATTTAGAAGTGTTCGGTATTCATATTTCACATATTAGCAAATCAGTCGTTAAATATCAGATTTCATATATTAGACTTTTAAACCGACACTTTAAGGGAAATTAACCGTATTTCATGGCATCGCATCATTTCTGTATTTGCGCAACACTTGTCTTGAGTCTGTGCAGGAAATACGGAAGAAAAGCAAAAGAGCTGATCAAATATACGCCAACTAAATCATTTCAGATCTGGTAGCAATTCAGATGGAGAAATACAAATCAATACATCAAAAGAAGGCCCAACAATCATCCCAAGAGTGTACCAGAAATATCAAAGCCCAAGGCCCACAAGTAGCCGCGGATCCGCGGCAGGAGCCTGCTTGTGCCGCGGATCCGCCGCTCTTTTGCCACGTCATCAGCTAATTTTCAGTGTACAATTCTCATCCCAGGGCCCACACCTCATTGTGACACGTCAAATTCCATAATTCTCCAGAAGCTACTGCCAGATCAGCGAAGAAGATTAAGCAAGGCTAATCTTAATTAAGCTCCTAACTAATCCTCTTCTAGAAGCTCCCTCCTAACTAATCACATCTAGAAGCTTCTCCCCTAACCAACTTTTGGAGGGAAATTTGAATTTCCTCAACAAACTTTAGGAGGGAAACTTAGAATTTGAAATCATAGATCTAGGGTTTAGTTATCTATAAATAGGAACCTAGACCTAGGGTTAAAGGTTGTTCAATCTTTAGGTAATCAATTTTAGTTAATCTTTCCCTCTTTCATCATCTTCTTCCACAAGTCTAGTGACAAGGCTTGTGCAAAACCCTAACCCTAATTCCACTCCAAATCCAAGATCTTGAGTACCAAATCATGCGAGAAGCCTTCAACCTTTTAGGAGCCGAGCCGATCTTCAATCGGGCAAGTGATCCAAGCCGATCCGCGATCCACGGAGACGAGCGAAGCCAAATCGACGATCAAGTTCTTCCTCTTGTAGTTCTTGAGCGAATGTAACTAAATTGTTGATATAAATAAAAGGTGAATTTCTTTAATCTTGCTTTCTTTTAATTCTTGCATCATGACTAGATCTCAATTTGTAATTGTTGCTATTGTTGTGATGTGTGAGTGAAACTCCGCTCGTTAAGGAGTCGAGACGATAAATAGAATGATGATGTAACAAATCTTTAAACGATTTTTAAGTCCTACGAGTTTTGTAAACCCTAGCAAGTTCAAGAATCGATGACCTAGTTTAGTTGCGATGCTTTCTTGATTGTGATCGCTCGAAATTAGGGATCTACGATCGTTTCTTGAATTTACTAGAGGCTAGAATATGAATGATATCGATGAAAGAACAAGGGATGAGATGAAACCCTAGTTTCACAAGAGATCCCTAATTCTTGTCGATCATCATCGATCTAGTATCAATTCATCGAAGGATAAGAATACGTAATTGTAAGATTACATCACATCTATAGATCCGATCGATTCCTACGAGCCTCATTTCGATTCATGATATTTGGTTTGGAAAAATCATCAAACGATCAATTCTTGATTCTATCTTTTAATGCTTTCTTAGATCTAGTTTTTTCTCATTTCTTGAACTTCAATTTTAAATCATGAATTGTTTTGTTTTCTTTTCATTAAAGTTTCAATTCATCTAATTCAAAAGACGAACGATTACACTTTCCCTGAGGACGATCCGCACTCACTTACAATCTACAATCCGACACCGTAGTTGATTGCGGTCAAATAATTTTTGGTTGTGATTTCTTTACAATTTCATACTACACATCAAGAATTCTTTTCAATCAAATGGCGCCGTTGCCGGGGACTATTTGATTCGATACTTTTACATCCAATCAAGAAAAATTTACAATCAAATGGCGCCGTTGCCGGGGACTATTTGATTCGATACTTTTACATCCAATCAAGAAAAATTTACAATCACATCAGATCTGAACCTGCGGCCTAAGCTATCACTACCTCTTGAAGAAGCCAAGACAGGAGGCTCGCTCTATCATCTATCGACCATGTTTGCTAAGGTAGCACGCTGATAATAAAAGAAGGGAGAAAGTGGCAGAAAGAACGTCCGATTTGCATCTGATTAAGCGTTTGAGACATACCTATTCATGCATGTGCAAAAGATTTATTACGCGAAACAAGACAAGCTGAAATGAGAAATTTTCCATTCATATTGCAAAAGGTCCTTACAATTATAAAGAAATAAACAAAGACATTATCCAGATGATTACAACGGTAAAACCTCAAATCCCGGACATGGATTGAGGAACTCGAAAGTGACCTTGTCCAAGACTTTCCAAGCCTGGCGAACCATCCTAATGTGCTTCCTTTCGCGATCACGGGCGTCGGGATCTCCACTGATGTCCTCCACCCTCCGATAGGCAGCAAGAATGGCGGACTGTTGAAAAGCCTGGTGCAAGAGATCGACAAGATTGTCTCGCCGTCTTTTCGAGATTAAGTTCATCTGATACACCGAGTATACCTTATCCTCAGCGGCATCCAATGCTCCAAGCGGCACGCCGGTACAGAACAAGGGAAGCGCTTCCCAGATTGCTCCCACGATAAGCTTCAAGAGAGAGGAACGCCGGGGAAGCAGTTGACTATTGTATGCGTCGAAGCGACTCATGATTTTAGCACACTCGGTGTTGGTGAACTCTCGATTCTGAGAACGACCGAGTCGATGGATGTCACCGTAATAGATAATTTCGTCGAGATCGTACATGTGGGCGTCCATTACTCCAGTAAAAGAAAAGCAGCAACATTAGCAGACGGACTGACTAAGCAAGACGATATAATTCATCGAAGAATAAAATGCTATCTTTAAACTCCAAGATTCATGAAAAACTCCTGAGAGTTCTTCTGTATGATTTGGAAGGAGCAAAGCTCCATTCATGAATTAAGAAAATACAAGGAAAATCTTTTAAAGAGCACGGCTTTATAATGGAACCCTAATAGGGTTCTCTTTAGTTCTCTTTAGATCCCTTTAGACCTATAGAGCAAAGCTCTGCTAAGTGAAACCCTAAATGGGTTTTCTTTAGATCAGGGATCTATTGAGAGCAAGGCTCTTAAAATTGATTTAATCTAATCTAATTTAATTTTTACCTAAAAAATTCTTCAGAGTTTCAACTCTTAAAAATGCTTGAACAAAAGAGCAAGGCTCTGAATAAAAATTCTTATGAAGAGATGAAAATCATCTAAGGGGCCAAAGGTCCTATTTATAGGCATTAAGAGAGCCGTTTCAACTTCCAAGAGTTGGCGTAACGGTTGGAATTCTGCCACCGCTGCGCTCACGTTTGGGGCCACGTAAGCGCAACGGTGGGGGGCATTTGTTTACCCAATAAGAGCAAAGCTCTGTTCAAATTCCAAGGCGGGAAATGAAGCAACGCTTCTGTTTCTCCCAATCAGAGCAAAGCTCTGTTTGAATTTCAAAAATTCAAAAATTGAAGCAACGCTTCAGATTCCTTGCGCTGCGCCCAAGGCAGCGCACCCAATCAGAGCAAGGCTCTATTTAAACTAAAAATAAAGGAAGCAATGCTTCAGATGATCCGCGCTCTGCGCTGCGCGACACGTGTCAGCGTAGTTGCCCTGCGCGACACGTGGCAGCGCAGTTGCGCTGCACGACAAGTGGCAGCGCAGTTGCGCTGCGCGACAAGTGGCAGCGCAGTTGCGCTCTGCGCTGCTCGACACATGTCAAGCGCAGGTGCGCTTGCGCCAACTGTGCCAGCACCAAAACAGAATTAAAATTCTAGAAATATCTTTCTCAATCTTATTAAAACAATAAGATTCTCTTCTGTAAAACAGAAGCCCTTGGATCAAAGATCCAACGGTAGGGAAAAATCCCTAAATCACTCAGAGAAAGATCTCTTTAACTGATTCAACAAATCAATTGGCACTATAAAAAGGCCCCTAGACTCCAAGTCTAAAAGACACAAAAAACAGAGAAAAGGAGAAAACACGGAACTCCTCTAAAATTTTGAGAAAAGCTCAGAGAAAGAAAAGGTAAACCTTTTGAATAAAAGAAGAACTTCTTCTAAAAAAGATCAATGATCTAAGAACAAGATCAAAGATCTTTAATAAAATAATAATAATATTAAAAAAGAAGAAGTAATTTACTTCTGAATAAAGGCATTGCCTTTTATGAACCAATGGTTCTTGAAAATTTGAGGTAAAACCCCTCTGGAAAAAGAAACAAAAACTTATTTTCTTTAATCCAAATTTTAAACAGTGCCTTGCACTTTTGAGTTTGCACTGTTGTGCTTCTTGGATTGGCGCAAGCCATCAGGGAGCACCACGTGTCAGCCCCTGAACAAACTGCGCTGTGCGCTTCTAAAACAGAGCACTGCTCTCATAAATTGGCGCACTGCACCAGAGCGCGCCATGTGTCAGCAGCGCAATGGCGCAGCGCACTGCGCTTGCGCTCACCTGAGCGCACCACGTGTCAGCAGCGCAATGGCGCTGCGCACTGCGCTTGCGCTCACCAGAGCGTGACACGTGTCACCTCCACATACGCTTGCGCTCATTAATTAGCGCAAAGCGCCTGACAAGCCACGTGGCACACTGTCAGAAGATTTAAGGCTCTGCATTATTTTAAAAAGGGACAAAGCCCAATTAAAACGGCCTAACAGGCCTGATAAAAATGTCATGCATTATTTTAAAAAGGGCAGAGCCCAAACAGAGGTCTGTTAGACCAAAACAAATGCTGTGCATTTAATTAAAAGCCCAATGCTATGCATTAATAAAGGGCAGAGCCCAAGCAAAGGCCTAATAGGCCAATGATAAATAAAATATTGAACATTTTCAACTGGACTTAACCCAATCATGACCATAAGTCCTCAGATTAACATTGACTGAGCATGACTGCTCTCTTAAATCAATTTACACCCGGTTCAAGGGTACATCTCCGAACTCCTCTGACATTTGTCGTTGTAATCCTTCAACGTCGTCAGAGAGGTGACGGGTCCCGACAACCACACATCAATATGGACTTAAGCGTCCTTAAACCAACTTATGGACTTAAGCGTCCTTAAACCAACCTATGGACTTAAGCGTCCTTAAACCAACTCATGGACTTAAGCGTCCTTAAACTCACGGACTTAAGCGTCCTTAAACCAATGGACCACTATGTCCCTAAACTGGAACAATAGAGCCCAAACGCTCTTTTGTCGGATCTAAACGATCCCGTTAAGTTGATCTTAGTCTCAAACTGGACTAACGTATCCTTAACAAACGTTTAAGTTGATCTTAGCTTCAAATACGGCTAACGTATCCTTAAACCAAAACCCCAAACCCAAATCTAAGAAAATCCGGATTTGGACTAATCCACGTCCTACGGGCGACGACATAAATTAGTCTCCGTATACAATCCACGGGCAACCACAAACAAAACAAACACCCACGACACGAAGTGAAATTCTGGAGAAGGAGAAAGTTGTTACCACGATGCGGTAGCGTAATTAACTGCAGGGGCTTGCGCCTGCAGGGAAGAGCGTCCCCACAATCAAAAACCCCTCGAACGAGGGGGAATCTGACGAAGTCTGCTACATCGGCCGCATCCGTCTAAACCTCCGATACACGGTGTCATAAATCAACTTGGCATCTTCGAAGAGGTGGACGGATAAAACCAAATAGCATCTGCCCCGAATCTCAGGCAAGACGTCCATGTCTTGGCCGCCATTCGGAGGGGAACATGGTGCACGAAAACAATTATCACGAAACCCAATTATCGAAACTCAAAGTCCAAGCGACAAAAGTATGATACTCGGATCACAAAACGCAAATCACAATAAATGACATTGAAGTACACCTCCTTCAATGTCGAAAAATGACGGTGCGCCCAAAACTGGCAGAGCAAGAACATCCACTTGCCTCCTGCTCACGGTCTAACGTTCTCGGTCTCTGGATCCTTATTTTCTCTGTGGATTACCAATCTCGCAATTGTTCCCGCCAAAAATTTCTGCGCAAAAGAGTCCAAGGTATCAAATGGCAGCGATACGCTTAAGGAAACACGAACCAGTATCTTCCGGGCTGTTTTTTGACAAACTCCCGAAGGAGAAACGGATAAATTCTGATTGTATTGAAAGCGTCTCGAAAAACCCTTCGATTTGATATATTATGGGCCTCATAATTCATCCGGGATCAAAAGTTATGAGCAAATGTCTATGCACATGTGATTTAAGGAAGAAGATGCGAACCAGTATTTTCCGAGCTGTATTTTGACAAACTCCGGAACGAAAAACAGCTAAATTCTGATGATATTGAAAGCATCTCGAAAAGACCTTCGATTTGATATATTATGGGCCTCATAATTCATCCGAGATCAAAAGTTATGAGCAAATGTGTTATACACGTGTAATCTAAAGTAATGCTCTACTACATGGGGAATGCATTTTTTAGTCCCACATCGGGAAAAAGAGAGATGGCTTCTCTACCACTCCCATATAAATAAGAGGGCATACCTCTTGGAAAGGTAGAGTTAAATCCTCAAAGGATTCAATACTCAAAGGAGCTTAGTTCTCCAAAGGAGCTTAGTTCTCCAAGATAGGAGCATGCTCCTCCATAATGCGCATATGCGCAAGCGCCATGTGCGCTACGTGCAACGCACGTGTGCCTGCCATGCGGCACTACGTGCAACGCACGTGCGCACCACATGAGAATATTTAATAATATTAAAAGGAGCTTGTTCTCCATATATAGAAGCTTTGCTTCTCCTCATAATGCGCATGTGCGCCACGTGCAACGCATGTATGCCCGCCATGCGGCACCACGTGCAACGCACGTGCGCACAACAGATAGTGCCTTGCACTTGCTATGAACCTCTGGTTCTCAGATGAATAAAAATAGTGCCTTGCACTTGCTATGAACCTCTGGTTCTCAGATAAATAAAAATAGTGCCTTGCACTTGCTATGAACCTCTGGTTCTCAGATAAATAAATAAATAAAAATAGTGCCTTGCACTTGCTATGAACCTCTGGTTCTCTGAGACAGAAAGAAAGAAAAGATTTTCTTTTCTCTTCTTTGATCTAAATTTAGATCATTAAAAAGTGCTCTGCACTCATTTTCTTGAATCCAAAAGATTCTTGGTGCTTTGCACTATTTGAAGGGCCAGGCCCAAATCAAAATGACCTGACAGGCCAAAATAAATTGTAAGGCAATAAATGGGCAGAGCCCAAATAAATTGATGCTTTGCATCCTTTATACAAGGGCAGAGCCCAAATAAAATTGATGCCTTGCATCATTCCTAAAAGGGCCGAGCCCAAAACAAATTGATGCTCTGCATCCTTTCTGGGCAAGGCCCAAATAAAAATAAAAAAAGAAATGCAATGCAAAAGCAAATAAAATGTTGGACATTTTAAACTGGACTTAGCCCAATCGTGGCCATAAGTCCTTAAATTAAATTGACTGAGCAAAATGGCTCTCCTAAATCAATCTACATCCGGTTCGAGGGTACATCTCCGAACTCCTTTGACATCCGTCGTTGTAATTCCTTAACGACGTCAAAGAGGTGACGGGTCCCAACGACCACACATCGATATGGACTGCGGGGTCCTTAAACTCGTGGACCGAAACGTCCTTAAACTAATATTGGACCGAAACGTCCTTAAACTAATATCGGACCGAAACGTCCGTAAACTAATATCGGACCGAAACGTCCTTAAACTAATATCGGACCGAAACGTCCGTAAACTAATATCGGACCGGAACGTCCCTAAACTAATATCGGACCGGAACGTCCCTAAACTAATATCGGACCACCACGTCCCTAAACTGGAATATGGACCACCACGTCCCTAAACTGGAATATGGACCACCACGTCCCTAAACTGGCACGATAGAGCCCAAATGCTCTTTTGTCGGATCTAAACGGTCCCGTTAAGTTGATCTTAGTCTCAAACTGGACTAACGTATCCTTAACAAACGTTTGAGTCGATCTTAGCCTCAAAAATGGCTAACGTATCCTCCAAACAGACTTTAGTCCCAAATTGGACTATGAATCTCCCAAACTGGAACAATAGAGCCCAAATGCTCTTTTGTCGGATCTAAACGATCCCGTTAAGTTGATCTTAGTCTCAAACTGGACTAACGTATCCTTAACGAACGTTTAAGTTGATCTTAGTCGCAACGCGACTAACGTATCCTTAAACTAAAAACACCAAACCCAAATCTAAGTAAATACGGATTTGGACTAATCCACGTCCTACGGGCGACGGCATTACTCAGTCTCCGTATACAATCCACGGGCAACCACAAATAAAACAAACACACACGACACGAAGTGAAATTCTGGAGAAGGAGAAAGTTGTTACCGCGATGCGGTAGCGTAATTAACTGCAGGGGCTTGCGCCTGCAGGGAAGAGCGTCCCCACAATCAAAAAACCCCTCACCCTGAGGGGGAATCTGACGAAGTCTGCTACATCGGCCGCATCCGTCTAAACCTCCGATACACGGTGTCATAAATCAACTTGGCATCTTCGGAGAGGTAGATGGATAAAACCATATAGCATCTGCCCCGATCCCCAGGCACGGACGTCCTAACGTCTCGGCCGCCGTTCGGAGGGGAACAGATTCTGGCACGCCCGGTGGGACCTCTTCCTCTTTCCACTCCACACTTCGTGTGTCGTGTTCGCGAACAAATCGCGGTTTGCTGTGATTGCCTGTGGATTCAAGGTACTAAGATTTGGTGTCTTGCTCCGTGCAGAAAACAGAAGATCAATGGCTTCGAACTGCATCGCCTGCAGCAACAGCTCTCGCTCCGTCATTACTGGAGGAGTGAGTTATTGGCCCCAAGCGGCCTCCCTTTTCAAAATGCCGGTGGAGCAGGTGGCTCAAGCCACCACTGGACTATTTTTTGGGACTATGCTCCCATCAATGAGCTTCAACGCCCCAATGACATTGCAAGAAGCTCCAAAGAAGTCGGTCTTCGATCGACTCACCACTTCCGCGACCCCTCTCAACAGGTCGCCCAACTCCACTGCTTCAGGTTTTAATGGATTAGGCCAGAGCTCCATCGGGCCCATGAAGAAGCCTGCCATACCAGAAGGCGTTATCCCGAAGCGGATAGCCATCCCAACTCCCGTTCCTGGAAAAATCACCAAGGTTGCTTCCTATGTTCAGAAGTCCGCTTCTGACAAGTTGGCCGTCCCCGTTCAACGGGCGTCGATCTTTAAAAAGCTGGTACCGGTATATTCTGACCAACACAGGGGGCATGAGGAGGTCACCCCTATAGCTGAAACAACTCCATCAGCACGACATGCCCGACGTCGTTACTGGCGCCGAGTGAGGAAGGCTGGGGGCAACTCCCCCTCTGGACTTACTCCTCCAACTCCGATGGTGAGGATCGATGCTGCTGTTCCAACCAAGAACAGCTTTGAACTGCTCAACAAGGTGCGCAGAAACTCTCCTACTGCGATGTTGAAACGAACTCCTTCACCTATGGAGAATACTCCAGAGAAGAAGTTAGAGCAGCCCCCTCAACGGCTGTCCTCTAAAATTTACAAAGTCTGGCGACAGGTCCAAGAGTCGGTGATCGATCGAGACTGCCTCCGACGACAGAAAAAGATGAAGGTTCGGCAGGGGAAGGATTACTCTGTCAAACCACAAGAAGCAAAAGCTACTCGGGTGCCCACTACAACGGTTCCCTTAACTCCAATCACTCAAAAAAGGAGGCCGCAAAAAGCCCCTGTGTCTTCGGCAAATCGCAAAGACCCCGAACACAAACGCCCCAAGTCTGGGGGCATGGTGGTGCATACTGTTTATATGGCTTCTGGAAAGGAGGAAAGCCGCACTTCTACGGGCCACCGACCGCTCACCCGATCCGTGACGAAAGCCCAGGAGCAACAACAAAAGCTTCAGGAAATGATGACTACAATGGCTGCACCCACTGAGCCAAAAGAAAGCTCTGAAACGTCTTCGGATGAGCGTCAAGAACAAGAAACCGACGCTGACTTTTTACGCAGAGTTCTCGAAAAGAGGGACAAAGAAGCTGCAGAGCAAGCGGCTAACATAAAGCAGATGGCGCTCCTCTTCCAAGATATGGTAGGGATGATGTTACAGCCGGACCCTCCTGTTGAAGACCCTCCGATCGTCCTTAAAGACGACAGGGGAGAAATGTCAGATCCTCCGCCGGCTCTATCAACAGCCAAGGAGGAGGCAATCTCCAAAGTCGACCTAGACGAATATATAGCTCAGCAGATCCGGGTTCATCAGGCGAATGAAGCGGTTGGGCAAACTGTTAGAACCGGACGACCGTATCCGAGCTGGTATGACCAAATCAATTACCCGCCAGGATATACGATCCCTAAATTCCACGTATATAAAGGGACAGGGAATCCGCATCAGCATGTCGCTCAATTCAGGGCCTTATGCGGCAATACTGGAGGCGATGACAAATTGTTGCTACGTCAATTCGTCGGCAGCTTAGCAGAAACGGCCTTTGAATGGTATTCGGAGCTACCTAACGACTCTGTCAAAACATTTGCAGAGATGGAACTATTGTTTACACAAAGATTCGCAAGTGCTAGTGAACGCACCCCGATTACAGCACTGATAAATGCCAGGATAAGGCCCGGCGAAACGTGGGTCCAATACGCAACACGATGGCGAAACCTATGGTCGAAATGCGAACAACGCATAGAAGAGGCACCTGCGGTAGGCATGTTTGTGGGCACTCTCGATCCGCAGGCGACCATCTCGCAATTCATGATGTTCTTTAGGCCGACCACCTTCCAGGCCTTGATCGACAAATTAGCCCAAATGGACCAGATGGGCCATAGACCGTCTCCTCCAAGACCCGATCCCCGAAATGAGAAAGGAAAAGCGATCATCGTCGCCAACGCTCAGCAACAGTCGAGCAACTCAAAGCCGGTCGCTCGCCAAAACAACGTGCGTCCACGCCCATCCCTCGAAGAGAGGCTAGGACGTCATTACTCGTTTCCTCAGAATAAAACGAGAAGACTGTTCGAGCTGGCAGTGCGCAACAGACTCATTAATCTGCCGAATCCAAAACGTCCGTTGCAGCCAGGCGATCTTAATAATCCCAATTATTGCCCTTACCACCAAACGGTAAGTCACCCAATTGAAGATTGTTTCGTCTTTAAGGGATGGATCGAGGATCAATACCTGCAAGGCAAGTTTGCGCTGTCTGAAAGCTGGAAGGTAAACCCCCCACAGCCGCACTCTCCAAAGAAGACGGACACGCCGGGGGCAACTTGTTCTTTCGTCGAGGATGAAAACGATGGAGAAAACTTATCGGATGAATCCGAAGACTACGTAGCGACTTGTCATGTGATTTCTCATTCACTGATGGATGATGAGGAGGATCCTTGCGCTGAGAAATCAACGGCGGACCCTGAAACAGAAATTCCGCGGCCGTCAGACAAGTTGATCGATGCCTTCCTAAATGAAATTCGTCTGAAAGCAAAAGCCAATCAAGAGCATGAAATGGCCATACTGGAAATAACCAAGGTATTCCCGTCAAATCAAAAGCCATACACTGCGGGTAAAAACAAATTCAAGACGAGGAAACGGTTCGCCAAAGCTCTATCAGTAGGAATGAAGCTACCGCCCTCTGAAGAAAATCCTTTCTCTGAGGTAGAGATGCACCCTAACTTCTGTTTATATCATCAGAAGATCATACATCCTACCGAAGACTGTGAATCCTTTAACTGTTGGTGGCAAGGGTACGTCGCTCAAAAGCGACACTCCGACAGAACAAAGTGTGAAGCTTGTGGACATCGGAAAAATGCGATAGATGAGCGCAAAAGAGCCGCTGCCGACTGTCATATAGCCGACTTCAAGGGATCACAAATTATCACCTTTGGAAGCGACTCTGACGAAGAAGCGACCCTGTAAGGAGAAACCACCTGCGTGAGATCCTTACGACTCACAAAGGAGCAACACACTTGGGGATCCCCACGATTCCTAAGGAGAAAATACACTTGCGAGATCCTCACGACTCGTAAGGAGAACTCTCTTATGGGACCCCCACGGCCCGTAAGATTTGAAAGTCTTAAGTTACAGAGGCCTAAACCTGTGCTTAAGCAACCCCCACAACTTTCGACATTGCCCTACAAGTGGCTCAATACTGACCCTTGTATACAATCCACGGGCGCGAATAAACATTTCCCTAACCAAGATCCATCCGTGACTGGGGATATGTTCGCACGACCCTTGTAAGTCCTCTCGATTTACAAGGAGAAAACCCTCCTGTAGGATCCTTACGACTTACAGAGGAAACAAACACTTAGGAATCCTCACGATTCCTGAGAAGAAAATACACCTATAAGATCCTCACGACTTGTAGGGAGAAATAACTTTGTGAGACCCTTACGGCTCATGAAGTCAAAGCCTTAGTCGACAGGACCCTAACCCTGTTCGCTAAGCCACCTTTGTTCGACATCGACGGAGGCAGATGATGATTCGCTCCTGGAAATATCCCAGTTGTAGCGGTGCTGATGCCGAAATCGGTGTATAATTTCAGGTTTACGGTGAAAAAGCCGATAGGCCGCACATGCATACGAAATAGCCGAAATGATGGGGCAACCTGCAATAAAAAGCAGCAAGTAAAAACGTATGCATACATAAATAGCCGAAATGATTGGGCAACTCGCAATAAAAAAACAGCGAGCAAAAATAAAATAAATAGCCGAAATGATTGGGCAACTCGCAATAAAAAACAGCGAGCAAAAATAAAATAAATAGCCGAAATGATTGGGCAACTCGCAATAAAAGCAGCGAGTGAAAATAAACTAAACAGCCGAAATGATTGGGCACCGCGAAAAATAGCCGAAATGATTGGGCAATCGCGACCTTCGCGATATAAAAGCTGAAATGATAGAGCATCGCGAAAAAAAAAATGAAAGAATGAAATTTTTTGCCCTACAGGTGAAATCACATCGATCCCTGTATACAATCCAGGGGCACAGATAAAAAGGGAACAATACCTTCCCAACAGGCTCCACCAGAAAGCGAAGCCAAATCTCGACGGTTCATAGATAACCTAGAGACCTTCTCGACATTTGTCGCAATATTACAGACACGATGTCAACAGACAAAGCAAAAGAAAGATCCCGAGCTTCAGGGTCTCGATGGCCACGTCTACAGCCTAGAGACCAACAATGGTGTGCCTCCTCATTCCAACAGGACACAGATGTTACACCATCAAGCGGAGCGATGGCAGAATCCCAGCTTCACCTCAGCATTCGTCTCGATACAGTAGACGCAATGTCAACAACAGCGTTCCTCCGCAGTCCAGCTGGAGGCAGATGCAACGTCAACAAAAGACCTCACGGTCGAAACAAAGCGGAGTAACGGCAAAATCCCAACTCCACCTTAGCATTCGTCTCGTTACAACAGACGCAATGTCAACAACGGCGTTCCTTCGCAGCCCAGCGGGGTGTACATGCAAAGTTAACAAAAGACCCCATGGTCGAAACAAGCGGAGTGATGGCAAAATCCCAGCTCCACCTCAGCATTCGTCTCAATATACCAGACGCAGTGTAAGCAAACGAAGTGAAGGCCACATTCCTAGCTTCAACGTCTTTACGGTAACTTACATAAAACCGGAAAGACAATCGGAGACCATCTCACAGAAAGTGGTCACCTCCTTGACGTTCGTCTCGATACAGTAGACGAAATATCAACCCCAGCGTTCTTCCTCCAACAGGATTTGAACACACCAAAGCAAACGAAGCGAAGGCCACATTCCTAACTTCGACGTCTTAACGGTAACTCACATAAAACCGGAAAGACAATCGGAGACCATCTCACATGAAGTGGTCACCTCCATGACGTTCGTCTCGATACAGTAGACGAAATGTCAACCTCAGCGTTCTTCCTCCAGCAGAGATTCAGACACGACAAAGCAAATGAAGCGAAGGCCACATTCCTAGCTTCAACGTCTTTACAGTAACTCATATAAAACCGGAAAGACAATCGGAGATCATCTCGCACCAGTGTGGAGTGATCACCACTTCGACGTCCGTCTCGATACAGCCGACGAGATGTCACCCCAACGTTCGTCTCGACACAGCAGACGTAACGTCATCAAACAAACGGAGCCACGGCAAAATCCCTAGTTCCCACCGCGACATTCGTCTCGATACAAAGGACGCAATGCCAGCAAACGAAGCGAAGGCTAAATTCCTAGCTTCAGGGTCTTAACGGCAAGTCATATAAAACCGAAAAGACAATCGGAGATCATCTCGCACCAGTGTGGAGTGGTCACCACTTCGACGTCCGTCTCGATACAGCAGACGAGATGTCACCCCAACGTTCGTCTCGACACAGCAGACGTAACGTCATCAAACAAACGGAGCCACGGCAAAATCCCTAGTTCCAAACCTCGGCGGTTCACCAGTAACCCAGAGACAACCACAACATTTGTCTTGATACAGAGGACGCAATGCCAGCAAACGAAGCGAAGGCTAAATTCCTAGCTTCAGGGTCTTAACGGCAAGTCATATAAAACCGGAAAGACAATCGGAGATCATCTCGCACCAGTGTGGAGTGGTCGCCACTTCGACGTCCGCCTCGATACAGCAGACGAGATGTCACCCCAACGTTCGTCTCGACACAGCAGACGTAACGTCATCAAACAAACGGAGCCACGGCAAAATCCCTAGTTCCCACCGCGACATTCGTCTCGATACAGAGGACGCAATGCCAGCAAACGAAGCGAAGGCTAAATTCCAAGCTTCAGGGTCTTAACGGCAAGTCATATAAAATCGGAAAGACAATCGGAGATCATCTCGCACCAGTGTGGAGTGGTCACCACTTCGACGCCCGTCTCGATACAGCAGACGAGATGTCACCCCAACGTTCGTCTCGACACAGCAGACGTAACGTCATCAAACAAACGGATCCACGGCAAAATCCCTAGTTCCCACCGTAACATTCGTCTCGATACAGCAGACGCAATGCCAGCAAACGAAGCAAAGGCCAAATTCCTAGCTTCAGGGTCTTAACGGCAACTCATATAAAGCCCGAAAGACTATCGGAGATCATCCCCACACCAGCGCGGAGTGGTTATGACTCATCGGGGCTCTCCAAAATGAGCCTAACCTCAAGTAAAAAGCGGCATGGCAAATTCCTAGCGCTTGCTCTTCTGACGGTCAAACTGCCAAGGAGGATTGCTTGAAGACGTCTTGTCCAGCCCCCGAAGGGATCAGAGACACGGCAGTCGCAGGGCTACTCGAACAGCACGATTGCCTATCGAGGACTATATCAGCTTATGCGACGGTACGATGGCCAAAACCCTAAGTACCACCAACCTTAACGGGCTTCTGTCGTAAAGAGCAGAGGTTAAATGCGACGTTAAGATGTTCTTGCGAAATCTGCTCGATCCGTTTCGACTCGTGAGGAAATTGATGTCTTTGCGAGATTTTCTCGATGCGTCTCGACTCGTGAGATAAAGCCTTAGGCAGTAGGGATTAAAAAACCTGTTTCCTAAGCACTGGGACCCTGCAAGTCGGCCCAAAACGGTCTCTTGCATACTATCCACGGGTCACACTCTCCAAAGTCGAATCTCGATAAGGAGGGAAACAACCGCTTACGGGTCCTCTCGACTCGTAAGAGGGAAAACTCTCTTATAGGGTCCTTACGACTTATAAGAGAAAACACACTTAGGAATCCTCACGATTCCCAAGGAGAAAATACACCTACGAGATCCTCACGACTCGTAGGGAGAAAAGTCTTTATGAGACACTCACGGCTCGTAAAGTTGAAAAGCCTTAGGTGGCAGATCCTACCCCTGTCTCCTAAGCCATCACTGTCCTGCAAAGAAGTCAAGATGGGCCGACCATCTATGGGCCACACTTGCCAAAGCTACATGCCACTGAAATGGAGAACTTACTCATAAGCATATGAACTACTCCACGCCAGAGTGAGACAAAAAAAGAAATAGAAGGATGCGGCTCATGGAGTTAAGGGTTGGAGCTATATCCCTTAAGAGTTGAGATTTGAGTCAATGATAAATAACGACGCTTGTGTCCGCTCGCTATCTTCTCAGATCAAGATTCTGAAAGTGATACATCAACCCAAAACTGGTCATACGCCGTGCATAACTCTGCATAACTCTGCACTACTTCACCCACGTACATACTTACGTGGGCAAAATAGTGGGGGGCATTTGTTCCCGCCAAAAATTTCTGCGCAAAAGAGTCCAAGGTATCAAATGGCAGCGATACGCTTAAGGAAACACGAACCAGTATCTTCCGGGCTGTTTTTTGACAAACTCCCGAAGGAGAAACGGATAAATTCTGATTTTATTGAAAGCGTCTCGAAAAACCCTTCGATTTGATATATTATGGGCCTCATAATTCATCCGGGATCAAAAGTTATGAGCAAATGTCTATGCACATGTGATTTAAGGAAGAAGATGCGAACCAGTATTTTCCGAGCTGTATTTTGACAAACTCCGGAACGAAAAACAGCTAAATTCTGATGATATTGAAAGCATCTCGAAAAGACCTTCGATTTGATATATTATGGGCTTCATAATTCATCCGAGATCAAAAGTTATGAGCAAATGTGTTATACACGTGTAATCTAAAGTAATGCTCTACTACATGGGGAATGCATTTTTTAGTCCCATATCGGGAAAAGGAGAGATGGCTTCTCTACCACTCCCATATAAATAAGAGGGCATACCTCTTGGAAAGGTAGAGTTAAATCCTCAAAGGATTCAATACTCAAAGGAGCTTAGTTCTCCAAAGGAGCTTAGTTCTCCAAGATAGGAGCATGCTCCTCCATAATGCGCATATGCGCAAGCGCCATGTGCGCTACGTGCAACGCACGTGTGCCTGCCATGCGGCACTACGTGCAACGCACGTGCGCACCACATGAGAATATTTAATAATATTAAAAGGAGCTTGTTCTCCATATATAGAAGCTTTGCTTCTCCTCATAATGCGCATGTGCGCCACGTGCAACGCACGTATGCCCGCCATGCGGCACCACGTGCAACGCACGTGCGCACAACAGATAGTGCCTTGCACTTGCTATGAACCTCTGGTTCTCAGATGAATAAAAATAGTGCCTTGCACTTGCTATGAACCTCTGGTTCTCAGATGAATAAAAATAGTGCCTTGCACTTGCTATGAACCTCTGGTTCTCAGATAAATAAAAATAGTGCCTTGCACTTGCTATGAACCTCTGGTTCTCAGATAAATAAATAAATAAAAATAGTGCCTTGCACTTGCTATGAACCTCTGGTTCTCTGAGACAGAAAGAAAGAAAAGATTTTCTTTTCTCTTCTTTGATCTAAATTTAGATCATTAAAAAGTGCTCTGCACTCATTTTCTTGAATCCAAAAGATTCTTGGTGCTTTGCACTATTTGAAGGGCCAGGCCCAATTCAAAATGACCTGACAGGCCAAAATAAATTGCAAGGCAATAAATGGGCAGAGCCCAAATAAATTGATGCTTTGCATCCTTTATACAAGGGCAGAGCCCAAATAAAATTGATGCCTTGCATCATTCCTAAAAGGGCCGAGCCCAAAACAAATTGATGCTCTGCATCCTTTCTGGGCAAGGCCCAAATAAAAATAAAAAAAGAAATGCAATGCAAAAGCAAATAAAATGTTGGACATTTTAAACTGGACTTAGCCCAATCGTGGCCATAAGTCCTTAAATTAAATTGACTGAGCAAAATGGCTCTCCTAAATCAATCTACATCCGGTTCGAGGGTACATCTCCGAACTCCTTTGACATCCGTCGTTGTAATTCCTCAACGACGTCAAAGAGGTGACGGGTCCCAACGACCACACATCGATATAGACTGCGGGGTCCTTAAACTCGTGGACCGAAACGTCCTTAAACTAATATTGGACCGAAACGTCCTTAAACTAATATCGGACCGAAACGTCCTTAAACTAATATCGGACCGGAACGTCCCTAAACTAATATCGGACCGGAACGTCCCTAAACTAATATCGGACCACCACGTCCCTAAACTGGAATATGGACCACCACGTCCCTAAACTGGAATATGGACCACCACGTCCCTAAACTGGCACGATAGAGCCCAAATGCTCTTTTGTCGGATCTAAACGGTCCCGTTAAGTTGATCTTAGTCTCAAACTGGACTAACGTATCCTTAACAAACGTTTGAGTCGATCTTAGCCTCAAAAATGGCTAACGTATCCTCCAAACAAACTTTAGTCCCAAATTGGACTATGAATCTCCCAAACTGGAACAATAGAGCCCAAATGCTCTTTTGTCGGATCTAAACGATCCAGTTAAGTTGATCTTAGTCTCAAACTGGACTAACGTATCCTTAACGAACGTTTAAGTTGATCTTAGTCGCAACGCGACTAACGTATCCTTAAACTAAAAACACCAAACCCAAATCTAAGTAAATACGGATTTGGACTAATCCACGTCCTACGGGCGACGGCATTACTCAGTCTCCATATACAATCCACGGGCAACCACAAATAAAACAAACACACACGACACGAAGTGAAATTCTGGAGAAGGAGAAAGTTGTTACCGCGATGCGGTAGCGTAATTAACTGCAGGGGCTTGCGCCTGCAGGGAAGAGCGTCCCCACAATCAAAAAACCCCTCACCCTGAGGGGGAATCTGACGAAGTCTGCTACATCGGCCGCATCCGTCTAAACCTCCGATACACGGTGCCATAAATCAACTTGGCATCTTCGGAGAGGTAGACGGATAAAACCATATAGCATCTGCCCCGAACCCCAGGCACGGACGTCCTAACGTCTCGGCCGCCGTTCGGAGGGGAACAACAATCATTTCGCTCGTCGGCCCGGTTGGGTATAATGACGGAACAGATCCGCTCTGGCACTCCTCTGATCATTCTTTGGCCAATTAACATGACCACTAGTAAAGCAGCACGTTACCGATGGCTGCATCTGGCCCTCTAAATACGCGCGATATAACTGATCCTGGGTGCAAATCCTTATCGCTACGGTGACCTGGAAAGAACCTGCTTAGGTCTCTTCCGATCTCACCTAGGCCGAATTATACGGAGGTTGGCACTCTTTACTTAAATCCTTTTCTCATATTTGGACGGTTGCGTTCTCAGCACGGCATTCCTCAGGAATTTGGCCGTATCGAACGCCTCTGCATACGTATAATCCTATGGCATCAACAGGGAGTAACAACAGCTCGTTAATATCTCGCACGAACCTATTGTTTCACCCGTCTTCATTATCATCCACTTCGATGTTATGTCTTGCTGGCTGCGTACTGCAATTTGTCCTCTGCTGCTGTCAATCCGGAGTCTCTCACAAGGACTTGAATTTACAAACTCGGGTATCTTCACCACTCTGTAGGAGATATCAAGCCGACTACATCTTCAGGAACTCTTCCAAATTATCGGAGGAATACGCTTCATTCGTCCGTTCTCGATCATCTCACAACACATCTGGGTGAGACCCTTCTATCCGAAACTGGTCAACTTACTAATCTCACATCGGAGCATCCAACGAATAATGTCCTCTCTTGATCGATTTACTCTAGATCTGAGTAAAATCCTTTAAACTGGAATTCTTCAACTTAACCGAGCCTGCGTCGGGCATCCAATTAGACGAATCATCTCCGTCACTCTATTCAAGATGGACTAGCGGTCTTCTGTCACATCTCTGTCTGAAAGCTCCCGTGGTTTCAGCTCATAACTCTGGAGGCGACATCCTGTCAATCTCAGCAACAGCTGGGTCATTTTTTTTTGCACGGTAGACAACATCGCGACCTCTGGGGGTAGGCCGTACATCAGCAGTCCTCTCAATCTGGCAGCCGCTATCAATAGTTCGATCATCTGGTGCAAATCCGAACACTCGCCTCTAACGAGAGATCTCAACACAATGATATACCGATACGTTCCTATGTCACCAGAAAACATCATGGTCAGCCTTCATCCGTGACGAGCTCGCTCTAACCGCATCTTTAGCAGCAGCTCTATCTGCGCTCAAGCCATAGTGACAGGAACCTCAAGCAGGTATCGATGAAGATAGACCGAAGGAACGAAAGGAATCAACTGGTCCGAAATGGATATATGATCATAAGAAAGAATGAAATCAATGGAAGTATGATCATAGGAACGAATAAAATCACAGATCTCAAGAATGTACATCCTAAGGTCACTTAAGCGGAGCAGCGTGTCGTAAATATGCCGCGGAACATACACATGGTACATCATTCTACTCAAGCTACCTACTCCATCAACCAAGGTCAACCTACGCGACGAAAGTTCGGGTCTAATACCCCCTCAGTTAAGTCTAAGTTCCATAAGGTTAAGCCTAAACTTGAACTAAGGCTAAACCTAGCGTTTTGATACCAACTTTGTCACGACCCAGAAATTTGGCACGTGACCAGTACGAGAATCACGCAACGTCTAAAGGCGTAACGTAATTCAAGTAAACCGAAACCTAGAAATCTAAACCTTTTTGCGGAAAATAGTGGAGGTGCAGTTTTGAAATAAAGGTATAATGAAATCAAGTTTTTCTTTAAATGCATAAATAATGATATATGAAAATGCAAGTGAATTATATACTAGTTGAAAACATTTCTCATCCTTTAAAAATTTGGGCAGCACCTCCCTTGAATATTTTGATCCAAAACCCCATACATGCAAATAAAGGCATCCCCAAGTGGGAGCTAGCTCTTCGCCGATTGACGGAATCACAACCACGAAGAAAACATATATACGATGCCCTACGGCAAAGATCAAACACAGAAAGAACAATAAATAAAGCAAGACATCAAAAACAACAAAAGAAAGCGAACAAACACCCATCGCTCTAAGTCTCGCAACACAAGTCTGTCTAGGTCTACCAATATACAAAAATCTAGTTTCTGATTTGATGGAGTTTATCTAGATATAATAGAATATAAAAATACAAGGGTGGTCACGATCCAATTTGTGTCCCACCTACCGAAGCAAACACCCTGAAGGAACTGTGTGCTAGCGATACCACTACTGATCCAAGCGGTCGAACCTGCAAGAAAACTATGACACAACGGGGGTGAGTTGCCAACTCATGAGTAGAAAACATCAGCAGGTAGAAATCAAATAAACAACGATTCCTAGGTCATACTATATCATAAAGGTAATACTATGATATCTAGGGTGACCGTGTATGCATATATATCAACAATAGAGTCGATGCCAATGACATGTAAAACAAATATCTGAAATCATATGCATGTATGCATGTGGATATCATCCTCGTGTGTCCATCAACGACACATCATTATCATGAAAACCTGAGTGTCCAATATCGACACTCGAAAATATCATGAAACTCGTGTCCAATATCGACACGTAAATCCTCATAAATCCAGGCGCCGCATCCTCAGATCGGCCTTCATATCAATCTTACGACTCGCCGGTATACTCCGAATAACCGCCGGGTCTAACCTATCACTGGTAAGTAGTATATCCCCTGCCAGGCTCATCGTCATCCTCATAAATTTCTCGCTCCGGGGTACCTTACCGGGTCCACCATATACCCGCAGACGGCTCATCCAACTCCTCGAATCGGATACTCGAAAAAGCTCAGAATCGAGAAAACTCATGGTGGACACAATTATCATATCAATAGAAAACCGCGTTTTTTAAAACCATACACAATTTCCTTTGAAATATAACTACGGTTCCCAAATCCAGAAATCTCATGAAAACAGCATCTCAATGCATGTAACTATAAAGTATGATATATGCAACATAGAACAGTAATATGAGCATGTCAAGTATATCATGCAAGCATGTCATATGATAGTGATGAACAATGAATGTACTTTACATTTAAGAATAATATCGTGATATAGCAATTCTACTGTGCAAGTGGCATAGCAATTACCGATGATGAATATGTGAGCCGGAAAATCTGTGTAAGTGTAACATGCGTATCATCGGTAATAGTGCAGGTGTACTGGCAGACGATATTATAAAGCGGTAATTACCGGAAATACAACATGTAAGTCACGAGGGATAAACCAACATAAACATAAACGATAAAAAGGTATGAAACTACGCATGAACCATACGGTTAGTTAAAAGGATACAAGTTTTGAAAGTGGGGTTACGGTGTTTTTGAGAAAAGGATACTATTTGAAAATCCGTAATATCCTTTGAGGTTTCCATTTAAAAGTGCATACGATTCGTCGGTTCTGAAAATAAGTATGGTTCAGGTGAAATCTTTACGTCGGCTATCCAGCCTCATAGCATCAGATATGGCAATATCCTCAAATATCATCCTCAAATCACGAGCGTGGATCAATCATCCGGTATAACTTATCACGTACGGCAATCCATCGTACGGTGGTATCAAACAGAATAAGGATCATATCGTCTTATTCATCAACAAGGGTACGGATGTAAGGTCTCGTACAACATATCATCTTTGATTCTCATCCATATATATATATCTTCAATCTCATGTTATCGCTATATTAATATCATTATATAACTTGGCACATGTATTTGTGCATCTATACCGCCTTACATCCTTATATCCATCGTATCCGCTTATATCATCTTATATCATTTTAATCTCCTCTCATGTCTTTTAATCATATTCGTAGGTTCATACTTAGGTTTCTCCAAACTATAACTTATATATATCGATTCTTTTATCATTAGTTGCGGGGGTGCTATACGCCATCCACCCGACTTCCCCCGTAGATATAAATCTACTCACCTGCTAATCTCCTTATTTAGTCGAAGTCGATGTGCTTCTTCGTCTCGGAAGTCCACACGAAGATACCTACAAATCAACACACATCATAATGTTATTAAAACCAAATCCGGAAAACCGATACGGCACACGGTATGCTCATAAGTTAGAACCTATAGTCTATGCATGCAAAAACAACTAAATAACCCTCGTCGTTGATGTACAAACATCCAACAACGAAATCCAAACTCAAATACCATAACCCAAGTTTCAGAAATCGCAAAACCGAAATCAGCAATACCACTCCCAGATTCTACCCTGGGTCAAATCAAGACATTTTGCATATAGGGTTGCTCTAGATATCACCTGAGGAAGACATGGTCCAAAACTCACTACATGCCACCACAATGTGGCCGCAATTTATGGCCACAAACAATATATCTACGGCCAGAAAACGGGTTTGGGGTCTCGGCTTTCAGGGGTTGCATCAAGGTTGCCTGCTCGTCTCTCTGTGAAGGGAACTTATTTTATGGGTCTCTCGGGTCATCCCAGATTCCAAAATACCATCACAATCTGTCGAAATTCCAATGTCGGGCAAATTCCAAGTTCGTGTATTGGGTTCAAGTCTCTGGTCTTGGCCAGTAAAATCATCACTAAGGACTTGCCAATACTCACTGCACCTCAATTATCACTTTACAAGTCAATTCTTCCACTAAACATGAACCTAGAAAATTCCAAGATCACAACTCGACACTAAAACGAACTATACACTAAACGAGAAGATTAGGAAACATATTACAAGATGAGAAAGAAAAGTTATACCTTTTGGAAGCAACTCAAGAAAAACCCTAGATGGTTGGAAGTCTTCAGAATCAAAACTGAGCTTGTCATAGGGTGAAGGATGAGGTGGTGATCATTTTTAATGAAGGGAGTGGGGGGTTTTGAGATGGTTTTGGGATGGTTGTGGAGTTGGAGGAAGGAGATGAAGATGAAGAAGATGAAGGAAGAAATGATGCCATGGTCAAGATAAGCCCCCCTCCTCCCCCCCCCCCCTCACATTCATACTCTCTCTCATGCCATACTCATATTGTCCCCCATGCCTCATGTCATCTCTTGTCCCTCTCTCTATTTCTCATCAATTATCTTTTCTTTTTCTTTTCCCCTCTTATTTAAAACCAAACATAAAGCACAAATACAAAGAAACAAATATGTTATAAAATGCAACATGTTATGGTGTACTAACCATGATTATTTAAAAAGACGGATTTGGCCTAATCGTGATTAGTAGTGCACTAATCAAGTTTAATTTAAACTGCATATAATTAATTATAAAATACCAAAATCCGATAAATACCTTTTTAATAATTAATGCATATTAATCTCCAAATATTTTTCAAATATTGGTATACCATTTTACGAAAACCCCAGTTCGCAAATCAAATAGTTTTTGTGAAATATATTATTTTATTATTTAAATTCCAAAAATAATATTTTATTTTTCTGAAATGTTACACTTAGGTTGTCCGAAATTCTCTACTTTCTCTCATCCATGTCCGGATGTATTACACCTGGCACATCGAATAATTTCTCGTCTTTCAGCGGTAATGACGACTGTGATAAGAAAGGGCACAACACCGGAGATTGTTTTGTGAATCTACACAAGCCAAACTGGAAATTATTAGGAGTTAAGGTTAGCCAACTCAAAGTTATCCTGGCTCAACTCATACCCAAAAAGGGTCCTTGCCATTCGAGCAAAAGAAACTGCACAGATTTCATATTGCAACAGCCATTTTAATCGTTTGAGAAATCAGCTGCTTAATTGGTTCAAACAAAATTCCGCCCATATCTTTCACACTTCTATTTCCACCTGTCAAAACCTCACATGAAGATTCCGTTAAATGGGGGAGGGGGCGTTAGATAAGTTACTGAAATAATTGTTAAAATCAACACTTCTAACAAAATAAAATATTTTCAAAATATTTTCAAATGAAGACAATCATATAAAATGATATAAAATATGAATTGAAAAGATTTAGAATGCGAGCATGTAGATGTGAGGCATGCAGTTGACTGTGCTGCTCTAAAAACGTATAGCCATCCTCCGTACATGTTTTGCCAACATATACGTTTCCAACGCTCTCGGCCCGTCCAATTACCCCGTTGAGTACGAATTATAATGGAAGAGTGGTTTTGATATCGTTGTCAATTAGTATCCGGTGAAGATAAAGTAAATCAAGAGATTTCCTTAAATCGGATTTTGTATGGAAGACTCGATAAAGGAATTGCTCTCCGTAGTTCAAATATTTACTTAAGCAGACATCTCCTCAGACGCCTCTGAAATAGAAACAAAGAATTGAAAATATAAATTTTCTTTACGAGACGTCTGTAGTTCAAAGAACTCTTAAGTAGAGGCGATGGAGGTCGCTTTCTCCCTCAGATGTTGTCCTCCGTCGATCTTATGGCCAACGGTGTCGAACGGTTGAGATTTGAGATGAGAGCCGAGCGTGTGGATTTCAATGGGTTGTTGTTGACGCCTGGCTACCTGTAAGAGAAGTCCCGGGGTGGGAAACCACCGTGGGACCTTCCGACGATCAAATACCGAGGAATAGTGGCGGGGTAGCGGCGTATTGGAATGAGTTCGAGATACCTAAATTGTCTGGAAGAGGGTTTTATATAGCGGTCGCATGGAGCGAGCCGATGCGAGATTCTCGCCGTCCGTTACGTCCCCGCGTCACGTTCGCGTTGATGATGGGATACGCCCGTTGATGGCTAGATACGCTGGTGTGGGATGCGGGACGTGGAGCGGCGGAGATCTCGTCGTGGCGAGATACACGGAGTCGTTACGGGAGGCATTTAGGCCCCGTGCTCCCGGCCAAACAAGAGCGCCGAGGAGTCTCAAATATAGGCAAGCTCAGAGACGAGCAGGTGAGCCGAGGAGTCTCGGTTATAGGATAGCTCGGAGACGAGCTATTAGCTAACGGTCAGCCGAAGGGGGAAGTTACTCCGGGGAGGTCTTCTTAGAAGGTCTAGTGCAACCTCTGAGACGAGGTCCTAAGGAATGTCCCTAGTGCGTCGTATTTATTCCAGCTTCGTAGTCCTCAGAAGTCCGGATTCGGATGCAAAGACATATAAAAAACCGTCAGGCCTGACCCATGAAGCCCCTGCTTACTTAACACACAAGTAAAAAGGAGTAAATATTTAATTAGGAGCGTGTCTTTACCGTTGGTTTGGCCGAAAGTATTGACAAATCAGGAAAGGAAAACTTATTCCGTTGGTCAGCCCGTGGGTTTGGCCGATCGTATCTGTGCAAAATCAACCCATTTGTTCGTAGGGCTTTTGTTACTCTCTTTTTGTTGGATCTTTTGTTCATACCCCTAGCTAAATTATTTCATAGAGCCCCTGAATTCCTACAATTTGCATTTCCAATCTCGACACAATGGAAAATATGAAATGCATTATTATTATTATTATTATTATTATTATTATTATTAATCTTTACAAAGACAAAACATCATGACCATTCTTTACATATAGTTTTGGCAAGTGCGATGCACGGTGAAAATTTATAACATGAGATATGCATGATAAATGAAAGATATATGTTAGCTTTGTTATTTTAAATAAATATATCTATGCTTTATTGCTTTATTTTGTTATTATTTTTGTGTGGCAGAAAATTTGAATGATTAGTTATGATTATTTTTTAAAAGAGATTCTCAAACTTAATTATGAGGATATCTTTTGTCATGTATCAGCTTGAGAATCAAATTAACAAATTCAAAATGCAATTGCAATTTGAAAACTCTTCCTTTTTAGGATTAATAATAGTAGATAGACCTTCATGGCTTGGCCTGCCTGCTTCCTCGGCCTGCCTCGCCCCCATTGCTCAAAACCAGTTTGAATCATTTCTGAGAAATCACGGGCCTCTAATTACCGAAACAACTAAATAAAGGAAAGTCAAGAAATAGGGTAAAGAATTTCAGTTAGGAAAATCAAGAAATGATGTATTATATAGAAAGGATTACTCGTTATGGCTCCCCACCGGGAGATGAGGGTCCATCAAGTCGCTTAGAAAGAAGTGCTCGTTTAGCGAGTGCATATTTTTAAGATCGGAAGACTCTTTCCTCACGTAGGATAATACTCGGTGGTACAGCTGGTGGAAGACTTTGGTTGAAATAGAATATATAAAGACCATCTCCATTGAAGGGATTCACACCACTTCGCCTCTTCAAGCTGGGGAAGGTTTAGAATCCTCTAGAGACACTACTACTGTTGCGTCTTGAAAAGTCGTTTTGGTGTTTTCTTGAAATTCGGTGAAAATTCGGTATTTTTCCGAAAACCGTCTTTCTCGATATTTTGCAGTTTAGGGCTAATTATACCTTAAATGGATAGGTAATTACTTGTTTTTAGTAGCTAATGAGTTAATTATGAAATTTTGGTCATTTAAAATTTTTTCCCTATTTTTCAATTTTTTAATATTATTTTAAGCCGGTAAGAAAATACATTAAATAAGCGATAAATACAAATTTTTCCGGGCTAATTTTAATCTCTAAAATTATGATAATTATATTCTAGTGATAACATGAATTTTTAGTAATTTATTTTGATTTTTTTCAAATTTTTATGATTTGAAACGAAATTATTGAATTTTGGGCTAAAACTTGCAATTTTTGAGTTGTAGGGGGCCTTTTTGCATAAAATTTCTTTTGTAAAACCCCTCTCTCTTTTTCCTCAGCCCTAGGACAGCCCCACCTTGTGTGAGACCAGAAATTTCTGGCCTCTCTCTTCTTGGTTTCTTTCTTGAGTTAATTTGATAGTTTATGGTATTATTTTAATTAAAATGGATAATGTATGATACATTGACTTTTGTGGACTTGACCATGACTTTCCCCACTTGCCCACACCCTCCCCCATACCTCATTCTGGCCGAAATTCCTGCACACCCTCTTCTTCCTCTCTTTTCTTTTCATTTTTCTTCAATTTCTTCAAGAAATACATCAAAATCCATGATTTAATTCAAAAATCCAAACAAAAATCCTTATGCTATCATTATCCTTAGCCATTCTTGCTTGGACCTTGGTGTTGAGGCCATCAATTGGAGCAAATTCTCTTGCTTGATCCATTGATCAAGAGGTATAATTCTCATCAAGTTGCTTTCTTTTGCTAAAAATTCCTTTAATTGTATGGTTAGTGTTAAAAATTAGCTTATTTCTAATCTAGTTTAAAAGAGTAGTTTGTTTAAATTAGGGTTTTGAAGCCATGATAATTAATTAAGTTGTTTTGTAGTTAATCTAGTTGTTAATTAACTAATTTATATGGTTAACTTGTTTATATAGTTTCCAATTATGCTAATTTGGTTAAATTTAGAAGTGTGAAATTGCTTTTTAGGATTTTCAAGAAAAGGTTTTTGTATGGAAATGGTATTTGAAACATGATTAGTGAGTTGATTAAGTTTTAGAAAACATTATTTAATTGATTAAACCTAATTTGCTATCTAGTGTTTTGCTAACCTTAATCTAAGTGGTTAATTTGCTTATTAGGCTAAAATCTAGTGTTAAATTAAGGTTTTTCATATATGGTTTGGTTTATGTTTGCTAATTACAAAAATCAAGAGAAGGTTTTGTTCATGAAAATTAGGTTTTTAAGCTTAGTTAATGGTTTAAAATTAGTGTATTGGCTAGCTATTTGGTTAGTTTGGATGTTGGTGTTGGGTGGTGTTGACTTTGTCGCTATATTGTCGATGTTTGCATCAAATTGCAATTTCTAGATTGCTAAGTTATGAATTCAAGAATGGTTGTTTATGGAAAATAGGATTGGAATCATTGTTGTTGTTTTATAATTAGTGTTTGTAGATTGCTTGTAGTGTGGTTGGGTGATTGTGCTAGATTGTTGTCGTTTTGTCGCTAATCGGCGATTTTTGCACCGATTTTGGATTGAAATGCTTACTAGATTTTTATAAAAGTTATGTGATGAATTATTTTTAGTATCTTGATGATTGTAATGGCTTGTCCTACGAATTTTAGGATGCGTGAGTGCGGTTTTTGGGTGGTCGGGTTTTAGTTTTGCCGGGTGACCCAAATCGGCGTTTTTGGCAGTTTTTGCGATTTTCGCGTGTGTTCCGTGCACTTTGTGCACGTTGTACCTAGCTAGCGAACTTTAGTAGTTTCGTTGGGGTTTTGCGTCGTTCTTGATATGTAACCTTATATTTGGTAATGATGTAAATTCCAGGTTCGGTCGCGGAAACGTCAGACGCGGCGCGAAGGGGAAAGGCGGTGATTGGACACAGCTAGCCTGGGATCCCGGTGAGTAGATTTAACATCTACGGGGGACGATCGTTTGGATGGCGCAAGTCGCCCGATAGATTTAGTAAACTGAAAAAAAATAGTAAACTGGATAAACCCTTGTGACATTAGAATAATAATACTGGCATGATAATTGCTGCAATTAGATCAATATGTTATACCCATATACGCAAACTCAATTGTAGGACACATGCACCATTACCAGGTTTTTATATGCAGCACGAGCACTATTCATGTTTACACACACACCCTGGTAATTGCCATGCCACCACACTAGATAACATTTAAATTTAAACCTTTTACTAATTGATACTTAAACTGGTGCTATTGCCTTTAATTCCTTAAAATGAAACCGTAGAATTGCTATTCATGTGCATGTACTTCATCATATTAATTGTTCATACTTAATCCATTAATCACACATCGCAACTTGATTATTGATATCATATGCATTCATTATCACTGATATATGCACTTATGAGGATTTCTTGAGATTTTATGATATTGCTGGATTTCGGGGGAAGGCCGCAAAATTTCCAAACTTATGATATTTTTAAAACATGTAAATTGCGGTTTTCTAGTGATGTAAGTGTCGTCCACCATGAGTTTGCTGTGGCTTTGGAAATCCGTGTCGAGGAGTGGAGGAACCGGCACGGGTACATGGTGGGCCCGGTAAGGTACCCCGGGGCAAGAGGAATGTGGTGATGACGTTGAGCCTGGCAGGGGATGGATTACCTACCGGTGACTGTTTGGGACGGCGGATATCCAGAGGATACCGACCGTGGCCGCTAGATGATGAGATATTGATATTTGAGATGGGTCAGCCGGACGGCTGAGGCCAGAGATACATTTATGAGATTTGAGACAGCTTTTGGGGTGTCGTTGCTGGACACCGATTTTCGTCGATTCATTGACATTTGCTGGCATTCTAAAAGAGTTCAAAAACAAAAAAAGAGATAAAATATTTTTATATATAAACCTATTGAGACCTCAGATATTCATGTTGCATACATATTCGTACACTGATGTTGTATACACACCTGCTAGTATATCCATATTGCATACATACTCGCCATTATGTCCTGCCTCACCGTATATAGATGCTAGGATGCTTGTGTGCATGCATTCGATAGCCTGTGTAAATGTTATTTATTACTCACGAGTTGGCAACTCACCCCCGTGGTGCCCTAGTCTTTTGCAGGTCCGCCCCGTCAGTACAGTAGCAGCGGGTGCGCTTGCTTCTTTTGCCTATTTTGCCTGGACTTGAGATTTGCTCATAGGTGGGTTATGTTATCATTTTGTACCACCTTGTATATTTTTTGTAACTAGACACTCCATCTACTGTTTCTACCAGATTATTGTATATTGACCTAGAGATGAGACTGTGAGGTTTGTGGATTTTATGCTGTATTTTGGGGTCGAGCTCACTTGAGCCGACATGTTACTTTTTCATGCTTCCTTATGATTATTATGCTTGTTGCCATTTACATTGCGTGGGATTTATGACCGCCTTAGGGCGAAGAGCTAGCTCCCGCTTGGGGATGCCCTATTTTGTTGGATTCATGTATATATTTTGTTGTACCCATTTTTGGGGGCCAGTATTTACAAAGGAGACTCTGCCGAAATTTTCGGGAAAATTTGGTATTGTTTTTAAAAGTGTTTTTCATGACTTATTTGATAAACTTGCTTTCAAATGACTGGGTTTTCTTCACTCTTTTGCTTAATTGGTTTTGTTTTCTGGGCTTTGGCTTACTTATTTTACGGACGCCTTTAGACGTTTCGTAAACTTAAGTGCCAGTCACGTTCCGTACCCTGCGGGTCGTGACAAAGTTGGTATCAAAGCGATAGGTTTTACCTTTGCGAGTGTAGGATGACCCTTGGTAGATGGAGTAAGTGACTTAAGCAGGGTGACGTAGCGTGCGTATGTCCGCGGCATACTTACGATACGGTACTCCGCCTAAGTGACTTTAGGATATACTTGCTTGAAAAATTCCTTCTTCAACTCCGTGTATCCTATGATCCTATTGCACTGTCCTTATTATCCTTTTCCTGTACCAACCACTTGGCCACCGAAGGCTATGAGAGCGCAGAGAGCTGCCGCCAGAGACGAGATTCGAGCTGGCTCGTCCGAGACTAGGACTGAGCAGGGTGGTATGCCTACGCCGCAGAGACAGACTGATCCGCATTCCCCAGGTCGCATGGATAGGCTTGAGTCCGGTATGGAGGAGCTGCGACAGATGATGGGAGGCATGCAGGAGTTACGACAGATGGTGGAATCGTTAGTAGAGGTCAATCGAGCACAGAGATCGGATATTACTCCCCCTGCAGTCGTTTCGAGACCGAGTCGGATTCGCACTGATATGTTAGCACCTAGGAGGGTTCGCAGAGGCCGTGGTGGATTCTTTAGGGGCCAGTTATATCGCCTTCACCCATATGGTCAGCAGCCATGGTTAGGATGTTTTTGGTGTGGTAGCCTGCATCATCGTATCAGAGACTGTCCGGTGAGACGACAGGGAGCAGCGACAGTTCCGCACGTGACCCTACCACCATCACCACCCCCTCCTCAGAGAGCCTTACTTCCTACCCCAGGCGATGCTCCACGCCAGTTAGGTGCACCGAGAGGCCGTGGACGCGGCGGTCCTGTTCAGAGAGGACGAGGAGGCAGAGGCCGAGGTCGAGGTCAGCCCGCTATAGGTGGAGGACAGGCCCGAGTATTTGCTTTGACACCGCAGGATGCGCAGGCATCCAATGCCGTTGTGACAGGTACTTTGCCAGTTTGTTCTTTCGACGCACGGGTATTATTCGACCCAGGTTCCACACATTCGTACGTATCTACACACTTTTCACCGATGTTGGGCCGTGAGTCGTCGTCGTTAGATCAGCCGCTTGTTGTTAGTACTCCGGTAGGCGAGTCGTTTGTCGCTCGGTTTGTATTTCGTTTGTGTTCCGTTCGTATCGGGGAGAGGGATTCATCAGTTGATTTGATACTCCTCGATATGTTGGACTTTGATGTGCTTCTGGGCATGGATTGGCTAGCCACTTGTTATGCTTCGGTGGACTGCCGTGAGAAGGCAGTCAGATTTAGCTTTCCGGGAGAGCCAGTCCTTGTTATTCGGGGAGACCGCAGTGTCACCCTTCCCAGTTTAATTTCGTCTCTTCGCGCTGGTCAGCTCTTGCGGAAGGGATGTCAGGGATTCTTAGCGTTTGTTTGTGTTACTCGAGCTGCAGAGGTTCCGTTGGACCGGGTCCCGGTAGTTTGTGAGTTCCCTGATGTTTTCCCTGATGAGCTACCTGGGCTACCGCCTGAGCGCGATGTTGAGTTCTGCATTGATTTGATTCCCGGTTCGGGGCCTATTTCTATACCGCCTTATCGGATGGCCCCGGCAGAGCTTCGAGAGCTGAAGGATCAGTTGCAAGATTTGTTGGATAAGGGGCTTATTCGACCGAGTGTTTCTCCGTGGGGTGCTCCGGTCTTGTTTGTCAAGAAGAAGGATGGAAGTTTGCGCTTATGTATCGACTACCGCCAGCTGAACAAAGTTACCGTTCGGAACAGATATTCGTTGCCGCGCATTGATAATTTGTTCGACCAGCTTCAGGGTGCGGGGTATTTTTCGAGGATCGACTTGCGATCAGGATACCATCAGCTGCGAGTTCGACAGGAGGATATACCGAGGACAGCTTTCCGTACACACTATGGCCACTACGAGTTTTTGGTGATGTCGTTCGGACTCACCAACGCCCCAGCAGCATTTATGGATTTGATGAACCGTACATTCAGGCCGTATCTTGACTTGTTCATCATCGTGTTTATCGACGATATCTTGGTGTACTCCCGGAGTAGAGAGGAGCACGAGCAGCACTTGCGGATTACGTTACAGACTCTGAGGGAGCATCATCTGTTCGCGAAGTTCTCCAAGTGTGCGTTCTGGCTAGACAGCGTCGGATTCTTGGGTCACGTGGTTACGAGAGACGGCATTTGTGTGGACCCGAAGAAGATTATGGCTGTTCAGCAGTGGCCCCGACCTACATCGGTTACTGAGATCCGTAGTTTTCTAGGCTTGGCGGGCTACTACAGGCATTTTGTTCAGGACTTCTCCCGTATAGCTGCACCGTTGACCAGTTTGACCCGGAAGGGAGTTCCTTTCGTCTGGACAGAGGAGTGCGAGCGCAGTTTTCAGCAGCTACGGACTCGTTTGACTACGGCGCCGGTATTATCTTTGCCTTCGGGATCAGGCGGATTTGTTGTCTACTGTGATGCTTCGCGAGTGGGATTAGGATGCGTTTTGATGCAGCATGGCCGGGTGATCGCTTATGCTTCTCGGCAGTTGAAGAAGCATGAACAGAACTACCCCACTCATGATTTGGAGATGGCTGCAGTGGTCTTTGCACTGAAGATTTGGCGACATTACCTATACGGCGAGTCGTGTCAGATATTCACCGATCACAAGAGCTTAAAGTACATATTTCAGCAGCGAGACCTGAACCTCAGACAGCGTCGTTGGATGGAGTTGGTGAAAGACTACGACTGCGAGATCTTATATCACCCAGGCAAGGCGAATGTGGTAGCAGATGCGTTGAGTAGGAGGCCCGGGGGTAGTCTATCCTTTTTGCGCGCAGTGCAGAGGCAGTCGTCAGCAGATTGGCAGATGTTATGCGACAGCCGAGTTGAGTTCGAGTTCACTCAGATAGGGGGACAGCTCGCGCATGTTCGTGCACGCCCACAGTTGCTTGACCGTATATGAGGCACAGCGCAGTGACGACCGTTGCTCAGAGATCATGGCACAGATGGGACATGGCAGATTTTCCGAGTTCGTGGTTGACGATCAGGGGATTTTACGATATGGATCTAGACTGTGCGTACCAGATGCTGATGGATTGCGGCGCGACATTCTTGAGGAGGCACACCGATCAGTGTATAGTGTCCACCCCGGTTCCACCAAGATGTACCATGATATGAGAGAGACCTACTGGTGGGAAGGGATGAAGAGGGACATTGCGGAGTTCGTTTCGAGATGCCTGACTTGTCAGCAAGTCAAGGCCGAGCACCAGAGGCCCGCAGGAGAGCTACAGCCGTTACCCATTCCAGAGTGGAAATGGGAACAGATTTCGATGGATTTCGTTGTGGGTCTACCCAGGACCAGTCGAGGGTACGACTCCATCTGGGTGATCGTGGACAGATTGATGAAAGCGGCTCACTTTCTTCCGGTGAAGACGACTTTCAGCTTCGCTCAGTATGCTCAGCTCTATATTGACGAGATCGTGCGACTACATGGCGTACCGACTTGTATCGTGTCAGATCGAGGCACTCAGTTCACCAGCCGACTTTGGCAGAGACTTCAGGAGGCTTTGGGCACTCGTTTGAGCTTCAGCACAGCGTTTCATCCGCAGACCGACGGACAGTCAGAGCGGACCATTCAGACTCTCGAGGACATGCTCAGAGCGTGCGTTTTAGACTTTGGTGGTAGCTGGGATCGTCATTTACCTCTAGTGGAGTTCTCCTACAACAACAGCTTCCAGGATACTATTCAGATGGCACCTTTCGAGGCATTGTATGGGAGGAGATGCAGATCGCCCGTTTGTTGGACATAGCTCAGCGAGAGCAGCATTTTGGGGCCGCAGCTTGTTGAGGAGACGACAGTGAAGATACAGTTGATCCGAGACCGGATGAGAGCGGCTCAGAGCAGGCGAAATCGTATGCAGACAGGCGCCGTCGCAGATTAGAGTCCGCAGTTGGCGACCATGTTTTTTCTGAGGGTCTCTCCGATGAAGGGCGTGATGCGTTTTGGGCGAAAGGGAAAGCTTAGCCCTAGATTCGTAGGTCCCTTCGAGATCCTCGAGCGTGTTGGCGCTGTTGCTTATCGTTTGGCTCTTCCTCCCAGCTTTCCCGATGTTCACCCCGTTTTTCATGTTTCGATGCTCCGCAAGTACCTTCACGACCCTTCGCATGCGATTCAGCACCCGACAGTCCAGCTAGAGCGCGACCTTTTCTTTGCAGAGCAGCCGGTGGCCATCCTGGATCGGCAGGTGAAGAAGTTGAGGTCGAAGGTTATACCAACCGTCAAGGTCCTTTGGCGTAGCCCAAGCAGCGAGGAGGTTACCTGGGAGACCGAGGGCGAGATGAGGAAGAAATATCCCCATCTCTTTGAAGGTACGCGTAGCTATATTTTTAAATTCGGGGACCGAATTTCTTTAAGGGGGGAAGATTGTTGCGTCTTGAAAAGTCGTTTTGGTGTTTTCTTGAAATTCGGTGAAAATTCGGTATTTTTCCGAAAACCGTCTTTCTCGATATTTTGCAGTTTAGGGCTAATTATACCTTAAATGGATAGGTAATTACTTGTTTTTAGTAGCTAATGAGTTAATTATGAAATTTTGGTCATTTAAAATTTTTTCCCTATTTTTCAATTTTTTAATATTATTTTAAGCCGGTAAGAAAATACATTAAATAAGCGATAAATACAAATTTTTCCGGGCTAATTTTAATCTCTAAAATTATGATAATTATATTCTAGTGATAACATGAATTTTTAGTAATTTATTTTGATTTTTTTCAAATTTTTATGATTTGAAACGAAATTATTGAATTTTGGGCTAAAACTTGCAATTTTTGAGTTGTAGGGGGCCTTTTTGCATAAAATTTCTTTTGTAAAACCCCTCTCTCTTTTTCCTCAGCCCTAGGACAGCCCCACCTTGTGTGAGACCAGAAATTTCTGGCCTCTCTCTTCTTGGTTTCTTTCTTGAGTTAATTTGATAGTTTATGGTATTATTTTAATTAAAATGGATAATGTATGATACATTGATTTTTGTGGACTTGACCATGACTTTCCCCACTTGCCCACACCCTCCCCCATACCTCATTCTGGCCGAAATTCCTGCACACCCTCTTCTTCCTCTCTTTTCATTTCATTTTTCTTCAATTTCTTCAAGAAATACATCAAAATCCATGATTTAATTCAAAAATCCAAACAAAAATCCTTATGCTATCATTATCCTTAGCCATTCTTGCTTGGACCTTGGTGTTGAGGCCATCAATTGGAGCAAATTCTCTTGCTTGATCCATTGATCAAGAGGTATAATTCTCATCAAGTTGCTTTCTTTTGCTAAAAATTCCTTTAATTGTATGGTTAGTGTTAAAAGTTAGCTTATTTCTAATCTAGTTTAAAAGAGTAGTTTGTTTAAATTAGGGTTTTGAAGCCATGATAATTAATTAAGTTGTTTTGTAGTTAATCTAGTTGTTAATTAACTAATTTATATGGTTAACTTGTTTATATAGTTTCCAATTATGCTAATTTGGTTAAATTTAGAAGTGTGAAATTGCTTTTTAGGATTTTCAAGAAAAGGTTTTTGTATGGAAATGGTATTTGAAACATGATTAGTGAGTTGATTAAGTTTTAGAAAACATTATTTAATTGATTAAACCTAATTTGCTATCTAGTGTTTTGCTAACCTTAATCTAAGTGGTTAATTTGCTTATTAGGCTAAAATTTAGTGTTAAATTAAGGTTTTTCATATATGGTTTGGTTTATGTTTGCTAATTACAAAAATCAAGAGAAGGTTTTGTTCATGAAAATTAGGTTTTTAAGCTTAGTTAATGGTTTAAAATTAGTGTATTGGCTAGCTATTTGGTTAGTTTGGATGTTGGTGTTGGGTGGTGTTGACTTTGTCGCTATATTGTCGATGTTTGCATCAAATTGCAATTTCTAGATTGCTAAGTTATGAATTCAAGAATGGTTGTTTATGGAAAATAGGATTGGAATCATTGTTGTTGTTTTATAATTAGTGTTTGTAGATTGCTTGTAGTGTGGTTGGGTGATTGTGCTAGATTGTTGTCGTTTTGTCGCTAATCGGCGATTTTTGCACCGATTTTGGATTGAAATGCTTACTAGATTTTTATAAAAGTTATGTGATGAATTATTTTTAGTATCTTGATGATTGTAATGGCTTGTCCTACGAATTTTAGGATGCGTGAGTGCGGTTTTTGGGTGGTCGGGTTTTAGTTTTGCCGGGTGACCCAAATCGGCGTTTTTGGCAGTTTTTGCGATTTTCGCGTGTGTTCCGTGCACTTTGTGCACGTTGTACCTAGCTAGCGAACTTTAGTAGTTTCGTTGGGGTTTTGCGTCGTTCTTGATATGTAACCTTATATTTGGTAATGATGTAAATTCCAGGTTCGGTCGCGGAAACGTCAGACGCGGCGCGAAGGGGAAAGGCGGTGATTGGACACAGCTAGCCTGGGATCCCGGTGAGTAGATTTAACATCTACGGGGGACGATCGTTTGGATGGCGCAAGTCGCCCGATAGATTTAGTAAACTGAAAAAAAATAGTAAACTGGATAAACCCTTGTGACATTAGAATAATAATACTGGCATGATAATTGCTGCAATTAGATCAATATGTTATACCCATATACGCAAACTCAATTGTAGGACACATGCACCATTACCAGGTTTTTATATGCAGCACGAGCACTATTCATGTTTACACACACACCCTGGTAATTGCCATGCCACCACACTAGATAACATTTAAATTTAAACCTTTTACTAATTGATACTTAAACTGGTGCTATTGCCTTTAATTCCTTAAAATGAAACCGTAGAATTGCTATTCATGTGCATGTACTTCATCATATTAATTGTTCATACTTAATCCATTAATCACACATCGCAACTTGATTATTGATATCATATGCATTCATTATCACTGATATATGCACTTATGAGGATTTCTTGAGATTTTATGATATTGCTGGATTTCGGGGGAAGGCCGCAAAATTTCCAAACTTATGATATTTTTAAAACATGTAAATTGCGGTTTTCTAGTGATGTAAGTGTCGTCCACCATGAGTTTGCTGTGGCTTTGGAAATCCGTGTCGAGGAGTGGAGGAACCGGCACGGGTACATGGTGGGCCCGGTAAGGTACCCCGGGGCAAGAGGAATGTGGTGATGACGTTGAGCCTGGCAGGGGATGGATTACCTACCGGTGACTGTTTGGGACGGCGGATATCCAGAGGATACCGACCGTGGCCGCTAGATGATGAGATATTGATATTTGAGATGGGTCAGCCGGACGGCTGAGGCCAGAGATACATTTATGAGATTTGAGACAGCTTTTGGGGTGTCGTTGCTGGACACCGATTTTCGTCGATTCATTGACATTTGCTGGCATTCTAAAAGAGTTCAAAAACAAAAAAAGAGATAAAATATTTTTATATATAAACCTATTGAGACCTCAGATATTCATGTTGCATACATATTCGTACACTGATGTTGTATACACACCTGCTAGTATATCCATATTGCATACATACTCGCCATTATGTCCTGCCTCACCGTATATAGATGCTAGGATGCTTGTGTGCATGCATTTGATAGCCTGTGTAAATGTTATTTATCAGGGAATATGTTGTTACAGAAAAGACCATAATAAATTCTCTCAAAACAATTTCGGATTTTTTTAATTTTATTTGAAAACAATTTAACAAAAGTCTTTTAGACTTTATATCTTCATCCATTTTTTGCATTTATTTAATTTTTGCATTTATCAAATGGATGTTAATCGCATTTGCAAATTCCTTGACCAGTCAATGTGTCTTTGATGGAGATTTTAATTCTTTTTACATCTAAAAAAATCTAGACATATTTTTTAAAAATCTATTTGCAGGCATCGTTATTTTTTAGAGAAAAAACTTAAATCAAACGACATGCAAAAGTTCCTATACAATATTATGATTTCTTAGATTTCCATCAAACATGAGAAAAACTTGCAGATATAAAATAGGTTTTTGAACAATTATAACCACGCCAAATTTATTAAAAAATTATAAGATACATAAGTTTTTATGTGGTGTTATGAATTATGAGATTTCATTAAATATAGTTTCAGCATATTCATTAATAATAATCTATAATATGGTAAACTCATAATAAAAACAATGAGATTTCATCAATCCAATTTGCATGTTATCAATAATGGAAAACAAAGAAAAATTATGACAAATCCAAAATAAAAGTTAAGAGACCAAATACAAATTTAAAACCCAAAAAGGACCTGAAGAAAATTACGCCAAACTAATAATGAAAGTTAAGAGACCAAATTGAAGCCCAAGGAGGGGCTAAAGTCAATTGTGAGAATACCAAATTGAAGCCCAAGGAGGGGCTAAAGTCAATTGTGAGAATACCAGAGATGAGGATAAAAATGGCGTTGAAATAATCATGAGAGGCAAACTTGGAAATTCCAAAAGCTTGAATTAGTGCTTATATATATATATAACAACAATTGAAGAATTTAGATAATTAATAGCTTAATTTAGATCGGGAGGTTCTATATTTAGTTATAATTCATGCCGCATAATTTATCAAATATAATATTGAACGTCTATATGCTATTTTCATATGCAATTGTGGTCTTCTATTGCTACTTTTCTGGATTTCAAATAGGTTGTCGATCGGGATCGGTAAGATTTTGCTTGAGCTTGTTCGAAAATAAACGAGTCAAGTCAGAACAAAATCTTAAACTCCTTTAAATAATTGAAAGAACACAAAAAAAACCTAAATTTCAGCTCGTTTGGCTTGTCGAACAACCCTATATGTGGTTGCATTTATAATAACGATTGAATTGCATAAATCTGCGCTTTAAATAAAATTTATTGTCTATAAAACTAAAGTTTGAGCAAGGCATGTGAGATGGCGAAAATCATAGGTTACACAAAACCCAGGTTTCCAACCTCGGTTTAATATCTTATCATACTAGCATTAATTTAATAAATCAGAAACACTTAAAAGAAGGAATTCTATTTTGAAGTAAAAATAATTCGTTAAAATAAAATCAAATCAAAATTTTTCATGGCATTTTAAGGGCTTAAATTTTGCACCTGCTATTGCATTCAGGCAACTTTAATTTTTGGAGCTAAAAAAATAAAGTTAAGTCAGCGACGGTTACAAAAAAGATACAAGACAGCTTCCATCCCTAGGGAAATTAAACCAAAAAGAAAAAAGAACAAGAAAAAGAATGGCATTTGTGTAAATCTCGTAAAAATCATGGGCTAAATCACCAACCTCTTTCACTTACTATCTCTTCTCGGATTCGGGTTGCAGTAGTTATATACGTTTTGGTCGTGGGTTGACCCACATCTCCTTTTTCTTTTAACCTTTTTTTATTTAAATACAAAAATAGAATTTATTTTACAGTGAGAGACAGAAAAAAATCAGCAATAAATACCAAAAAAGAAAAGGAAAAAAAAGTTTGTATTGATTTGCTTCAATTGGATTTGGTCTTTGCTTTAAGGAATCTTTTTATTTTTTTTATGGGCTTCACTTTCCATCAACAAAATCCAATGTCTTCATTGGAGGCATTCATAGCCTCTGAATTCTATCGAAAAAAGGTTAATTCTCTCTTTACCCTTTGCTTAATTAATATTGTTTTTTTCATTTAAATTGAATTTAATTTATGCTGTGATTATGGTAATATTAGATCTCTTGACAATTTTGGGTAGATAGGCTTTCATGGGTTCTCTTCAAATCACAAGTTTGTGATGAAGAATCTGTTTGTTATCTTTTTGAGAATGCTTTAGCTAAACTATATATATTTTGTTTCATGCCAATTGAACCACAATTTTTGCTGATCTGATTGTTATAAATATTTGATATTGAACTATGTGGGTTGTTTATTGAGTAGGGATTTGGATCTGGACCTGTTCTTACCTTGACATAGATTTAGGGCTAGAAGGAAAGGGGATCGATTTTCGTGTAAGTGATGAATTTTGATTGAATGCTAATAGATGTTTATCTTACTCTCTTGTTTGTGATTCTTCTCTGATATGCGTGGTTGTGAAATTTGTTTTTGATTGATTATGAGAATTTCGATGTGGATTAGGGTTTCTTCCTGTAAGTTCTCATGGATGCTGCAGTAAAGTTATGATATCGTGTCTCACAATAATTCGTTCGATAAGATAATATATTGTAGATTTTGTATGTTTTGCTAGACAATTGAAAATATTATCTGATTTTTGTAAGCGTAGATGAGTTGTATTAGGAACTTACGGATTTATCTTGATTTTGTATAATATAGCAATACTTTATAGACGAATTATAATAACGGCATTGATGCTGAGCTAGTGAGGCTGCAGGTACTCTAGGAGGTTTAGAAATTATGTTCGCTTTGAAGAGCAATATTTCATATCGTATTCGTTTCTCGATAGATAAGATGTAATATAAATCCCAAGGTTGTTTTAAGGGAAAAAGTGTTAGAGAATATGTTATAGGTTTTTCTCAAGTATTTGATTGTTTTTTGTATTTTCCCCCCTTGAATATCATGCTCATTATTCTTGTCGTAGTCATCTAACAAGTCACGATTTAGATATGTATGCCAAAGTGTATTGATGTGGTTATTTAACCGAGGGGGGAATAAGTAATAAATCCCATATTTATCTATTCTTTTAAGTGTATCGATCTTGTTATTTCGTTTCATGTATCGAATTTGATCGTCTCTCCTCAGTTAACAATACATGGGAACACTAGCAAATTGCTCTGATATATCTTCAAGTCAAAAGCACATTGACTTTAGGAAGGATCCAGAAGATGTAGCGGCAAGTTCTGGTCATTTCATGGAACCAACTGTGACGCCACCGATACAAATGAATGCGGAGTCCAATGAAGCGAAGGCTAAACGACGCTCGTTTATGAAAAGGAAGGCAACGGAAAACTGTGTATATGATGATAGCTCAGATGAGGAACTGGGTTCCGATAGACTTGTTGAGGTACAACCTTTGTTCTTGGGCTTTCTGCATTTGATTTTCTGTGCAATAACATGTTCAAACTTTTACAATTAATTCCTCATCATCGTGGAATTTTCCATACATTGTTGTGTGTAGCTTGTACAATTGAGAATCGAAAAGTAGACTTTCTTTTTGGCTATCCGTCAAATTGTTGGACAATAAAGAAACATGTCATGAAATAATGAGGATAGTTAAAATGAGAATGTTGAGATAATCAGTGGGGGAATACTCTAAGTTATAAGATAAGAAATGAGTGCATTTAAGTTCGAGCAACGAGGAGTGATCAAGTATGGTTGATTGAACAATGTGGATTAGAGACGTGCAGTTGTAAAAGATTTGTTGTTTGCTAATTTAATCAAGAAGATGACCATAGCTGAGATTAAGGGATCAAAATTACAGCAGACCTAAAAGGTTTGGGGTAATTAGTTTTGTGATTTTAGTTATGGACAACCGGCGAATGTTCTTATTTAATGGCTATAATTGTCATATAATTACTAGTAGACAACGAACCAGTTGGTCAAAATGGCTTTGTACTACAGGTGTTGAAACGTCTCCTGTACACGATGAATACATCTGCTTATATTTAAGATAATAATGGTTTGATGCTATTCATTATTGATTCATGTGTATGTATGTTAGACATCGCTGAAAAAGATTTGATAAGAATGATATTTTTGTAAACTTAAAATAGTTGAGGTTGTTGAAGATCTAGAGTACAGATTATTCAAGATTTGAGAACATTATAACTATGCTGCATGAATTCATAGTCGATGAGACGTATTGCTATTATATATGCATCTATATCGGTTTCAGTTGGAGTCGTTGAGGATACTTGTGGAACTCTATTTTGGACGTCTTAAAACTTATATTATGTTTTAGATACGCCGAACATGTATGAATGACTAAATCATCAATTATCTATGCATCAAAACTAACAATTGTTTTTGTATTTTAAGCGCAGATTTGCTAATATGATAATTTTTCTGTTATGTATGTATATTTGTATAACAAAAACCTAGCGTAGCCCAACGAGTTGTATCAACTTGTGGAAAATTGCGAATCCATGAATCCGACTCATATCGCGTCCTGTATCCATGCCCAAACCCGTGAAAGTTAGCAATAGAAGCGTTAGAAATAAATAAAAAAACTCACAAGGCAATTTCTTGAGTATATGAGGATTTTTCTTGCCACATTTCATCCTTAAAATCAAATTGGAATTTCAATCCAGACCCTCTCACCGTTTGAATTAAAATAGTATAGCTATATTTAATTTATTATATAATTATTTTTGTCTTTTCAAGCCATTTGAAATTAACATGCATATCTTGAATTTTCAAAATAGGTCACAGCTAGATGGTGCCCCGAAGAAGCATGTCGACCTATTCTAGGTGAAGCTCCAGTGTTTTATCCAAGCGAGGAGGTATTTTGCACTATAGATTATATTTCTGCAATTTAATTCTGTTGACAAATGTTTTCATCTTATGCTTTATTTTCTTTCCTTTTAGGAATTCGAAGGTACACTAGGTTGACAAATGCTTTCATCTTATGCTTTATTTTTTTTTTTCCTTTTAGGAATTCAAAGATACACTAGATTACATAGCTAGCATACGCCTAGAAGCAGAAAAATACGGTATATGTCGAATTGTTCCCCCAAAATCTTGGAACCCTCCATGCCCACTAAAAGAAAAGAGCTTCTGGAGAAATTCTACATTCTCAACACGTGTTCAACAAGTAGACAAGCTTCAGAATAGAGAACCAATGAAGAAAAAGTCTAGAAATCGCTGTCAAAGAAAACGAAAACGAAGAAAGCGCTTAAGATTTGGAATGACCCGTAGACGAAGTGGCTCAAATGCTTCGGAAGTCAATGACTGTGCTGTCTCAGATACAGACGAAAAGTTTGGTTTTCAGTCTGGTTCAGATTTCACACTCGAAGCTTTCGGTAAATATGCCGATGACTTTAAGTGGCAGTATTTTGGCATAAAAAACGCCAATGAACGCCCATCATCTTGTGAAGATGAAAATGGTAATAGTTGGCATCCCTCAGTGGAGGAAATTGAAGGAGAATATTGGCGGATAGTTGAGAAGCCAACCGAAGAAATCGAGGTAGTTGCTAATGAATCTTTATGCAATTTTATGCCTTAATACAATACAACTTGCACATGGGACGCATGTCTATATTTTGAACAAAATTTGAGAAGATCCTTAAACATTAAGAAACATACAGAGATTTATTACATAGAATCAAAATGAAATTCAATTTGAGACCTATTCCCTTTTGACTTAAATTGTAGAGATGTATTAATTCTTCAAGTTATGTTCATACAGGTACTTTATGGTGCTGATCTTGAAACTGGAGTGTTTGGTAGCGGGTTTCCTAAATCATCATCCCCATCCTTAAGTGAGGTAGGACCGTATGTGGATTCAGGCTGGAATTTAAATAATTTTCCGCGGCTTCCTGGTTCGGTTCTTTCTTTCGAAAGCGAAGATATCTCTGGGGTTTTGGTGCCTTGGCTGTATATAGGGATGTGCTTTTCTTCATTTTGTTGGGTGAGTTCATCATTCCGAAATTTCCCTCATTTCTTCATTTATATATTTACTAAGGACTACTATGCCTCATGTCATTGCTATCTATTATAAACAACAACGAATTTTTATATAACAAAGTTCCTGTTTTCAAATATTATGAACCTTTGTAGTACGCTAAACGGCAGGAAACAGCTTCCTCTTCTACGAGTTTAGCAGGAAATCACCCTTAGTTCTAAGAACCTGCAATTTACACCGCTGAGCCTAATGGCATTATTGCTGGTTCCTGGTGCCCGCACAGTGGTACCGAAGACTGAAGTCGGAATGCATAACGAAAATTTTCATGCGAGCACAAAGAACCGCAAACCTAGAAATCGATCCAAACACTAAACTAGCAAACTAAACAAGATAGCTAGCTACTATGTTGCGAACATACAACCTTTGTAGCGTGTCCATCCAATCGTGGAAGACCCCTCCAAGCTCCGTAGACAGTCGGGAACGAGCTTGAAGGTCCATCGCCCACCCGAGGGTTCAAGCTCTAGCTTCACCTAGTGAACTAGTGAAGTAACTAAAGATCATAAGATGCTAGTTTGTGATGCTCAGAGATGTAGAGTGTGTTCTAGTAATTTTTCTATTTCAATCCCATCTTAATTCTCAACACACATGAGAGGATGTGCATGAAGAGGAGCAAGTGAGGAGAGAGTGAGCAAAATAGAATGAGAGAATGAGTAAATTCCCTTTGGTTTTGTGTAAAGCATTTTTCCAATAAAGAATAGCAACCACGCGTCAATAGTAAACCCAAAGTAAATAAATAAATGAATTAGCCATTCCTCTCACCATTCCTAATGCCACCTCATCCCTCCATCTCATTTCCATTTAACATAAATAGAAAATACAATATGAGGCGTTCTCTTTCTAGAAGTATTTTTGTATGAATACAAGAATACAACTCCGTATATACATACCCATATTCGGATCAAAATATGAATACCAAAGAGATGGAAAAATACAATAAATATAATACTAGAATATATATATATATATATATATATATATATATATGCAAATTATTAAATCATTACTTGATTTAATAATCTGGTTTAATCCTAAGCTGGTTAGTATTACCATTCCTCTAATTAAAGTCCGTGTAGCTAGTATAAGTATTTAATCGGAACTCTGCACGTATCAATATACGACCTCTATATCGTTTCGCCTGAACCGGAAAATCCTTATGTGTGGGACTCTAAAAACTCGACAATACGCTTGCGTAGTGAGTTACTGGATAAATCTATAACCACAAATACTTCAGCGGCACTAGCTGTATGTAACGGCTATCCAGGTATATGTCGAAAGAGAGGTTGACAATCAAGTCCGTCTATACCCTACCGAGCCTGTAAGTGATAATCTATGTACAGTCTGGTTTTTTCGTCTTAGAGTGTCACATACTGGGTCTAGGAGGTGGATAATATCAGACCTCTAATAACCCGATAAGTCGTGCCGGTGTCAAGCTCATCACCTACCGAGAAACTACTGATCTCTTATCCGTAAATCTCATCCACCATAGTCAGGGATTTATGGTGATAGCTAACCGAACACAGCGCGATATCAACTCCTTATACTGGAAGATGAATTCCTTCCGATCGCTCATTACCTTCATGTGGTTCGGAACTGTACCCAACCAAAACCTGTTTGCATGACTCCTTTGAGCCGTGTTAGGATAGTAATCTAAGTACAGTGGGAACTCACACGAGACAAATGACGATCTCAGGTCTAAAGACTACCATGTTCTCATGTTACCAGAGAACTGCTATCTGACGATAAGTATAATACTATCTAGAAGTTTTTGGCGAGTCCGTTCGGTGTACTCACCTCCATTGAGCACCTGCATACAATCTTAGGTGCCAAAACACCAATAGCTTGTGAGACTGGCTACCGCTCCTCGTCGGGTATAGAAAGTATACACCAGTCTACTCTGAAATATCAATACCCAGTCTCGATACTCCCACGACTAGGAACATTTAAAGATGTGATTATGGACTACCCAGCTCCCACTTATATGATTGCTATCATAATGCCGGTAGTCAAGCAAGCAAGAATCCTACGGGCTTTATCATTATGTATTGGCGATACGTAATAGCAAGTAAAACACATACACATAAATGATAAAGATAAACCAGATAGCATACTATTATCTCGAGTGAGACTGTTGCATGCCTGCAATTACAATTATTGCTTTGAGGGCCCTATATCTAACAATCTCTCACCTGTACTTAAAGCCAATTATTGCAGTATCGCATATTCACAGCTCTATGTGCTATCGAATCCCCAACTTCTCTACTAATCAGTTTTACAAACCGTATTTGAGAAACAACCGTATTCGAAAAATAGCCTCACTGAGTAGATCCGCTACAATATTTCTTACTTTATCTCTTTATATCTCAATTTCGTGGAGATTAATTATCTTCCGAACTGAGCGATATCTGTCTTAGAATTTGTTTAGATAGATGATGGGACCAAGTTCATAAATGAGCACCCAATAAACTTCCTGGGTTGTATCCTCCGCTGAATTTAATCAGCAATCTACGCCATATCTACCTCAGTATCCCGTTTGGAACCCTGTCCAACATACCTCTCAGAAGAGGGTAAACTTATAATTCTGACAGCTATTCTTTCATTTAAGTCACCTTGGAAGCTGGAACAGGTAACCGCCTCTTGTAGGAGGCTGCCATTACCATACTCTAAGTACATCCTGATATGTTCTTCACTGTTTTCCTTTGTTTCTTCAGGATTGGATTATTATCCTCTTACTATAGCAAGTGCAAAAGCAATATCTGGTTTGATACATGACATCACATGATTGACCTAATTGCCAAAGCAATTGAAATGTCATTCATGCGAGTTCCTATCCTCCTCAGTGTAGAAGACATCTCTTTAGAGAGAATGGCTCCATCACATACGGGTATACCGCCATGTTAGGAGTCGTCCATTCTAAACCACTTTAGAATATTCTCCAAGTACCTGAATTGGGATACTTCCCAAATCTAGATTTATCAATATAGATCTAGTTACCAGAATTCTAGATACATTATCCATATCATATGTAGAGAAACTTTGACAACCATAGTTTGACTTATTGTAATATAGGAACATCACTTCTTATCAGGAGTATGTCATTCAAATACCAGGACAATACTCTCTACATCCTTCTTATCTGGTTCATCTGTTATTTTGATGAAGTCAAATACCTTGATTGTTACATCAAAACAGATGATCCATCTCCGCTATGTTTGCTTTAGTCTATAAATAGACATACGCAATTTGCATACCTTCCGCCGCTCTTACTGATTAAGATAATCCTTTGGTAGAGTTATAAACACGTGCACTTCTAAATTCCCATTTAGAAAGACGTTATAGTTATCCACCTGTCAGATATCATTATCATGAATAGCAGCAGTGGCAAGTAATATCCGTATGGATTTCAGCGTAGACACCGAAATAAGAGCTTCATTACAATCCATACCAGGTATTTGATGAAAAAACTCTTTTACTACAAGTCTAGCCTTATTAGGTTACTGTTAGGATTCCTAGCATCCTAGCCACCAACCGCGGCCGTTGCGGAATGAAAAATATTAACTTTAAAAAAAACTTGGCGTTAGAAACCACTACCTAGAATCTAGCCAAAATTAAACTAGTAATCTAAAAGTGATCTAGCTACTGTGATAGAGGGTTATACCGGAAGATCCGTGTCCTTCGGATCTTCACTCCTCTTCTTAAGCTTCTAGGGATCCTTAATCAATCTTGCTTGAGGGCTTTCTTGATACTAGATGATCCACCCGAGAGTTTGTAGGCCAAGCTTAACTTTACTAATAAAGCAACTCAACAACTTAGTTTGCTAATCTAGGTTACTAAGATGATATAGCGAGTTTTCTAGTGTGTTTCTATCTCTCTTTTTCTTTTGAGTCTCAACTCATGAGATAGTAGGGAGAAAGATGCAGGAGGAGGAACTCAAGAAAGGCCAGTGAGGAGAGAGAACCTTATGGTGAGAATGAAAATCATCATCACAAAACAATAATGCAAGGATGGTTTTTTATAAAACATTTTTTGCAATAAAATAGCATAACCATACTTGAATAGTTTGCACAAATGAATTTACAATTCATTTGTCAATACTATTCAAGTATGGTTCATACCATTCTCTCCTTTACACCTCATTTTCTCTTTTACACCTCATTTCCATTTTACAAATAAAATGGAAAATACATGATGAGGTGTCCTAGAATGTATTTCCGTATAAATACGGAATACACTCTACCGTATATACATACCCGTATTCGTATCAAAATACGAATACCCAAAGAGATAGAATAATACACAGAACGTAATACTATAATATACATATCGAAATATGCGCATGTAAATTATTAAATCAATACCTGATTTAATAATCCGGCTTAATTCTAAGCCAGCTAGTATAATCAATCGTCCGATCGAAAGCCTAGAAAATACTAGAATATATATATCGAAATATGTATATCTAAATATTATTAAATCAACACCTGCTTTAATAATCCGGCTTAATTCTAAGCCCGTTAGTATTATCATTCGATCGGAACCCTGCACGTATCAAAATATGGCCACTATATTATTTTGTCTGAACCAGGGAAACCCTCTGTGTGGGATTCTAAAGACTCGACAGTACACTGACTGTGGGTTTAACCACAAGCACGTCAACGGCACTAACTGTATGTAATGGCTATCCAGGTATCTGTCGAAAGGAAGGCCGACAAGCAAGCTCATCCGAACCCCTACTGAGCCTATCCGTGACAATCTCCGCACAGTCTGGTCTCTTCGTCTAAGAGTATCGCATACCGGGTCTAGGGGGTGATAAATGTCAGACCCCTAATAACTTGACAAGTCGTGTCGATTTGGCTCAGGACTGATCCGATAAACTACCGATATAATCATCAGTAAAACTCAATTGTTTTGGCCAAGGGTTTATGGTTCTGGCCAACCGGACACAGTGCGATATCGACTCCCAATACCGGAAGCGACAAATTCTTGACAATCACTCACTGCCTCCATGTGGCTCGGGACTGTACCCAACCAAAACCTGTTTGCACGACTCAGTAGAGCTGTGGTAAGGTAGTGATTAAAGCACATCAGGAACTCACACGAGATAAATGATGATGTCAGGTCTAAAGACTAACCTACTCATATCACCTTAGAACCGCTATCTGATGGTATGTATAATACCATCTAGAGGTTCTCGGCGAGTCCGTACAGAGTACTCACCTCCAGTGAGCACCTGTATACAATCTTAGGTGATCACACCAATGGTTGTAGGACCAACCACCGCCCTTCGTCGGGATATAGAAACGTATACACAAGTCCACTCTGGAATATCGATGTCCGGTCTCGATACTCCTGCGACTTGGAACCTTTAAGGATGTGCTTATAGACTGCCCAGCTCCTACAAGTATGATCGCCATCATAACGCTGGTAGTCAAGCAAAATCTTACGGGCTTTATCAACATATATCCGCCATATGTGATATCGAATATAACATATGCACATGTTAAGATAAAGACAAATCAAAATAGTATACTACTGTAACGAGTGTTTATCAACATGTATAAGCAATGCAAAGCAGTAAGAAAAACAAATACACATGTTCAGATAAAGACAACTCAAATAGTATATTATACAACTGAGTAAGATTGTCTTGTACATACATATTCTTAGCATCCAATACAATACAGGCCTTTAGGATATACATATCCAACAATCTCCCACTTGCACTAAGACATGTAATTGGCGTACCGAATACCCAACGTCTGCTCTAAGGCCAGTTGTTGGGGTATCACATACCCAACATCTCAAAAAGTCGCTCGAACTGCACTTAAGAGAGAGCCTTGGTACATAGATCTGCCATGTTGTCTTTTATATCTACTCTCCGGACCTCGATCTCCCGGCGATCTACGATCTCCCGGCGATCTACAATCTCCAGGCGATCGGGTGATACTGCTTCAAGATGTGTCTGGATTTTTGATTGGACTGGTTCCTTCATTAAAACCATAGTCCCATTGTTATCGCAATACAAAGGTATCGGATCAACAATGGACGGAACCACCTCAAGTTCAGTAATGAACTTCTTCATCCTGACCACTTCTTTTGCGGCATCGTTTGCATCAATGTATTCAGCCTCCATCGCCGAGTCTGCGATGGTATCCTGTTTGGAGCTCTTCCAATAGACCGCCCCTCCGTTGAGTGTAAACACAAAATCTGAGACAGACTTGCTGTCATCCTTGTCATTCTGGAAACTTGAGAATGTTCTTCACAGCTGTCCAATAGACCGCCCCTCCGTAAACCAAGAGCATCTTCTTAGTCCTTCTCAGGTACTTGAGAATGTTCTTCACAGCTGTCCAATAATTCTCACTTGGGTTCGACTGATACCGGCTCATCACGCTAAGCGTGTAAGCTACATCTTGTCTGGTACACAGTATTGCATACATTATAGATCTTATTGCCGAAGCGTAGGGTATAGTGCTCATACGAACCCTCTTCTCATCAGTTTTACGAGACATCTCTTTGGAAACGGTGATTCTGTGCAAAGCGGGTATATTACCGCTTTTGGAATCTTCCATAATAAATCTCTTTAGTATGGTCTCTATGTACCTGGACTGTGAAAGTCCCAACAATTTCTTGGATTTATCTCTGTAGATCTTAATCCCCAGAATGTACGAGACATCATCCAGGTTTTTCATGGAGAACTTTTGTGACAAGAACAACATGACCGATTGTAGTATAGAAATGTCATTTCCTATCAAGAGAATGTCGTCCACGTACAAGACTAGGAATACAATAATTCTCCCTACAATTTTCTTGTAGATACATGGTTCATCCTCATTTTTAATAAAGTCAAATTCCTTGACAGTCTCATCAAAACAGATGTTCCAGCTCCGCGATACTTGCTTTAATTCATAAATGGATTTAAGCAAATTTCACACCTTCCTGCTGCTCCCACTGTCTACGAATCCCTCCGGCTGATCCATATAGACGCACTCTTCTAAATTTCCATTTAGAAAATCCGTTTTAACGTCCATCTGCCAGATATCATAGTCATGGTAGGCAGCAATGGCAAGTAGGATCCGAATGGATTTCAACATAGCCGCCGGAGAAAAGGTTTCGTCATAGTCCACTCCTGGTCTTTGACGAAAGCCTTTTGCAACAAATCTAGCCTTATAGCTTTCCATCTGTCCATCTGCACCAATGTTCTTTTTGAAAATCCATTTACATCCAATGAGTTTTACCCCAGGAGAAGCAACATCCAAAGTCCAAACTTTGTTGGTGTATATGGACTCCATTTCGGATCGCATAGCATTCAGCCATTTTACAGAGTCTCTATTGCTAATGGCCTTCTTGTAACTGGTAGAATCATCTTTTTCCAAGATGCAATCCTCTTGATCCCCGTTTATGAGAAAATCATAGTTTCTCTCGGGCGGACGAGAAATTCTACTAGATCTGCGGAGTGGCTGAGGTTCGTCGGGTTCTATTGAATTATGAGATTCCACCAAATCTTCAGTTTTAATTTGTGGTTCCAGAATTTCTTCCAGTTCTACCGTGCTCCCACTATTTTTTTGCAAGAAATTCCATTTTTAAGAAAACGGCGTGCTGATAACAAACACATTCTATTCCTCGGTGTGGTAGAACAGATATCCATAACCATTCTTTGAATATCCCACAAAATTACATAAAACCGACCGTGTCTCTAGTTTGTCCGGATTATGCTTTTTAACGTAAGCTGGACAACCCTATATCTTAAATCTTTTTAGATACGGCCTTTTACCATTCCATATTTCGAATGGTGTCTTAGGTATGGATTTGGATGGAACATCATTCAATAGATATGCTACTGTCTGAAACGCATGTCCCCAGAATGAAAGAGGCAGATCAGCACTACTCATCATGGAGCGAACCATATCTAATAGGGTACGGTTCCTCCGTCCCGATACACCGTTGTGCTGTGATGTATACAGAGGAGTAACCCGAGAGAGAATACCATTCTCTTTCAGGTATTCTAGAAATTCCATGCTTAAGCACTCCCCTCCTCTATCAGATCAGAGGATCTTGATATTTTTGCCAGTCTGGTTCTCTACTTCGTTCTTATATTCTTTGAACTTTTCAAAAACTTCAGATGTGTTTCATGAGAAATACATATCTGAACCTAGAGAGATCATCCGTGAATGTAATGAAGTATGAGAACCCACCCCTTGCATGTATAGATATCGGACCACATACATCACTGTGTATGAGTCCCAAGAGCTCTGTAGCTCTTTCTCCATGTCCGGTGAACGGAGATTTGGTCATTTTTCTTTTGAGACAAGACTGACAAGTTTCATAGGATGAAAATTCGAATCGATTCAGATATCCATCCTTATGCAACTTAGTCTTTTCTCACCGATATGACTAAGTTTATAATGCCACAAGTAGGTTTGGTTTGTATCTGAACTCTTTCTCTTACGTGTGTTTTGTATATTGAAAACTGTGTTTTGATTAAGAATATAGATACCATTACAAAGTGTAACTTCTTCAACCAATACCTGATTAAGGTAAATGTTCATGATATTTCTATCTAGAACAAAGTTATATCTATCTTTATCAAGTAAAGAGACCGATATGATGTTGCAAAGTATGGATGGTACATAGTAACAATTGTTCAAAATCATAGTATTGCCGCTTGGCAATACTAGGTGATATTCACAGATGGCGGCAGCATCAACTTGTGCTCTGTTCCCTACTTTGAAGGACATCACCCGGTCCAACCATTCTACTTTTTCTCAGTCCTTATAATAAATTATATATATGAGATCATGATCCGATATCTAGTATCCAGAAGGTAGGGTCGATCGAAAAACAGTTTTTAATAACAAATACACCCGAAGAATTCAATAGGGTCATATGGAATTCCTTACGGTCCTCTTTCCCTTGTCCATACCCGTGACGGCCGTCACAAGTTTGAGCCAAACCAACGTTCCCCAGCCCAATGTAATAAGCTGGTTCGTTCAAGTCAAACATTTTATTATCTTGATTAGGACGTGAAATGGTTGCTACCTGCGGACAGAGAAAAGAAACACCCAGCGTGCGCTTTTGCAAGATTAGATTGGTTTAGTTTATCTAATCAGGATGACTCCTGCTGTTTTCTCGATTTTTTCTTCAAACCTTTAAAAGGAAAACTAGTCGGGATCATTCACACCTTACAAGTTGCTAATCGTTCAGACATGTGAGTGTTGGTGCTCCGAGGGAGGTTCCCCGTGCTCTCGCACGAACTTAATTAAAATAAAGCCCGTTTCCGCAGAGGCGTAGCCCCGTTAACACTTTTCTAGCCACCTAATATGTTAGCTAATTGTGAAGTGAAAAATATCTCCCAAGAGTAATCCTACTCATCAGTAGGATCGGAATTCAACTATTATCGCGTGATAACCTAGATGGAACCCACTCTAGTTACCACACTCCAAAAAGTATGCAAAACTAGCAAGTTTGATGTATATTTGAAACCCCCTATATGGTTTTTGCTCCTGACGGTTTATGACCTTAACTAGGTCAACAAACCATAAACCGCTAGTCAAGTTCAACCCGTCATTTTTTTGATTGAATTAAACCCACCCGTACGTGCCCTTGACTAGGTCAACAAGGCCGCACGACTTTCCTAACCAATCGCATTGCAATGCACAGAAAAACACCACTAACTATCGTACAGTACGCCTTGACTAGATCAACAAACGCAGCACGAATACTAAATACTACTAATTTGAAATGACAGAGGGCTACTACTGATTTTTGGCGAAAAACCTATAACGTAATGAATTTGATATCGTTGAAGGAACCGAACAGTTTTGAAAAGGAGTGGTTTAGGCTCCGCTTTTAAAAACTAGTGGTTTTGAAGAAAACCGAGTAATCTATAGTAATGTAAACTTTCGCTCAAGAAGTCACTCCAGGATCTAAGCTCTTGCCTCCTCGAATGAGGTGCTGGATATTCCTAACCGAATACCACTATGCAAAGTAAAAGAATATGATTATAGTTTTTCGAAAAATTGTTCCAACATCTTTTAGGTTTCTTTTTTCTTGTATTAATCAAAATTAATGCGGTCCCATCAATTAAGTCATATCACACCAGAAAAGAACGAAAATAAAATGTACGTATATACCATCTGCATTCGCTATGGGGCTCCATCATGCACTGTTAGGTTACTTAATTAACGGCACAGCGGAGACCGGACTAGGGAGGATCTAAAACATATACAACATCTATTAGTGTGTGTGTGTATATATATAACCATTCGTCACAGGCATGATACAAGCAACATCATAGAACAACGATAAGAAAACATGGAATAGCGGATAATGTAGGAGCCCCGGGTTTCATTTGAGCTGCAAATGAAACTCGACGTTCCTTGGTCGTGTGGATAGCCTGTGCAATGAAGAACTTAGATCCCTATGACTGCGATAAGTTACCTACCAATCCCGAAAGTGAAGCAATCCCAATCAACGAAGTGAATGGGCCACCCAACACTTCACGGAATCTGGTAACTTGAGCACCCCTCCGTGGGTCATCCTATACCCCTACGAGTGCAGCAAATAGCCCACCAATTCTAGAGTAAGGCCCCATCGGTCTCAACACTATGAGATGCGGGCACGTTGCCCTTTAGAACCGGCTATTCGAGCACTCCTCCGCGGGGTCATCCAAGTACGGAAAAGAAAAATATATATACAAATGGCGACATCGACCTCAACCCAGCCACGCTCCAATAAAAGAATATACAAATTGACAGAGACGGCAGTCCACGTGTCGGACGCTCGCCCCACAATAATGAATATACAAATGAATCTAAGCTGTATAACTACCATTGCACTAGGGGCTATCCGACACGACAATCCGAATAAACCATCACAGATATAAATATCACAACAGCATAAGCAAGTATGTGCAACTCCGTCTAAATGACATATAACAATTAGACGACGTTTGAAAACACATACACAATATCACAGAGATCAATGATGCAAAAGTTTCAAGTTCTAAACTTTCCAAGTTGCCCCAATGCAAAGATAGCACTAAGTGAAATCTGGGGAAAATCAAACAATACCACAAATCCCAATACTCAAAACCCAAGACACAGAATGAAAACGAGGACCAGAAGAGGCAAGAAAACCGCTGGTAGCGGGCATATGGGAAATTTGGCCTGTTTTTGTACGGCCAAATTTCCCCGTTTTCATCGTGTCATTATCTTATCAAAGATTAAGGCTCTGCACTTGTTTAAAATTTTTTCAGAGACTAAATGTTTTTTAACAGAGAACGGGGTTTTGAAAATCAGAATTTTCCGGTTTTGAAACTAAAGCATCGTCTACTACTAGTTTCTAATGTTTGGGTGGATCTGATACCATGTTGGGATTCCTAGCGCCTTGGTCGCCAACCGTGGCCGTTGCGGAGCGAAAAACTTTAACTTTTAAAAAAACTTGGCGCTAGAAACCACTATCTAGAATCAAACCAAACATTAAACTGTAATCTAAAAGTGATCTAGCTACTGTGATAGAGGGTTATACCAGAAGATCCGTGCCCTTCGGGCCTTCACTTCTCTTCTTAAGCTCCTAGGGACCCTTGATCAATCTTGCTTGAGAGCCTTCTTGATCCTAGATGATCCATCTAAGAGTTTGTAGTCCAAGCTTAGCTTCACTAATGAAGCAACTCAACAACCTAGTTTGTTAATGTATGTTTCTAAGATAATATAGTGAGTTGGTGTATTTTTATCTCTCTTCCTCCCTTGATTCTCAACTCATGAGATGGTAGGGAGGAAGATGATGGAGGAGGAACTTAAGAAAGGCTAATGAGGAGAGAAGCTCACGGTGAGAATGAAAATCATCATCACAAAACAATAATTTAAGCATGGTTTTGTATAAAACATTTTTTACAATAAAATATCACAACCATGTTTGAATAATTTGCACAAATGAATTCATTTGTCAATACTATTCAAGTATGGTTCATACCATTCTCTCCTTTACATCTCATTTTCTCTTTTATACCTCATTTCCATTTTAATACATGATGATGTGTTCTTCTAGAATGTATCTCCGCATAAATACGGAATACACTTTACTGTATATACATACACGTATTCGTATTAAAATACGAATACCCAAAAAGATAGAATAATACACAGAACGTAATACTATAATATATATTCGAAATATGCATATGTAAATTATTAAATCAATACCTGATTTAATAATTCGGCTTAATCCTAAGCCGGCCAGTATAATCAATCGTCCGATCGAAATCCCGGATAACACTAGAATATATATATATATATATATATATAGAAATATGTATATGTAAATTATTAAATTAACACCTGATTTAATAATTCGGCTTAATCCTAAACGGTTAGTATTATCATTCGATCGGAACCCTGCACGTATCAAAATACAGCTACTACATCATTTCGCCTGAACTAGGGAAGCCCTCTGTATGGGACTCTGAAGACTCGACAGTACGCTGGCAGTAGATTTAACCACAAGCATGTCAGTGACACTAGATATACGCAACGGCTACCCAGGTACCTATCGAAAAGAAGGCCGACGAGCAAGCTCATCCAAACCTCTACCGAGCCTGTCCGTGACAATCTCCGTATGGCCCGGTCTCTTCGTCTAAGAGTATCGCATACCGTGTCTAGGGGATGGTAAACGTCAGACCCCTAATAACCTAATAAGTCGTGTCGATTTGGCTCAGGACCGATTCGAGAAACTATTAATCTAATTATCAGTAAATCTCAACTGTCTTGGTCAAGGGCTTATGGTTCTGGCCAACCGGACACGTGTGATATCGACTCCCAATACCTGGAGAGACAAATCCCTGACAATCACTCGCTGCCTCCATGTGGCTCGGGACTGTAACCAACCAAACCCTGTTTGCACGACTCAGTAAAGCCGTGGTAGGGTAGTGATCAAAATGCAGTGGGTACTCACACGAGACAAATGACGATCTTAGGTCTAAATACTAACTTGTACTCATGTCATCTGAGAACCGCTATCTGACTATAGGTATAATACCATCTAGAGATTCTCGGCGAGTCCATCCAGTGTACTCACCCCAGTGAGCATATGTATACAATCTTAGATGATCACACCAATGGATGTGGGACCAACTCCCGCCCTTCGTCGGGTCTAGAAATGTATACCCAAATCTACTCTGGAATATCGATGCCCGGTCTCGATACTCCTACGACTTGGGACTTTTAAGGATGTGCTTATGGACTGCCCAGCTCCTACAATTATGATCGCCATCAGAACGCTGATAGTCAAGCAAAATCCTACAAGCTTTATCAACATGTATCCGCCATATTGAGTATAACATATGCACATGTTAAGATAAAAACAAACCAAAATAATATAGTACTTTAACGAGTCTTTATCAACATGTATAAGCAATACAAAGCAGTAAGAAAAGCAGACACATGTTCAGATAAATACAACTCAAATAGTATATTATACAACTGAGTAAGATTGTCATGTACATACATATCCCTAGTATCCTATACAATACATGCCTCTAAGGCATATATATCATTTACTACCTTTCCACCCGTACTGATCTCGAAAGATCTACTTCTAATGGCTTTTACCACTTCAGGAGAATCCAGCAAAGTCCAAAGTCCATAATTTGCTAGAGTGCGTGGAGTCCAATTTGGATATAATGCATCCAACCATCATCCGGAAGTCACCACTTTCTATGACCTGTCGATAACTAGTAGTGTCATCATTACCATGATGCTGACTTCTCTGTCACCGTTTACGAGGAAACCGAAGTATCTCTCGTGTGGCTGAGGTCACCTACTAAATCTGTGGAGTGGTTATAGTTTGCCGGTTCCAATTAAATCTTCAGGTTCTACTAAATTTTCAGTAACCGTTTGTGGTTCCGGAATCACTTCCAGCTTTATCATACTCCCACTAATTTCTTTTCCAAAGAAATCATTTTTATAAAAAGATGGCGAGTCAAGAACAATGCAGCTATTGATCTTGAAAATGGTAGAAGTTAAACCCTTGCGAACGCTTGGGATAACTCACAAACTGCCATTACTGAAACATGCCTTGAGTGTGTCCGGATTCTGCTTTTAAACAGAAACCGGATAACTCTATATCTTAACAATCTCAAGATATACCACCATTCTATGTTTATATAGAATCAAATGCGCTAATTTTGATGGAACCGGATTCAAATGTTATGCAGCTGTTTTCAGTGCGTATCTCACCTAAATGGAAGATGGCCATACACCATTACTCATCATGGAGCGCACCCGCGGATGAGTAATCTGTGAGAGAGAATCGAATTCTCAATATTACTACAATGGAATATATAGCATAAGTATCTACTTCTTCGATCACTTCGAAGAATCTTGCCACTTTCAATGTTTGGTGCTTTAATTTATTTTAATACCATATGAACTTTTCAAAATCTTTGGACCTTGCATTTCAACGAATGTGTGTCTAAAACCAGAGAACTCATAAGTAAAACGAAATGAAATAAGAGTACTAACCCCTTGTCCTATAGGACGTCGGACAACATACATTATCATGTAGTCCCAAGAGATCAATAACTCAAATTCCGTGTGTTGTAAATTGAAAACTGTATTTTAGTTAAAAACGTCTATACCGTTATTCAATACATCTTACTTTATTCTTAACCGATAAAGGTAAATGTCCAAAACATATTTTCAAAATTTATATCTCACTTTATTAAATAAAGATACAGATATATTATTTTAAAAATTGGTGCATGACAATGGTTTTTCAAAATCAAAAGTTTGCCGCTAGGCAAATCCAGACGATTTCCCCAATAGCACCAATTGCTATGAATTTCGATATTGAGGATCAAATCATCAATTTCTCAATATTCTACTCCTTTTCAGTATCTGTGACGCTCTACGGACATGAGAGTCTAATACGGTATCCATATACTTAGGAGTCAGAATTAATTGAGAAACAGTTTTCAATTGCAATCACACAGGAAAACCGAAACATTAAAAATGTTTCAGGAGGGTGGTCGGGTATACTTAGTAATGCCTCTTCCATTGCCCAGATTCATGATACTAGTTACAGTTTCCTTTACCCTCACTTCAACCCCTTTATATGTCTTTACATCTTACATTCTGTACACCATACTTAGACAAGTTGGTTTTCTTCCTTCTCTACCTTTCAGCACCAGTCTAAGGTTTGGAAGGAGATTATCCAACAAGCATAACTGGTGTATACTCCTAATACAAAGAGCTCTCAACTTGAGAGAATGTGAACGATGAGAGACAACATAATTTATACAATCCAAATTCTCAAGAGCCTGTGACCATTCCTGGTCTGAAATAAATTCCTTCGAGTTCGTATATAACTATATGAGATGACATTTCCAAGCAATATAGATCTTCGTAGTGATACAAAGTGTTTTGGAGAATGCAAAGGGTAAAGTAGGAGTGGCAGGGATATATGCGATTTTGTTATGAATCATGACAATCCGAAGCCAGATGGTAAAAAGGTTCGGTTAACTTGGTTTGCGAGTTCTAGTTTAAGGTCAGTCGCGGTCGCAGCCAGAGAGAGAGAGAAAAGAAACATTCAGCGCGCATTCTATCAAGGTTAATTTGGTTAATTAATTTATTTAATCAGGATGACTCTTACTGTTTCCTCGAATTCTCCTTCACACTTTAAAAGGAGAACTAGTTAGGATCATATACACCTTACAAGTTCGCCAACCGTTCAGTCAGGCCAGTGTTGGTACTCTGAGAGAGATCCCCGAGCTTTTGCACGGACCCAATTTAATAACCTCGTTTCCGCCGAGGCATAACCCTATTAACACCTTTCTCCATACCTAATGGGTTAGCTAGTTGTGAAAAATCTCTTGGGAGTAATACCTACTCGTTTGTAGGAATCAAGACCCAACTATCATTGTGTGATGACCTTGATGGAAGCCAACCAAAGTCACTACACTCCAGAATGTATGCGCATACTTAGTAAGTTTCCCTTATATTTGAAACTCCCGATTTGGTTTTTATCCCTAAAGGCTTATGACCTTGACGAGGTCAACAAAGCATAAGTAGCTAGTCAAGTTCAACTCGTCATTATCTTAGTTACCCTAAATCCACCTGCACGTGCCTCTGATGAGGTCAACAAGGCCTACGACTGTCCTAGTTAATCGCATCGTATACTACAAACAAGCAATACTTAGCTACCGTACACTACGTCTTGACAAAGTCAACAAATACAGCACGAATACTAAGCACTACTCGTAGGAAATGACGGAGGGCTACGACTGGTTTTTGGTGAAAAACCTTTAACGTAATGAACTTGATATCGTTAAAGGAACTTGAGTGGCTTTGAAAAGGATTGATTTAGACTCCACTTTTAAAACAAGTGGTATTGAAGAAAACCGAGTGGTTTATAGTAACATAAACTTTTGCTGAAGAGACAACTTCCCGTAAAGAGATCAAGGCTCTTTCCTCATCGAATGAGCTACAGGATATTCCTAACCGAATATCTCTATGCAAAGCAAAAGAATATGACTATAAAAGTCTTTTTGAAAATTTGGTTCTCACAACTTCATTTAGGTTTATTTTCCTTACATTAAATATATAATGCAGTTCCATCATTTTAAGTTTCTAGCCACAACAGAAACAACCAAAATAGCATGCTTTTGTATGCCATCCGCATTCGCCACGGGGCCTCGGGGCTTCACCGTAAGGTTACTTAATTTACGACAGGGCGGAGGCATGGCTAGTGCGGATGCAAAACATATAGAAGCATATAATATATATATATATGTGTGTGTGTGTGTGTGTGTGTGTGTGTGTATCATCACAGGTATGTAGCAAACAATATGGAATGGTAGATAAACTAGGTGCCCCGTGTTTCATTTGAGCCGCAAATGAAAAACGTTTCTCGGTTGTGTGGATAACCCGTACAATATCGAACCAAGACCCCTATGAGCACGACAAGCCATCCGCCAATCCTAGAAGTGGGGCAACCCGACCTCAATGTCATGAGTGAGCCATCCGACGCTTTCTAGAATCCGGTAATTTGAGCGCTCCTCCTTGGGTTTATCCTATAACCCCTACAAGTATGGCGAGCAACTCGTCAATTCTAGTGCAAAACGGGCCGGTCTCAATTCCATAGGATGGCCACCTACCGCACTCTAGAATCCGGTTGCCGGAGGACTTCTCTGCGGGTCCATCCTAGTACAAGTAATGAAATATATACAAAAGCAACATCGCCCGCATCCTGGATATGTCCCAACAAAAAAATATATATCAAGCTGCAATGACGGCCACAAGTCGGCCGCTCGTTCCGAATAAATGAATACAACCAATTCAATACATATATCAATCACACAAAGGGTTATCCATCATGACAATCCGGCTAAACCATCACAATGATATATAAACCAACATCACAAGCAACATATGTGCAACCATGTCTAATTGAACATATAGCAATTAGACAACGATTTCAACACATATACACATATACACAAATACAGATATCAAACGATGCTATAGTTTCGACGAAAACTTTTCCTGAGTTGCCTGAAAACACAAACTACGCAAATAGAAATCTGGGGCAAATTGGTAGGTACTAAAAATCGAGTTTCCCAAATATCAAACCACTGCACAAATTGTGAGGCAGGAGGCTACTGCCTGGCCGACCAAGGCGGCCAGGTCACGGCCTTCTGGCTTCGTATTTTGTGCTAAGTATTCTCTCTTAAAAAATTGCTCAAAAACGAGCATAATTTTTTTTCCCGAGTTGAGTTTTCAAAATGGACAGAGACTTGAATTTGGAAACTAAATTCGGTTAAAATTTGGTTTCAAAACTATTGCATCGTCTATTCTAGTTCTAGTATTTGGTTTGGCTTTGATACTACTGCTGGCTCAGTCAGCGCAGCGGAAACTGGCCGTGGCGCCCATAGGTCCCTCAGCAGCTACTTTTTATGTAATCCCTTCGTGACGGACTATAACCCGCCGGACCATACAACCGCACGGGGCACCCTGGGGTAAGAGCCTGCGTTTCGCCACTACTGTCACACAGTGAGAACCCCCATGGGTCGGCATCCCTACCTAGCAGCTTTGATACCACTGCTGGGTTTCTGGAGCCCACGCAGCGGAAGCGAAGACCGAAGTCGGAATGCTTAACGAAAATTTTCATAGGAGCCCAAGGAACCGCAACCCTAGAAATCGATCCAAACACTAAACTAGCAAACTAAACAAGGTAGCTAGCTACTATGTTGCAAACATACAACCTTTGTAGCGCGTCCATCCAATCATGGAAGACCCCTTCAAGCTCCGTAGGCTGTCGGGAATGAGTTTGAAAGTCCATCGTCCTTACCAAAGATGATCCACCCAAAGGAAGTAGTTTAAGCTCTAGTGAACTAGTGAAGCAACTAAAGATCACAAGATGCTAGTTTATGATGCTCAGAGATATAGAGAGGGTTCTAGTAATTTCTCTATCTCAATTCCACCTTAATTCTCAACACATGAGAGGAGGGAGATGAAGAGGAGCAAGTGAGGGGGGAGAGAGAGCAAAATAGAATGAGAGATAGAATGAGAGAATGAGCTAATTTCCTTTGGTTTTGTGTGAAACATTTTTCCAATAAAGAATAGTAACTATGCCTCAATAGTAAACCCAAAGTAAATAAACAAATGAATTAGCCATCCCTTTCACCATTCCTAATGCCATCTCATCCCTCCATCTCGTTTCCATTTAACATAAATAAAAAATACAATATGAAGGGTCCTCTTTGTAGAAGTATTTTTGTATGAATACAAGGATACAACTTCATATATACATACTCGTATTCGTATCAAAATACGAATACCAAAGAGATAGAAAAATACAATGAACATAATACTAGAATATATATATATATATATTTATATGTAAATTACTAAATCCATAGTTGATTTAATAATTTGGCTTAATCCTAAACCGGCTAGTATTACCATCCGTTCGATTAAAGTCCGTATACCTAGTACACGTATTTAATCGGAACTCTGCATATATTAATATACGAGCTCTACATCGTCTCGTCTAAACCGAGAAAACCCTTTGTGTGAGATTCTAAAGACTCGACAATACGCTGACAGTGAGCTACTGGATAAACCCATAACCACAAGCACATCAGCGGCACTAGCTGTATGTAACGGCTATCGAGATATATGTCGAAAGGGAGGTCAACAATCAGTTCGTCCGTACCTACTGAGCCAGTAAGTGACAATTTTTGTACAATCCGGTCTTTTCGTTTAAGAATGTCGCAAACCAGATCTAGGAGGTGGATAACATCAGACCCCTAATAACCCGATAAGTTGTACCGGTATCAAGCTCATCACCCATCGAGAAACTACCGATCCACCATGGCCAGAGATTTATGGTGAGAGCCAACCGAATATAGTACGATATCAACTCCCTATATCGGGAGAGACGAATTCCTTCCGATCATTCACTGCCTCCTTGTGGCTCAGGACTGTACCCAACTAAAACCTATTTGTATGACTCCTTTGAGCCATGGTTGGGTTGTAATCTAAGTACAGTGGGAATCCACACGAGACAAATGGCGATCTCAGGTCTAAAGACTACCCTGTACTCGTGTCACCGGTGAACTACAATCTGACGATTGGTATAATACCATCTAGAAGTTCTCGGCGAGTCCGTTCGGTGTACTCATCTCCAGTGAGCACATGCGTACAATTTTAGGTGCCAAAACACCAATGGCTTGTGAGACCGGCCACTGCCCTTTGTCGGGTTTAGAAAGTATACACTAGTCTATTATGGAATATCGATACCCAGTCTCGATACTCCTACGATTAAGAACATTTAAGGATGTGTTTATGGACTATCCAGCTCCTAGTTATATGATCGCCATCATAATACTGGTAGTCAAGCAAGAATCCTACGGGCTTTATCATTATGTATCGGCGACACATAATAGCAAGTAAAATATATACACAAATGATAAAGGCAAATCAAATAGCATACTATCATCTTGAGCAAACCTGTTCTACCTATATAGGTCCTCCCTCAATACCATAATTATCTGGCTGCAATTACAATAATTATCTTGAGGGCACTATATCCAACAATTATAATTTTTCGTTAGTTATTCCGAGAATAGTTATGAACTTCTATCAGGTTTCTGCTGACATTCCAATAATCGTACTTGGTATTTTTAGTGATGTGTATTTCGGGATTAAAAATTTATATAAATGAAAATGTTGACGATTGTTAAAAGGGGATGCCAAAGTGCAAATTTTTTGGACCCGGGAAATTATCCAGCTATATACCGAAAGTGAGGAAGAGATTTTTTTTTTTCGGGGGGGGGGGGTGTTGCGCAATATAGCCTTTATAGTAATACCTACAGGGGTTGCGCAATATAGCCTTTATAGTGATTCCTACCTTCACCAGTCTTATTGTCGGTTGGTATATGCAAATTGATAAATTTACTTTCAATCATATTGCAGTATGATTCATATTCTCCTTATCACTTGCTATTTTGAAATCAACTGATTGTTTTTATTTTTAATTTGTTGAATAGCATGTGGAAGACCACCATCTTTATTCACTGAACTACATGCATTGGGGCGAGCCAAAGATTTGGTATGGAGTTCCTGGCAGTGATGCCGTTAAGTTGGAAGATGCCATGAAAAAACATTTGCCCGATCTATTCAAAGAACAGCCTGGCTTACTTCATGAATTGGTAAATAAATTTTTTAAAACAAACTTTTATGGCATATTTTATTTCTTAAACTTGAAAACGGCTATACCTTCTAGTTTGCCTGCATCCTATTCTGGAGAATTAAAAAAAAATTCAGCAGGAACACCACCAACGCTTCATTGAAGAGTAAATAATGAAACTTCATACAAATCACATAACAAAGATGATGCAAATAACAAGTACATCACAATTAGTAATATATCCTCATAATTGAAGTCTCAAATACATAAATTAACCAGAAGTAGCCAGCAAAAGGTAATTCGTAAGGATGCAAGCAGGACTTGCAAGACCGGATTTGAATGAAGTAAAAGATGATGCCAATGCCTGTAAGGAAGTCACCCCACCAACCCCCCCCCCCCCCCCCCCCCCAAAAAAAAAAAAAAGAAAAAGAAAAAGAAATAAAGTCGCCTGTTCTAGCTTTGGCCCAGGATATAGAAGCACTTGTCCGAAACACAAAAGCCATGAATGCAATGTATTTTTTCCCCTTTAGAATCAAAACATCTACCCCTAAATCACGGCCACAATCGTCTCCAAAGCGAGTGTGTCTTAGGAAGGAAAGTGGCGTAGCCTTTTAAGTTTTCACCATGGGTCTAACTCTCCTAAATTGTGAGTAATTCCAATAAACTCACACCCATTTCCACACAAGTGAGGTTCGATAGAAGTGAGGAATAAATGTTGTCTGCAGTCAGAAGGTGTCTGCATATAAAGCAAGTATCATCGATATTAATTCTTCTACCATGGTTTTATATTTCGGTTGATCCCAATTTGAGACGGCCATTTCGATCACAAAGAAGTCTGGCCAATTGTTGATATCGAGATTTTGAACTTCAATTTGTATTTACGAATTGATCAGTGGGGTTTTCTACATTCAGTACGAAGTTTATTAATTGGTTAGTGAGTTTATTATTGTATTTGTCAGTGTTTTAAAAAGCGTCCGCTTAAGTGCTTAAGCGTCCGCTTAAGCGGCTGAGCGGGTTTCGCCGCTCCGCTTTATCCGGCTTGAGCGGATGACATTGTATAACCTATTTTATTGATGTATATATCTCATAAGTGTTATAAAGGGTATATAAGTATTGTTATTGGAGTAAGAATACACAAATATCAATTTATACGGCATTCTATCTTTTCTTTTTCTCTTTTTCCACGTTTCTATTCTTCGTGCTCGACTCGATAAATCCCACGGTTGTCGAGCCGGCTTTAAGACAAGAGTTGCAAAACTCCAAAATTTTAGATTTATCAACCTCAAGAAGTCGATATCTAAATCGATTTCGAGCAAATCTTGAGTTTTCTATTTCTAGTAGTTTTTGAATTTCGATCTTGAAATTCCAATTCGATTTCGACTCCATCTAGTTTCGAGCTACAATCTTTTAGATACCTTTTTAAAATATTTTGATAAGTATTTTTACTGATTTGAGCTATGATGCTTGATGCTGGGTATCGAAAAGTATATAAGCATTATATAAGCTAATAAATTTTAAGAAAATTTCAATTTTGTATTGAGTTATTTTAGCATATTTTAGCAAATAATATATTGTCTAAGCAAATTTGTTAAATTTTGTGTTAAATTTAAGCATTTGCTAGTACAAAAGCAACATAAAAATAGTTAGAACGTAATGAGAATCATTATTTATTGATAAGAAAAGAAATATTGATAAAACACCATTGTTCTGATTTTTGAACGGTCTGAACGGCCGCTTAAGCGCTTAAGCGTTTTGGCTTCTTGACCGTTCCGCTTTTCTTTTCTGTTTTAAAACACTGGTATTTGTTAATTGAGTTGGTTTATTTGACACCATTATTTACCAGAAAGGCGAGTACCACTCTAGCATAGAGGTAAAGTCTCTTGCCATTGGCGGGAGGCTCGGAATTCAAATCCCGCTTGCATTAAGTTAGGTTCCATTATTAAAGAAGTTAATTACTAAAAGAATGTCACATTTTACAATCTATTGATAAAATCATTCTAGACCTCATTGATAGCTGAAAAAATATAAAAAGAACTTACAGCTATTTTTTCCAAGTAATATAGAAATCATTATAGACATCATTAGTTAATAATTACTAAGAAAATATGTCACTTTACATATTGTTAGTCTTAATATTTATATAATTTTTTAATAATATCTAAAATCTTTGTGACTTAGTCAAACAATAAAAAAATTCAAGTGTATGGAAAACATAGTATACATTGCTACTGCAAGAATTTCCTACGGTGGCAAGACATATGACAACAATTAATTATTTGTTGATTCATGTGTATGCATCTTTTCCCAATCCAAGAATCATTAAAGCTAGAAAAAAGTTAAAATAGTAATCCGCCATGTTTCCGGCCACTATAGGAAATTCCAACAGTGGCATTCACCCCTACTTTCATTTGCTTCATTCGATGTCATAAATCGTAGGCCCCCTATCTACAGATCAGTTATGGAAAGAAAAAGCCCATACGACGGAGGCGTCGGTTGCCTTTATTCGAGGACTTCAACGGATCTTGCAATCTCATAAATGGCAATTCTTCACGTTTTCCTCACAGTGGGAATTCTATGCTACTTGATTGACTTTGACAGATATGTTTAGGGATTTAGATCGAGTGAAATACGGTCCACCTCTCGGTAATCAGATTGCTAACATTGGATTTATATTAAAGTCTTCTAACCTTCTTCATCATTTGTTATGAAGGGCAGGTGAGTATACAAATCGGTTTGCATTGTGAACCTCATCCTTCATGCATTAGATTTTCTAACCATTATATCTGTCTCTAGATATAGAATAAATTTTATGATGCACTGTGATCAATAGCTTAAGGATACATAAAACAAGTATTTCACTATGCTATTTATCAATGCAACGGAGCATCATAGGCAGACAAATATTTACGTAGCGTATTTTATTAGATTTCCAATAAAACCATTTCCTGACTAAATTTTACATTATTAATGTAAATCAGGTTACACAATTGTCTCCTTCAGTCCTAAAATCCGAGGGAGTTCCTGTTTATCGCGCTGTTCAAAATTCCGGAGAATTTGTCCTTACATTCCCAAGAGCGTATCATTCTGGTTTCAACTGCGGCTTCAATTGTGCGGAGGCTGTTAATGTTGCTCCTCTGGATTGGTTGCCTCATGGTCAGTGTGCAGTTGAGCTTTACAGTGAACAGCGGCGCAAAACATCTGTGTCACATGATAAGTTACTGTTTGGTGCTGCACGAGAAGCTGTTAGAGCACTTTGGGAGCTCATGATGCTTGGGAAGAACGATCCAGATAATTTAAGATGGAAAAGTGTTTGTAGAGATGGAGTACTTACTAATGCGATTAAGGTAATTATATTTCACTAAAATAAAGTACTCTATTATTGTTTTTCGCTAAACTACCTTAATTTTTTTTACTGCATAAGCTTTAAGAAAGTGCTACATTCAAGGGTATTTTAGTGATAAAACCACCCTTCAAACCAAAAGCTTATGGAAGTTTATGCAACAAAAATCTTCAAGGCAACTTTGTGTAAAACAACTATAGTTAGGGGAATTTTAGTGAATCGACCCTTTTTATATTGCATATGCATTCCTCTATCTTACAATAATGACAAGCCTTTATCCCAAGATTTTTTAGGATCAACTTCATGAATATGTTTCTTCCAATATGCTCGGATCGTCTCCTTGGTTAAATTTGCAATTAACCCGTCATTTTTAATTGTTTTTATCTGTATGCCTTTAGGTCCTACTCATTGCTCTCTTTGCGTCATTAACTACAATTTTGTCATTTCTCCTAATTGGAGCATTTGTTGGTACTTGGTAGGCCTGTCAAATACCCGAACCTGATTACCAGGCCTTGAACCCGACCCAAACCCGATTATTTTTTAACGGGTCGACTTGACCCGATCCGTTTAGTAAATGGGTCGGGTACTGGTCAGAGCGTCTGACCCGCTTGACCCGAGTTGCCCCGTTTAGGTCCATATTAGTTTTTATAATTTGTTGGTCCGCTTTGGGCTTTGGAGTTGAGAAGGCTAATTTTTATGGGCTTTAAACATGTAGAAGGCCAACCCATCAATTCATAACTTTTAAATTACAAACCCTAGTTTTAACTTATTCTTTTTTGGTGCAGACTCCAAAAGCAATGACCTTTAATCATTTTTTATGAGGAAGTCTATTGTTTACAATTATTTAACTAATAGTTTAACTAGAAACATTATTCATAATGAAATGTCCAGTTATTAAGACAAGGTTTACTAAGAATTAAGAAAAGATATGCAATGATATTTCAAGCACTAAACAAACAATACGATATATTATTTTTTATACGTAAAAGATCATAATTGTTACAACAATGACAATGTTAATAACTTAATATGTTGAACATTCATATATCAAATCACTCAAAATTTTCTTATAAGTCACGTAAGTCTCTTGCTGTCTCATATGCTAAAAATAGCACATCATGGTATATGTTACATTGTTACTCTTGAATCTTGACTCTTGATCCTTGAACCTCGATGTCTTGATATCGTTGCCATCTACGTATATGCTCTGTAAAAAATTTGGAACAAACTAACATAGTCAAAATATTAAATAATGAATATATGATTAAAAGATCACAATATTGGAATTACATATTTACTTTCTAACTTTTTATATATGAAATAAATTCAAAAATACTTTTCGACTACAATATTAAAAGGGTTTTTAAAAAGGAGTATAAAAAGGCAATGGATCAATTCATGGGTGGGAATATGCAAAAAACAAAATCATGAGTGGATCGGTTCGGGTTGACCCGACCCGACCAATAAACGGGTCAGCCGGATCGACCCGTTTACCGGCTGACCCGTTTATTGTCGGGTTGGGTACGGGTCTACATTTGCTGACCTGTTTATTAAGCTGGCCGGGGTCAACCCGAACCCGTATCATGACGGGTCAATCTTGACCCGACCCGTTTTCGACCGACCCACACATTTTGCAGGCCTATTTGTTGGTCTCATTGCACAAGTCCAAACCATTACAATTGATTCTCTCAGCGCCGTGTCCAACTTGTTACAAATACACCCATTTCTTATTTTATCTAGGGTATTATCAATTTACCATCCATCCATCGCAACATTCTCATCCTAGCTACATCATATTTTGGACATGTTTCTTAATTGCCCAACAAGTACTTCTAAAATATGTTTGGTAAATTGTAGAATACCTCCCTCACCCGTTGTGCGTAGAAGGATAACACACTGTTTTCAAAAGTTTCTCTTTGCCTCATACTTTTGACCACCGTCTTCTTTTATCTGTATTTTTTTGGATCCCAAGGTACCCCAATTTTCCGTTGTTTCATTCAATCAGTCCCCATTTAAATCCACTTGTCCCCATTTTTATCCATATCAAAATCTTTCACATTAATTGGGGATACTTGTGGAACTCCTTTTAGACCATCTAAAATTTATAATCTATTCTAGATATATTGAACATGTATATTTAGCTATGACAACAACAATTTTTGCATGTGAATAACAAAATTACTTCTTTTGTAATTTAAATCTACCAAGTGATATCTTTTTCATACAATACATATTCATTAGAAAACAAAATATTAGCATATCTCAATGCACCTTATCACATATTTTTGGATCATTGTAAATCCGTGAATCCGACTCATATCATGTGCGTCATACCTGTATCCGAATCTGTGCTACATTGTTTAAGAGTTCAGCGTAGCCCTGATTGTTCAGGTTTATGTTCATGTTAACTACCTAATGATTGTCTGACCATGATCTTTCAGGAAAGAGTTTGGATGGAACAGGAAAGAAGACGGACTCTTTCTCTTCCTTCTAATGAAAGAAAGATGAATAAATTGGATTCAGCAAGTGAGAGAGAATGTTATTCATGTTTCTACGACCTCGACCTATCTGCTGCAAGCTGCGAGTGCTCTCCGAATCGTTTTTCTTGCTTAACTCATGCAAAGGATCTCTGTTCTTGTGAACCGGCACACAAATTCTACCTCTTTCGCTATACCATGGATGAGCTCAACACCCTTGTGAAAGCTCTAGAAGGAGACTCAGCTTCAATAAACAAGTGGGGTTGTGAGGTCTTGGGTTTAGTTTTCCCTTCAAATTCCAAAGATTGCTTGGAAGAACAACCACTTGATATTAATATGGCAGACTCTGTTGAGTTTCGTCCGGCTAATAGAAAACGGGTGCATGAAGACTTAGACTTTGAAGAAAGAAAGATCGATAGAAAACAGTTGGTTTCATTAGTTGGTGACGCTAATGGTGTAAATAGATCAAACATTGAGCTCGGGTCTTTTGTTTCCTCATCGGAGGTATCTACCTCTAATGGTTTTGTGACCAGAATTTTGAATGAAGCGTCATGTCGTAATGATGGTTGCAAGTCGAGTACAAAGCTGTTTGGTTTTGACCTTAATCAGACTCCTCCATGTCTTTCTGCGCCTTCACGTGTTCAAGAAAATTTCAAGGTCGCTTCTGGAATTTTCAAAAAGAGATTACAGCACTTTGTTGAGCCTCTTCAGTTTGGAACTTTAATGTTTGGAAAGCAGTGGTGCAATGATAAAGCCATTTTCCCTGAAGGTACATTAGGATACAACTAATTTCATGCTCTATGTTTCTTGTGGCGCAAAAAATAATTTTGGTTGTTGCTGGATTTGTAGGTTTCAGAAGCCGGGTCCAGTTTTTCAGTGTGCTGGATCCAACAAAGACGTGCAATTATGTTTCAGAAATATTGGATGCCGGACTTTTTGGGCCAATATATAAGGTCGACGTTGTTCTTGTATATATTAGTAAATGCTAAGCTAGTTGCATTTTGAAGATGTTTATTCTTTAAACTAACACTAAACAATCCTTAACTATTGTGCATTTTATAGCTAACTACCTTAATTAATTTTTAGGGTAAATTTTACTATACTTCATCCACCTTTTGAGGTTTTTAAGATAACCCTATTGAACTTTAAAAATGCTATGAAACCCCATTGAAGGGTATTTTCGTAAAAAAATTGAAAAGTATTTAGTCAAAAAATATTATATTCCGTTCATTTTGATTCTATTCAATCTATCTGTAAAACATTTTGGTGTTTTTCAGTCCAATTGTAGCTTGCACGAGTTAATCAAATTAACGATTTCATACAGTATTGATAGTTCGGTGGGATTTTATAGCATTTTTAAAGTTCAATGGGGCTATCTTAAAAACCCCAAAAGATCGATGGTGTGGCTGGAATTACTTCCAGTTCTATCTCATGACCACTAATTTCTTTTACGAGAAATTTCTTTTCTAAAAAGGTGGTATGTTGAGCAACAAATAACTTTTGTTCCTCACTATGGTAGAATAGATATCCATGTGAATTCTTTGGATATCCCACAAATTTGCAAAGAACTGATCTTGTCTCGAGCTTGTCCGGATTTTGCCTTTTGACATAGGCCGGACAACCCCATATCTTAACTTGTTTAAGACATGGTATCTTTCCACTTAATATCTCATATGGTATTTTAGGTATAGATTTAGATGGAACTTGATTCAATAGGAATGCGGTTGTCTCAAGCGCATAACCCCAAAAAGAAATAGGTAACTCAACAATACTCATCATAAAGCGTACCATATATAATAGGGTGCGATTCCTCCGTTCCGATACACCGTTGTGCTGTAGTGTATACGGAGGAGTAAGCTGAGAGAGAATCTCATTCTCTTTTAAATAATTCAGGAACTCCGTGCTTAAGTATTCTCCTCCCCGATCAGATCGAAGGATTTTGATACTTTTACACATCTGATTCTCAACTTCGCACTTATATTCCTTGAATTTTTCAAGAGCTTCAGACTTGTGTTAGACATTTTTTCATTCAATTACAGTAAGCTCCCTTAAAGTTATACACCTGAGGGTATTTTGGTGGAAAAAACTCCCTTAAAACTAAGGTTTAATGGAGTTTACTGACATTTAAAAAAAAAAACTTCAAGGTGTTATCATAATTTAGCCTGTTTATTTTCCAAGTTCATTTACATGACACCTGATATGCCGTTTTTGATATTGTATGTGTGCATGGACACGAGCTACAACATGTTTCAAAATGTGCTCTTTATTTGTAGAGTAATCGTTATGGAGTAAATAACATTCTTTTATTCTTCCAATAATAATTTTATTTTGTAAATTTTAGGTCACTTTAGAAGATAACGAGGAAGAGAGCTTCATGCATTCTTCTGCTACGCAATGTTGGGATTTGGTGAGAGAGAGAGTGAACCGAGAGATCACAAGACTAGGCAGCCTAGGGAAGCAACGTCTTACTCCATTGCAACCTCAAGGGAGCATCGATGGCCTCGAAATGTTTGGGCTTCTATCTCCACCAATTGTTCAGGTGAGTCTAACTCTTCAAACAGATTCAAGTACACACAGTTATGAATATGTGAGTAAACAAGGACCTAAAACTTCTTGTTTGTTTCCGAGAAATGTGCATGCTCCTTTCTAGTGATATAGACAAGCATTTTTGCAGATGCGATGCTCAAAAATGCTTCTATACATATATTACATATCTTGAAGGGAAAATCGAGAAGTTTTAAAAAGCTTTTTAGTTGAAATCATAGAGATTTTTACAATTTTTTTTGGGATTTTAAAAGTTTTGTTGGTGGAAACTTTCAAAGAATTTTTAATTAGATATTTCTAAAGATTTTAGAAGATTTGAACAGTTTGAAATGACAGCTTTCAACTGCAATTTGTTCTTAAAATTATGAAGATCTTTCTTGCTACGTATCATATTGAGATTCACCCTCTCCCTTTTTTGAGTTAATACGGTAGAGATTTGTAACCAAAAAATAGTCCTTAATCAAAAGCTAATAAAGCAGGGAAAAGACTTCCTCCGTTCAAGAAAGAAAAAACCATGTGTGCATGTCTGTTCACTCTTGTGTACAGAGCATCATATTTGCAAATTTCAAATGCTCAGTCTACTTACTAACTCGAGTATAAACAGGTGATCGAGGACCTCGATCCTCACCATCGATGTGCAGAGTACTGGGCATCGAAGTCTCAAAGGACAGAAACAAAGAACACATCTAACAAGTTATTTGGTGTTGATATCTTTGAGCTGACAAGAATGAATCAGATGTAAGCAATGTGCTCGGGGGTCTGTTAAAAAAAGCAACCATCCACGGACTGAAAATGATGCTGAGGGTATTTAATAGCGAGGCGGGGAGCGATAATTGGAGGTCCGCATCCAAAACTCTGATGAAAGAAATTCAGAAAAATGTACATTAATAACCGTAGAAAAGAAATAAAGTACGGAATAATGACTTCCTGATGCTAAAAAATGCCATTGGAGCCACCATTCTTTTCATCTATAGGTGACAATACCAACATCTCCATTTTTATGGGATCGGTTCATTCTTTGTTAAATCCATAGGTTCAAATTGCCTTAGTGTAGAAGGATTTTTTTTTTGGTGTAGTGATCATTTTGAAGATGCAATAGATTTTTTTCCTTGTCTAATTTATAGTATATATAAAAGGCATCTTTGGGGTTTAGACACTGAATATTAGTGATGTCTACTTTTCTTGGTCATGAGCAGAATTAAGAGCTATTTTTTTATGACTTGTATCCTAAGTGAAGTTATCATTAAACTTTAGAATTTTGAAGATCTCAAAGAAATATCTTCGAATTTATTCAGAGGAGATATAATCAATGCATTATAATTATAGCAAGCAGGCAAGGATGCATGTGATTCTAAATGAAAAAGGTCACCTTCGGGACTTTGGTTTTGCTTCCGTGGAATCAGAATCATGCTGAAATGGAGAAAGCCCCGCATATTTTCGGCTGATGTCTTTGCTTGTTATTATAACTTCACATGGATGTTTTAATGGAGTAAGATGTACACCATCTTCCTACTGTAACAAATGTGAGGACCACATGATCCAATGTCTAATTGTATTCTAATATTTTTTCTTGTATATATTTAAAGTGAGAATAATGGAGGTAAAAGACCTTGGGCATCAAAAAAGTACACCCTCTACCGTATATTAGACGATTGGCATCGTCTATCTTGATCTTCATCGTTCAATATGTTGATATACCAAATTTCATGTGATTCTAATACTTTTTCACCGTTGATTTAGTGAGTGCAAATTAACAGTTTACCGACAATAGAATTTTTTACAAAAGACGTTAGATTCATATGAAATTTGGTATATTGACATATTAGACGATGAAGATCAAGATGGAAGGTGCCGATAGTCAAATAAAATGGTGGAGGGTGTACATTTAACGCCACCTGACGAGGGGCCTCTTTCCGCCATTATTCTCGTATATAAATATCTTAGTGTAATGTTTTCTATATTTATGTCTGTGTGCATGAAGTTGATCATATTTTAAGCCCCTGTTTCAAGCTTTTTTGATACCAGAAAGAACCCATGCGTAAGCTCATGGGCACCGAAATTTCCATCCACATACTGAAAACAAAATAAACAGTGCATTAAACGACGATTTTCCAATAAAGCTGCAGGAAGACGGTTGTTACAAGTTAAAATTTACATGAGAAAGTTAAAGTGTATTATTGGATTTGTTTACGAAATTCATCCGTGACTGTATTTTGCAATCATGACTAAATTTTGAAAATAAGGGTATTCCATATAATTATCCGTCAGATGGGAAAAAGAGCAAGAAAAACGAAGTTTCCATCTATACATTTGAAAGCAAAATGAACAATGCATTAAGCGACGATTTCCCAATATAGCTGGCAGTGAGATGGTTGCCGCGAATTAAAATTTTTCCATGAAGAAGTTAAAATGTAATTTTCCATGACGAAATTAAAGTGTATTATTGGAGTTTGATTAAGAAAGTTTGCAACCATGACAAAATTTTGAAAATGAGGGACTTCCAATAATTATCCGCTAGATGCATAAAAAAACACGAAAAACCGAAATTTCCATATTTATATTTAAAAGCAAAATGAAAAGTGCATTAACCGACGATTTCGCAATATAGCTACAGTAAGATGGCCGTCATAGGCTAAAAAATTTGCATGACGAAATTAAAAGAAAATTTTCAGCTGTAAAAAAATTGTGGAAATGAGGGTCCTTCACGTAGATGCCTAAAAAATGGGGCTTTACTTCAATTTTTTTAGCATAAAGACAAAATTGAGTTTGAAAATTCAAAGTGTAATATATATACTAAGGACCAAAACAAGCTTGAAATTCTGCGATAGGACAAAGAAAAGTTTGGAGTTTGCCATGTAGCATTTTATATAGACATGAAAGAATCTCAGCCCAAATGCAGGGGCAACAAGTTTCCATTCTTATACTAAAAACAAAATGAACAGTGTATTAAGCGATAATTTTCCAATATAGCAACAGTAAAACGGTTGTCGCAAGTTAAAAATTTTCCATGAGAAAGTTAAAGTGTAATATTTGATTTTGTTTACGAAATTCTGCAACCGTGACGGTATTCTGAAAATGATGGGCTTCCATATAATATTCCGCTAGATGTTAAAAAAATGCGCGAAATCTGTATGTTTGAAAGCAAAATGATCAGTCATTAAACAACGATTTCACAATATAGCTACAGTAAGATTAAGATAGTTGTCGCAAATTAAATATTGTCCATGACGAAGAAGTGTAATTTTCCATGACGAAATTAAAATATATTATTGGAGTTTATTTACGAAATTTTGCAACCATGACTAAATTTTAAAAATGAGGGTCTTCCATATAATTATCCGTCAAATGCCAAAAAGAGCATGAAAAACCGAAATTTACATCTGTACATTTGAAAGTAAAATGAACACTGTATTAAGCGATGATTTCCCAATACAGCTACAGTAAGATGATTGCCGAAGAATAAAATTTTTCCTTGATGAGGTTAAAATGTAATTTTCTATGACGAAGTAAAAGTGTATTATTGGAGTTTGTTCATGAAAGCTTGCGATCATGAATTTTTTTTGAAAATAAGGGTCTTCCAATAATTATTTGCTAGATGAATAAAAATATATGAAAAACCGAAGTTTCCATTTGTACATTTGAAAGCAAATTGAACAGTGCATTAAGCGACGATTTCTCAATATAGCCGCAGTAAGATAATCGTTGCAGGCTAAAAATTTTGCATGATGAAGTTAAAATATGTTATTGGGGTTTATTTACGAAATTTTACAACCGTAATAAAATTGTGGGAATTAGGGTCTTCCACATATTTTCCGTTAGATGCCTAAAAAGTGAGGGGCTTTCATACATTTTTCCATATAAAAACAAAATCGTGTTTGAAAATTTCAAGATATATATATATATATATATGAGATTAATGGAGGAAAGAGGCCATAGGAGGGGATTTCCTCCTATGGCGTGGAAAAAATACAACCTTTCCTATTTTTTCCGACGATCGGCACCCATCATCATCATCGTTATTATCTAAGATGTGCGTACACCAAATTTCATGTGATTCCACAACTTTTTCACCGTTGATTTAGTGGGTTCAAAATTAACGGTTTACCGACAATAGAACTTTTTACATTACTAAATCAACGATGAAAAAGTTGTAGAATCACATGAAATTTGGTGTACCCACATCTTAGATGATAACGATGAAGATGATGAGGGTCGATCGTCGAAAAAATTGGTGGAGGTTGTATTTTTTCCATGCCATAGGAGGAAATTTCCTTCTATGGCCTCTTTTCTCCATTTTGAAAATGACGGTTTTCGATATAATTTTCCGCCAGATGCCAAAAAATAACGCGGAATCTGTATATTTGAAAACGAAATGAACATTACATTAAACAACGATTTCCCAATATAGCAACAGTAAAATGGTTGTCGCAGATTAAAATTTTCCATGTTAAAGAAAAAGTGTAATTTTCATGACGAAATTAAAATGTATTATTGAAGTTTATTTACGAAATTTTGCAACCATGATTAAATTTTGAAAATCAGGGTATTCCATATAAGTATTCGCCAGATGTCAAAAAGAGCAATAAAAGCCGAAATTTCCATCTGTACATTTGAAAGGAAAATGAACGCTGCATTAAGCGACGATTTCCCAATATAGCAACAGTAAGATGGTTGTCGAAATTAAATTTTTTCCCATGATGTAGTTAAAATATAATTTTTCATGACTAAATTAAAGTTTATTATTGGAGTTTGTTTACGAAAATTTGCAATCATGATAATATTTTGAAAATGAGCGTCTTCCGATAATTATCTACTAGATGCCTTAAAAAGCACGAAAAACCAAAGTTTCCATAAGTACATTTGAAGGCAAAACGAACGGTGCGTTAATCGACGATTTCTCAATATAGCAGCAGTAAGATGGTTGTTGTAAGCTAAAATTTTTACATGACGAAATTAAAATGTGTTATTAGAGTTTATTTACGAAATTTTATAATCCTAAGGTCCGTAACAAAATTTTAGAAATGAGGGTCCTCCATATAATTTTTCGTTAGATGCCTAAAATGTGAGGGGCTTTTATACAATTTTTCACAAAAAAACAAAATTGAGCTTGAAAACTACAAGCTATATATATACAGGACTAGAGGACAAAAAAAAGCTTGAAATACTAGCTATAGGACAAAAAATAGATTGAAGCTTGCCACATAGCTTTTTATATAGATATAGATATAGATATAGATATGGATAAAGAGGTCCTCAAAACATTGTTATTTTGAAAAACACCCCGTAAAACTTCATATTTTCAAATACACCACCTAAAACACTTAGTTAAACTAAGGCTTATTTAGTGAAAACTCCCAACAGGTTTGGGTAATTTTAACAAATTTCTCATTACCTTTAAAAGTATTAAAAAACTACCGATCTTAACGGTGCCACGTCGGCATAAAAATTTAAAAAAAATCCTCAAATTACCTCTAACCCAAATTAAAAAAAAAAATTGAAATAAATAAATTAAAAAAACCCACCATCTTCGTCCCCTTGCAACCATCATCGACAATAGCTCCGAGCCAGCGCCGACGCCACCACCTCCGCCGCCGCAACCACCACCGACTCCCATCATCATCATCACCTCCCATCGTCTCATCCATCTCATCCTCCTCCTTCCTCCCCCGCCGCAACCACCACCACCACCGAATCCCAACTTCATTATCATCATCAGCATCTTCGTCTTCCTCCTCTTCCATCATCCTCCTCCTCCCACCTCCGCCACCCTCATCATCACTCCGTCGTCCTCTCTCTCCGACCATATCACCATCCCCTCCTCCACCACCTACCGCTATCATCATCATCTAATTTTTCTTCATCACCATCACCACCATCTCCCCAGGCACCCGTCCCCTCCTTTCACTGTGGCCTCCCTTCCTCCGCTCCCCGCCCTTCCTTCCAGCCTTTTCCCCGTCCTTCCCCTCTCTCCAGCCCCCGACCTCCCTTGATCCATCTCCGGCCCCCCTACGTACAACCCCAAAAATACTAATTTATTTAATTAATAATTAATAATTATATTAATATAGTTAATAATTATTATTTGTTTTACGAGAAGGGCAAAATGGTCCTTTACTGCAAAATTTAACACCGTTAACATGAACCGTTAACTCATGGAAATTTCTTGATAGTTTTAAAGTTAATTGAAGTTTTGTTAAAATGACCCAAATTTGTTGGGAGTTTTTAGTAAATAAGCCTTAAACTAAATTAACCCCTATGCTTAATTAACATCCTTAACACCGTTAGAAATCTGCGTTAAGAAGATAAAATGACAATTAATTTTTCCCTCCTAATGGTTTAATATTGGCATTAGAAAGAGAAAAGGAAAAGAGATTATTAAGCAATGTTGGAAGATTGAAAGAGAAAATATGGGTTTTGAATACAATTCATAATATTAGCAATAATTTAACTATTAATCCTAATTAACTTAAGTAAAAGGGTTTTTTTAGTAACGGATAAGTTTAGGGGGTGTATTTAAAAATATAAAATTTTAGGGGGTGTTTTTCAAAAGGGAAATTTCACCAAAACCACCGTGTACTTTAGCATATGTTTCAAAAACTACCAAGAAAAAATTCTCATCATAGAAACCCCCTAACGTTACTCTCAGTTAAACCCGATCCCTCCCCCCGCAACCCCCCTGTCCGTTAAATCTTAAACTTAAGTGGCCATGTGACCTATGACGTGACATTTTTTTCTTTTTCATTCCATTTTTACCCTTTTTCTTTCTTTGAACTTCAAGTTCTCTCTCTTTCTCTATCCCTTCATTTTCTTTCTCTTACTTTCTCCTTAACCCACGGTGTCACTGGCGGAATAGCAGAAGATGAGGCGGCCGTAGTGAAGGGCTAGAGTATTGGAAGGCTAGAGTTTCGACGAGGTGGTGGTAGTGGGTGATGGCCTAAGAGAGGGATCGAGGGATGATAGGAAAGGGTTTGGTTGGTGGGTAAATAGAGGCGGAGGTTGCGGTCGTTGTCGAGATGGGATAGAGGAATGATTTGTTAGAATGCTTATGCTAGGGTCGCTATACTAGCGGACTAAGGAAATTCATAACAAGAAATTTTGAAGCAAGTAAAACCAACCATGCCCAAAAAATCATCCATAGCCTAAAAATAGCAAGAACTAGAAAGCATAATTAAGCAAGTTTGGGTTTTGAAGGAACTACAACATTTGTAGCGTGTCTAAAAATATGTAGAAAACCCTTTGCTAAGCTCCTAGTTGCCGGGAACAAGCTTGATAGTCAATTTTCCTCACCAAAAATGATCCACTTAAAGGAAACCCAACCCAAGCTATAGCTTCACCAAATGAATCAATCTAGTGAAGCAACTTGCTCTCACTTTTGGTAAAAAAGAAGAGGAAGATGATGTAGAATATGATCACTCTCTTGTTCTCTCTATCTCTCTTTTACTCTCCAAAAAATTCAAGAGAGAAAAAAAGGATGAAGGAAAAATATGGAATAAAAGAGAGGCAACCATTCTAGCCTTGTTATCAAGTCTAAAATGTGCAAGAAAATTCTAAAAATCTCCGCACTTCTCTTTATTCATTATTCATTTCTTTTATCAATAAAAAGAAATGAATCATTTCTTTTATATTGATAATAAGAAATGAAGCGACCCTTCTAGATGAATGCATATCATATACACAAACATACAACTAGTATATGTATCATATACTTATACAAGTATTTGTATCATATACAAATAGCAAATGAGAGATAAATAGAAAATGAACATAATACTAGAATATATATATATATATATATATATATATATATATATATATATATATATATATATAATTTAATAATCCGGCTTTCTAATAAACCGGCTAGTATTATGTAAACGTCTGATTAATATATATATATATATATATATAATTTAATAATCCGGCTTTCTAATAAACCGGCTAGTATTATGTAAACGTCTGATTAATATATGTGTATCAAATACACGTATTAATCGAACTCCAACACATATCACCATACGCACACTACATCGTTTCTTCTAAACCGGGAAACTCTCTATGTGGGACTTTAAAGACTCGACAATACGCTGACAGTAGGTTATGATCATATTTGATTGATCTGAAACACTTTCAGATCAATCCCCTTATGGGTTAACCCACAAGCACGTCAGCAGTACTACTTGCACGTAACGGCTATCCAGGTATTGATCGAAAAAGGTCGACAAACAAGCTCATCCGTACCCTATAGAGACTGTCAGTGATATCACCGTACAGTCCGGTCTCTTCGTCTGAGAGTGTCGCATACCAGGTTTGGGGGATGGATCCTGTCAGACCCCCAATAACCCAATAAGTCATGCCGATGTCAAACTCATAACCATCAGAGATACAATTGATAACACTTATCAGTTTTTCTCAATCGTCCTGACCATGGACTTGTGGTTATAGTCAATCAGGCACAACGTGATATCAACTCCCTATACCAGGAGATACGAATCCCCTGGATCGCTTACTGCCTCCATGTACTTCGGGACTGTACCCAACTAAAACCTGTATCCACGGCTTTTTAAAACCGTGGTTGAGTAGTAATCAAAATACAGTAGGAACACACACAAGACACTATGACAATGTTAGGTCAGAAGACTACCCTGTAATCATGTCACCAGAGAAATGCTATCTGACAATAGGTATAAAATCATTTAGGAGTTCTCGGTGAGTCCGTTCGGTGTACTCATTCACCAATGAACACATGTATACAATCTTTGGTATCAAAGACCAATGGCTGTGGGACCAATCATCGCCCTCCAACCGGATCAAGAAATGTATACACCAGTTTACTCTAGAGTACCGATGTCTAGTCTCGATACACCCACTGCTAGAGACATTTAAGGGTGTGCTTATGGACTACCCATGTCCCACTAGTTGATCCACATCATAATCCTGATAGTCGAGCAAAGATCTTATGGGATTTATCAACATGTATTAGTGATATTAATAACAAGTACACATGAAAGATAAAACAAACCGGATAGTATACTATCATATCAAGCAAGAATGTTTTGTACATATATATGTTCAAGCACAATTATAATAATTGCTTCTAGAGCATACAAATCTAACAATCTCCTACTTGCACTAAAATCAATTATTGTAGTATCGCATACCCAACATCTTGAATAGACGCTCAAACTGCACCTGAGTGATGACCTTGGTGAATGGATTCGCTGTGTTGTCCATTGTATCTACACTCAGAAGCTCGATTTCACGGCGATCAACTCTCTCCCGAATCAGGTGATACTGTCTCAAGATGTGTCTAGGTCGCTGATGGGACCGTGGTTCCTTTGCTAATATCATAGCTCCATTGTTATTATAATACATAGGTATTAGGTCAACAATGGTTAGAACCACTCCAAGCTCTAAGATGAACTTCCGCATCCAGACCGTTTTTTTGGCAGTATCGTTGGCAGCAATGTACTCAGCCTTCATCGTCGATTTTGCAACAGTATATTGTTTGGAACTCTTCCAACAGACCGTCCTTCCGAAGAGGGTAAACACAAAACTCGAGACAGACTTTCTGTCATCGATATCATTTTGGAAGCTGGAATCGATAAAGGCCTCCATTTGGAGGTTACTATTATCATACACGAAGAATATTTATTTAGTCCTTCGCAAGTACTTAAGAATATCTTCACGGCTGCCCAGTGCTTCTCTCCTGGGTTTGATTGATGCCTACTGTAACATTTCATAAAAAATTAAAATGTTATTTTGTATTTATTTAATAATAAAATGAATTTATATATATAAGACAACATTTATATTTTTTTTTTAAAATCTATTTTTAAATATGTCATGAAAAAATATGTTGTTCACATTTGAGTTTTGATTTAATTCTCTTTATTTTGAAAAAAATGAAAAAGGGGAAATGTTAGGTTATAGCGTACTCACTCTCACCACAACACAACACGCTTATCCTAACAAATATCTATCATATATCAATTGTGTCATGGCTAGCACCTCTCATTCTCTACATCTTTCTTTACAAACACAAAAGAATTATCCTAACTCTCCTTCACCCTCACACAAAAACCTAACCACCCTCCATAAAAAAATCACCATGGTTGTTGATAAGTTCTTCATGTAAAAGGATCAAGACGCCAAGTTTAATACATATTTCTTCAAAGATCTTCATTTAGATATCACTAGAGCTTGGATCCCTCTCAATATTCTTCAAAAGGTAAAAATCCAATTTTTCTTCAAGTTGTGTTCTTATCTTCCCTAGTTTATGTGATTTTGTGTATAATTTCTACTGGTTTGGGAAAAATAGAAGTGTTTTAGTGCTTGTATACTAAGTTTTCAATGTTTTTGAACTAGGATTTTAGTGTTTTTAGTACTCAAATGATATCTGCTGTTATTTAAAAGCTCTGAAAATTTACCAGAGTGTTTTTTTGAGATGGTGAGACCAACTTGAGACTACAACCAAAGCCCGAACCCAACCGGAGATGTCTTAGCCATAGATTTATTGCAAATGGCCACAAATTACGGTTTTGAAGTTGAATCATGGTGTAGGTTTTTACAGTAGCTCCTAGACATCTCAATTAGACTCTTTTTGTACTTTGTTTTTGATAAAGCCCTTAGGATGAGTACTTGACTACCAGGATTATGATACAGATTATACTAGTGGGGCCAAGGGTAGTCCAGAAGTACACCCTATAATTGTTCCTAGTCGTGAGAGTATCGAGACAGGACATCGATACTTCAGAGTAGATTAGCATATATGCTTCTCGATCCATATGATGGGCGATGGATGATCCCATATCCATTAGTGTTTGACATCAGAGATGGTATACGGGTGCTCAGTGGTGACTGGGTACATTGAATGGACTCGCCGAGAACTCCTAGATGGTATTATACCTCACGTCAGATGGCAATTCTCTGGTGACACTGGTACAGGTTAGTCTGTAGATCCGAAATAGTCACAGTGTCTTGTGTGATTCCCACTGTGCTTTGATTTCCACCATACCACGTTCAAGAGAACGTGCAAAACGGTGGTTTTTGGGTACAGTCCCGAGTCACATGGAGGCAATGAGCGATATGAGGGGTTTCGTCTCTCCCGGTATTGGGAGTTGATGTTGCGCTATACTCGATTGGCCATAACAGGAAATCCCTGGCCAGGGTTGCTGAGATCTACTGGTAAGTGTTATCAGTAGTTTCTCGAACCGTTATGGCCTTGCATCGGCATGACTTATCGGGCTATTGGGGTCTGACGTTTTACCACCCCCAGGCTGCGATATGCGACATATCTGACGAAGAGACCGTGCAAAACGGTGGTTTTTGGGTACAGTCCCGAGTCACATGGAGGCAATGAGCGATATGAGGGGTTTCGTCTCTCCCGGTATTGGGAGTTGATGTTGCGCTATACTCGATTGGCCATAACAGGAAATCCCTGGCCAGGGTTGCTGAGATCTACTGGTAAGTGTTATCAGTAGTTTCTCGAACCGTTATGGCCTTGCATCGGCATGACTTATCGGGCTATTGGGGTCTGACGTTTTACCACCCCCAGGCTGCGATATGCGACATATCTGACGAAGAGACCGGACTGTACGTTAGCGTTACTGATTGGATTCACAGGAGTATGAGCAGGCTTGCTTATTGATCTTCTGATCTCTCAATACCCGGGTGGCCGTTACGTTTAGCAGACCGCTTGCAGCTTGTGGGTGTTTGATATGATCATCACCTACTGCCGGCGTATTGACGAGTCTTTAGAGTCCTGCACAGAGGTTTCCTGGTTCATGCGAAACGAAGTAGGAGCACATATGTGATATGTGCGGGACCGAGATTAATGCGTGTATATGGCACCGCATTCCATTCTCGCGATATGTGATATCGGTCGATTATATGCGATATAGCTGAGTTATCGGATCAAGTGTTGATTCGATAAGTTGATTCGTTTGATATTAGTCGGTTGTATGTGATATAGCCTGATTATTAAATCAAGTGTTGATTTGATAATTTAATGTATAATTATATATTTGATATATAGAATTACATTAACTAATATTAGCCCACTTAAAGATTTTTTTTCTCACTTTGGATGTGCATATAGTATATATGTGATATATATTAAATGTACATGATTTTGTGTCATGCTAGATGATACATGCAACATGAGTGTGTGAGACTTACACTATACTTATGATGATGGTAGATGATACATGCAACATGGGTGTGTGAGACTTACACTATACTTACGAGTTTTTAGAGTCATACACAGAGGTTTCCTGGTTCATGCGAAACAAAGTACGAGCACATATGTGATATATGCGGGGCCGAGATTAATGCGTGTATGTGACACCGCATTCCATTCTCGCGATATGTGATATCGGTCGGTTATATGATATAGCTGGGTTATCGGATCAAGTGTTGATTCGATAAGTTGATTCGTTTGATATTAGTCGGTTGTATGTGATATAACCGTATTATTAAATCAAGTGTTGATTTGATAATTTAATGTATAATTATATATTTGATATATAGAATTACATTAACTAATATTAGCCCACTTAAAGATTTTTTTTCTCACTTTGGATGTGCATATAGTATATATGTGATATATATTATATGTATATGATTTTGTGTCATGCTAGATGATACATGCAACATGGGTGTGTGAGACTTATACTATACTTATGATAATCCTAGGGTTTTAATTATCAAAGTAAATCATCAAATTAGGTGGAAATTGGACAAATGGTTAAAGCTTGTAGAAGCTTGTGGAACCAATGATCAAGTCCACTAATTTGTTTTTACTTAGATATTTATTAACCTAACCTATTATCTTTAGCCTTAGTTAAGTCTCTACAAGGGTTTGTATATGATAAAAACTCACCTATGATTGCCTCATTCATTCATGAGAGTTCATTCTTCTTCTTCTTCTTCACAAAAGAAAATGCTCACTAGTTTTTTTCTAAGTGAAGAATTATTGTGAGAAAAATAAATCTAAAGTGAGCCCACTTCCTACTTCATCATCTTCTACTACTTGCCATTTAATTTAGGGTGTTTGCTTCACTAATCTACCATTAGTGAAGAGGAAGCATGAGCTTGAGTCTCCTCGACGTAGATCATATTTGGCCTTGACGATATCAAGCAAGCTTGTTCCGTACATCTCGTGGAGCCTTTCTAGAGTCCGAGGAGTTCACTACTTGGAGCGAAAGGACTACTACACGGAGCATTTGAAGTGAAGAACCGGTCTACAAAGGTTGTATTCCTTCTTCTCTTTAGTTTGTAAAGTGTTTACAATCTAGATAACCCTAACTCTCTAGTTCGATCCTCGTTCGGGTTCTTTAGCTCTCTAGAAAATTTTGTTGTGGCATGTTCGATGCCCTAGTAAATATCGTGAGGGTGCTAAGGAACCCTACAGTTTTATCCCATATTTCCTATAACAAAATCTGGAGTACATATCTTATAAAAGTTCGATGTTTTACATTTTAAAATTTTAATTTTTGGTTTTCGTTATTACCAGGGGTAGTCTGATATAAATAGCACGCGTTAGAATACGTCTATCGTATGCCCTAGTCTATGTGCGTTAGAATCTTAGTAATGTTTGCATTTTGAATCTTACATGTGTGCTTGATTTAATGTATAGGATCGGTCGCGGAGACGTCCGTTGCGGCGAAGAAGGGCAAAGTATTCGCGAGCTTCGTCTAGCACGTGTCGATTTTAGGTGACTAGGAGGACATCTACAAGTGGGAACTCGGGCTGATGGCGTATAGCACCCTGTTCCCTTATAAAAAAATGAAGAGAAGAAAAGAAAAGATGAAACGAAACCCTCCCACGTGTTTAACATGTGAGAATTCACATGCAAAGCATGTGACAGCCGGCTTCAGGAAGGATTAAATCCTATAACATAGTCTCCACGTGTTGAACACATGAGCGCTCGTATGCAAAGCATGTGAGTGCTGAATTCATATAAAATTAAAACCCATACGGGCCCCACGTGTTAAATACGTGAGCACTCATGTGCAAAACATGTGAGCGTCGCTGCCATATATATATGACAGCCCTCATGTGAAAGCCACGTGAGTGTATCGGTTTGAAATGCTACCTTCAGATAGAATTAAATTATATTTGGGAAATATTTCCCTATGATCTTTCTAATACTAGAAAGATTTTCTCTGTTAAACAGAGAACCTCTGCATTCAAAATCCAACGGTGATTATAATATTACTGACCAAATCAGAAAATAGAATCGAACTCCTTGTTAGGAAAATATTTTCCTAAAATATTTTCTGTTGAACAGAATTCCCCGGATCTTAGATCCAATGGAGGATATAGTTCCCCGAGTGATCTTTGAGATCAATTAGATCAGTCGAGATCTCTCAATGAGAGATTCTCTCAAACTAACTGATATTTTTTTCTCTCCTATATAAAGGGCCTGAGACTTCAAGTTTTAGATATAGATACACACAGGGAGATAGATAGATAGATAGACATAGATGCGATAAAAGAGACCCCCCCATAAACTTCTACAAATAGAGAATTTAATTCTCTTCGAAGAAAGATCATCTTCCTCCTCCCAAAAAATCCTAGGTAAAAATAAGGAAGAAATATGTCTCTTTTTTACTTATCATGCACATAAAAATAGGGTTTAACCCTCTTATAAGAACTTAGTTCTTTCCCGGGATCTAAGATCTACAAGAAAAAATTCCCACAAGGTGAGAATTTAATTCTTATCGGGAAGGTCTTGTTCTTCAGATTGAAAATCCAGGGGAGAACTACGACGCTTTACCCCTTGCATATAAAAGAGAGAACATGGAAGAACAGAAAGTGGAATTGATATTTCAGGAACTTAGTTCCTCCAAAATTTAATAGGGTTTTATCCCAATAAGAACTTAGTTCTCGCAAAAAAGGAGGAACTTGGTTTTTTGCAAGATCTGCAAGATTTTTAGAGTTTAATTCTAATTTTTAGAGTTAATCTATGCATGAACATGGAAAGGATTATGTGAAAAACATGTGAGAATCTTAGAAAATGAATAAGGAAGACTTACGTGAGAACCACGTGAGTGCTGAAAAGAGCTCAGAAGATAGATCTCACGTGGAAGACATGTGAGCGCTGAGATTTTAGTGCTTAGCACTACTCACGTGGAAGACACGTGACCTATCATGAAGATAATACTTCACGTGCCATTCACGTGAGCGTCATGTGAATCAATGATTAGCACTACTTACGTGGAAGACACGTAAACACCAAGAAACCAAGTTTCTCACATAAAGAGCAAGTGAACACTAAAGTGGGATTTATGATGAAGTTTAAGCTTCTGGGCCCAATGGTTAGGACCGGTGGGTTATCTAAAGCCCAAAATAAAATGTTTGGCTTAGTGCTTAACACTGTTGGGAAACAGAGTTCGACATCTAGTCTAAGATTAGACCAACTCCCTGAAGTTTCAAACTTCTTTGATTTTCAAAGAAAAATCAACCATAATTATACATATTTTAAGTCGGCCTTAATCTAAAACAAGATTAACAGTCCTTAAATATGTTTTTAGACGATCTTAATCTAAGACTAGATTAACGATCTTTAAACCCCTGAACTTATGGACATCATTTATATGAGATCTATGTCTTAAGTTCACTCAAAAATATGATTTACGAGTTTGGACTAATCCGCGCCCTACGGGCATGACAAGATTAGTCTACGTATACAATCCAAGGGCAAATCCATAATAAAAAATATATAACATGGCACGAAATGACCTACAGGAGAAGGTGAAAGTTGTTATCGCTTTGCAATAACGTAATTAACTGCAAGAGCTTACGCCTGCAGGGAAGAGCGTCCCCCCAATCAAAAGCCCCTCATCATTGAGGGGGAATCTGATAAATCATCAACATCGGTCTTATCTATCCAAACCTCTAATATACGGTGCCATAAATCAATTTGGTATCTTAGGAGAGGCAGATGGGTATGTTCCATATAGTATCTGCCCCTAAATTCAGGCTAGACGTTTGCAACGTCTCAGTCCAGTTTTCGGCGGTAAACAAATTCTGGCACGCCCGGCAGTACTTTTTCTCTTTCCACTCCACACTTCGTGTGTCCTGTTTCATGAAATAATCGCGATATATTATGTTTATAGTTGCCCTTGGGTTTCGGGATACTAAAACTAGTGTTCTTTCGATCCAATGGCCTTATTCAGCAACAACAAATGCAACGCTGGCTCCAACACTACTCCGGCCAGAATAACCTGGTCAGGGCAAGCCATGGCCCTGATGGTTTGCATTCTGATGGCCCAAGTGGCTCAGCAACTTGATAGGCTCTTCTTTGGGTCCATGCTACCACCTCCCTCTTTTGAAATCCCGGCACCAAAAGAGGAGACACCCAACAAGTCGTTTTGTAATAGGCTGACAACTACCACATTAGGCCCCGATGATAAGCCTGCTCAATACGAAGGATCGGTCTTCTATAGATTGAAGCCTAACTCCGTGGGCCCCACCGAGAAGCCCATGATCCTGAAGAAATCAGTCTTTAAAAGGCTGAGCTTTGCTGCTCCGGACGTTCCAACCATCCCGGCAGTTCCAAAGAGGATGGTCACTAAGAGACTGACATCAGCATCCCCTGCTACTTTTAAGGCGCCAAAGGGTGCTTCACCTCCACGCCAGTCCATATTTAATAGGCTGTCATCCTATGCTCATACTCCGGTCCAGCCAAGGATATCAATCTTTCAGCGATTGGCCTATGCTCCAATCTCGAAGCCATGTAAAGAGCAGGATGTCCCAGCTTCAAATGAACACTAGGGGAAGGGTATTCCAGCCTAGAAGCTATGCAGGGGGAAGGTCCATGAAGCCCTTGAGATTGAAGAAACCCCAACTTCAAGACATTCTCAACGTCGATACTAGCGCCGAGTAAGGCAGGCTGGGGGCGGTTCGCCATCCGGGCTAACCTGCCAGCTCCAATGGTACAGGCTATTTGTCACGCCCCGCTTCCCAGAGTACGCTAAGATAGGCACGTGACATAGCCAACCATGCTACCTGTGGATAGGAAAAATCCTTCCACAGTCACATTACGGCTGTAGAGATATCAAGAACAGGAAAGTAAACTAACTATCTAGTACATGTCCATAAGCCAGAGTAAAAGAGTCAAGAAATAACAATATGCGGAAGCCAAAAGAAACAATAAATGAATCACCTGGAAGTGAAACTACATACCGACAGGAACTTCACCGCTCGTCTAACAGCGGCAATACTCTTGATCAGTCTGCAACAAAGGTAGAAGGATCTGGGCCATGCAAAATCCAGACGTCAGCGCGTCATAACATCAAGCAACAATATAAACAGGGTAACAGGCAATGCAGATATAATCATGAATGAAAAGCAGATGTAACAGTAATGTAAATCAGGGCAGTGAAGGGTAGTGTGCAGTGGGTAAACTAAACTGTTCTATTGGGTTATCTACTCTCAAGTCTTTGAAATCAATTTGATGAATCATCGATGTAACTCAATAGTATCCCGTGCATACCCGGGACCACGGTCAAGATTCTCGGGCTAAATCCGAGACATGCCGCTAGGCACTAAAACAGGAAATATGTACAGATGAATGATGTCAGCAACATCATCCCAAGGCTGGCCTAGTCTCTAAAACTGATCAGTAAGGTAGTACACTGTCGAGTTACAAGTCAGGTTTCATCATTGATTTCCCCATACCCCCAAGTTATGTGTTCAAGTCAGGTATTACGTAATCAAGAACTAATGCCAACACAGGATCAGGTAAGAGCAGGTTTGTCTGGATAGACAACAGGAACGGTCCGTGAGGACTACATGTCAGGTTTGTTGGCATTAGACACAAGATCAGGTAACAGGTAAAGCCATGGTACATCAGGTCAAGTCGAGTAGTGTATTTAGATGTCATGTCATGTCAAGAGTGTACGATACCATGTCATTTCAAGTAGGAAGTGTAACAGGTCATGTCAGGAAGCACAAGATGTCATGTGGGTGCTCATAATCAAACTAACATAAGTATGTGTATAAATAAACAAGCATGGGTACTATCAGAACAATAAACTGGAACATGTAATATGATATGCAAATAGATATAATTTCAAGGATATGGATGCACAGTTATCGATTAGGGTTATATTTATAGTTCCAATATTAATTAGGATGAAATTTATTAAACATGGAGTGTTAATATCACAGTATTATATAGTAATGTGATCTATGGATGCAATTATATGTATCTTAAATGCGATGGATGCAAACGGGTATCCGAAAAGTTATAAAACTATAAAATGGATGTACAACTAAGCAATATGTGATATAAATATTGATATAATAATATTAATAGGGATAGCATATTCAAAGCGATTAATAACTATAAAAGTGGTATTGATTAACCATGCACAGAAAAGTTCCGTTCAGAAATTCAGCGTCGCCCTAATTTGTAAAATAGCTTAAAAATAACAAACGTTCTCCAAAAGACACGTGTCTTATACCAAAACAAAGATAATTCAATAAGGTTTTCATTTTTATAAGTATAAGAATCTCAGGTTGTCCCTACAAAAAGCTATGAACATTCGAAGTTGAAAGTTTGCTGCTGGAATTTCCCTGGACAGCAGTTTAGAGACATTTTCATTTGCATTTTACGTTATTTAAACAATTTATTTTGCAAGTAAATATTTCATAGAGTTATATTATTCTGAGTTAGCTTCGTAACGAACTAAAGAACGTATACTAATAATTTTTCTATGATTTATAATGAATTTTATAAGGTAAGGTGTACAGTAAATTTCAGATTTGTCGTATCCGCTTTTCAACGACGTTTCATGTGTAAACTATAATATTTTCAAATGTATAACATTATAAAATGCAGATTATAAACTAATTAAAGATAATAATAAGTAATATTACGATGATATATATTTTAAATGATATGGATGCAGTATAATGTAATCTAGTATGTCACAAGATAAGTTTTCATGATCTAGATTTAATATGATATAAACGGATGCAAACGGAATATCGAAACGTTATAAAATTAAACATGGGGCACTAGATTTAAACTATAGGTATGGTATTTATTTAAATAGGTATAAAATGAATTATATAGCATGTAGCAAGATTAACTTGCCTAGACGGAACAAGAACGGATGTGTACGGAACGTCCTTCGTCGGCAAAATGTCGCGACGCGCGCACGGTACACGGAACGGTTCCAAACAACGCATGAGGGTGATCACGCAAGTCAGGTACGTTCACAGGATCACTCGGATCGTCGGCGACGAGCACGGCTCCGGCGGTGATCATCGAAATCAAGAAACAAGATCAAGAAAAAGAAAGAAGAAAGAAGAAGAAGTAAGAAGAAGAGGTTGTGTATTAAATAAGGAAAGAAAAATTAACTAAATAAAATATATATAAATATATATATGCAGAGGAGAGAGAGAGAGAGAGAAAGGAGTTGTTAGTTTGTTAGGAAATTAGATTTAAAATTTTAAAAGATTTTTAGATTTAAAATTTTAGATAAGAGGTTTCAGTTTGTTAAAGAAATCATATGAAAATATTTAAACTAAATTTTAAAATTAAATAATTTGAATTTTGGCGGGATACAAAAATATTTCAAAACGTGCCTGGGTCGGGTCTAAAATTTCAGATTTAAAATACGAAAAATATGTGCGCCTTTCAAAATTCAAAATGAATGCTCAGGTAACAAAAATGCATACCCCCGAGAACGGATGCACGTACATGCGCGTAGCCATCCAAACACGTTCGTTTCACTGAACGGGACGAGAACAAGATGCACGGATGCTACCACGGGGTTAGGGGTATCATGCAGGCTATGAAATGCAATTTTAAATTATTTTACATGACCTAAAATGTTATATGGTAAAATATGCAATGCCAGGTAAAATGCCAGTATGCAGTATACATGAGATGCACGTGTCTATATAACAACTCAAGGTAATCTATAAATATGAATCAAATAGGTTCAAGCAAGCGGGTCGGGTCGAATGCAATGTAAAATGTAAAATACTATTCGCACCCAAAACACGATAAATCAGGAAAATACCATAATTAAGGAAATACGAGAACTGGAATTGGTATAAATGAAGTAGGATGTTACATTATACCCAACTACAAAAGAATTTCGTCCTCGAAATTCCAAGAACAAGAAAGGATAAACAATCAATAAACTACAAGAATAGATGTGGAAACTTCTGTCGGATTTCATCTTCTCGTTCCCAAGTTGATTCTCCATGCGAGCGATTTCCCCAAGAAACAAGTTCGAGAGGGATAACCTTGTTCTTAAGAACATTTTCCCTTCGATCCACAATCAACATCGGTCGTTCCTCAAAGGTTAAATCTTCTCGTACAGTCAACTCTGAATGATCCAGCACGTGTGCTTCATCTCGAACATACTTACGGAGTTGAGATACATGAGACACGTCATGAACATTCGCCAAAGATTGCGGTAACGCCAAACGATACGTCACCTCTCCAATACGCTCCAAAATCTCAAAGGCCCAACGAGTCGAGGACTAAGCTTTCCTCAATTCCGAAACGAATCACCCCTCTAGTCGGTGATATCTTTAAGAATACCAAATCACCAACGACGAACTCTAGAAGTCTTCTCGATGTATCTGCCCAACTCTTTTGTCGGTCGTGTACTGCTTTAAAATGATTCCAAATAGTATTAACCGCCTCAACTGTCTGCCCAACCAAATCTGGTCCCAACAATCTTTGTTTACCGACATCGTTCCAACAGACAGGTGAACGACACTTGCGACCATATAAAGCCTCGAATGGAGCCATCTGAATAGTCGCCTGAAAACTGTTATTGTAAGAAAACTCCACTAAGTGTAGATTATCCTCCCATCAACCCTTGAAGTCTAACATGCAAGCTCTCAACATGTCCTCAAGAGTTTGGGTCATTCTCTCCGACTGTACATCTGTTTGAGGATGGTAAGTTGTGCTAAACTTCAATCAAGTCCCTAAACTTTCCTGTAAGCTCCTCCAAAATGTGGTAAGAAATGGGTGTCACGGTCGGACACGATGCTCACCGGCACTCCATGCAATCTTACAATCTCCTGCATGTACCGTTCTACCAAAGCTTCTGTTGATTGACCAACTCGAAATGGTATGAAATGAGCTGCCTTGGTCAATCGATCAACAATCACCCAAACTGCATTGTTGCCTTTTGGACTCCGCGGTAGAGCTGTCACGAAATCCATGGTTATATGTTCCCACTTCCACTGATCGGAAGTGGTTGCAATAAACCGGCAACCCTTTGACGTTCAGCCTTAACTTGCCGACACACCAAGCACTTTGCCACAAAGCGGGCAATCTCCCACTTCATGCCTTCCCACCAGAAATACTGCCATAGATCTCGGTACATCTTTGTGCCTCCTGGATGTACGGAATATGCGGAACTGTGCGCCTCCTTCATAACTTCTTCGCGGATGTCTCCCTTTGGCACACACAACGACTACCATATCGTAACGAACCCTCTTCATGAACCAATGAGTTCGTTCGAAGTTCAGCTTCAACCCGTTCTCGAAACTTCTGCAATCTAGGGTCTTGTAACTGCGTTGCTATAATATTCTCGATTAACGACGACTGTACTTGCAGCTGCATCAACTGTCCCGACGAATGCGGTAGCACAATCTCCAAGTCAAATCTTCGAAAGTCTTCAATAAGTTCCTTCTGAGTAGTCAACGTCTGAATTGGTGGCAACCGACTAAGCGTATCCCGTACAACATTAACTTTCCCCGGATGGTACTTAAGATTGAGATCATAGTCAGCCGTCAGCTTCAACCACCTACGCTGTCTCACAATTAGCTCCTTCTGAGCGAACACATACTTTAGGCTTTTGTGATCGGTGAATATTTCGACCCCTTTCGCCCAATAAGTAGTGTCTCCAAATCTTTAAAGCGAAAATCCCAGCTGCTAACTTGTCACGACCCGAAAGAGCACGTGACTGGCACTTGAACCATATGAAGCCTATAGGACTCCATCTGATCCAAGTAAGCCAAAAGCCCAGAAATCTAAAACCATTTCGAAGAATAAATAAAGAAAACTGGTTTAAAGAAGTGAAGAAATACAGGTTTGAAATCAAGGTTTTTAAATAACTAAGCCGAAGGTGCGTTTTAAAAACAGTAAGTCTTTTCTAAAAAATTTCGGCAGAGTTTCTTTTGTAAAACTGGCCCCGAATGGGGTAAAACGATAATAACAAGATATAACATGATAAAGGCATCCCCAAGCGGGAGCTAGCTCTTCGTCAATCGACGGTCACAACCACGCAATGATATAATAATATACAACGCCAAGTGGCGAGGATCAAATCCAAAGAAAGCTCAAAAGCAACAAGAAACCGCAATACTACTAAGCGCGACTCTAAGGTCGAAATATACAACACTGATATCTAGGTCTGAAAAAATATACAAGTTTTGGTTGATGGACATTCTAGATACAATGGAATAAAATAAATACAATGGTGGTTCCTGATACGAAAGAATCCACCTACCAAAGCAAATCACCCGCAAGAAGGTAGTGTGCCAGAAATGCCGCAAGGAAACCTGTACGGCAAAACCTGCAAGAACTGTGGCACAACGGGGGTGAGTTGCCAACTCGTGAATAGAAACATCTACAAGGATAAATCGAATGCAAAACATAATCCTAAGTCAACGATCAATAATACAATCCACAAGAGTGCATCTGAGTGTAATAAGGTGGCAAGGTAACATCTAATCATGTATGTAGTGCCAGGTACTCAGGTAATAACATGTCATGAATGTAAAGTATGCTGCATGAAGTAAATATGGTGAAGTATCAATGATATCAATACACATATATTAGCGTCCCATTCCACTAATATTGGTGTAAGGGTATATATAACAGCGCCCTCATACCCTGTTATATATACAAAAGAAGTATGATAAGTGTAAATCCAATCTGTATATGAACCATGTCTGTATATATGTGGAACACGTCCACCTGTCACACACTGACAGTAAGCATCATGTATGCAATGTGAGGATATAATAAAATCATGGAAAACTCATCATGAAACCCGTGCCAAGCATCGACACGTAAATCCTCATCCGTATGGGGCTCCGTCTGCGGTATCGGCCCTCGGCCCCCGGCAGTACGAGTCAACCCATGTCCATCTCTGGGCTCCGTCTGCGGTATAGGCCCGTCGGCCCCCGGCAGTACGCCCATCTCTCAGCTCCAGGCGGTATCCCCCGGACATCCGCCGAGCTCAAATACAATCACCGGTAGGTACTCGCCCGCCTCCAGGCTCAATCGGCATAACCCATCGATCATCTCGCCGAGGGGAACCATACCGGGCCCACCACGAACCCGCAAACGGTACATCACCTCCTCGAATCGGGTTTCAAGCACACGTCTCAGCACCGAGAAAACGCGTGGTGGACGCACCAAATATCATATCAAGAGGTACCGGGTTTTTCATAAAAGAACATCTTTTCTTAAATAATCCCACGGTCCTCAAAATCAGAAATCACCTAAGAATCCGTATCAAGAAGTAAACCCAATGCAATGTGCTATGTAATCAATCCATGATGTATGCGACATGCAAGGAAGGGTAATCATATCGGAAATCATGTAACATGGAATATCATGACTATAACAATACTACAGTGTAGTGGCATGGCAATTATCGATGATGAAGTGTGTGAGCCGGCAAATAGTGTACGTGAAACATACGCATCATCGATAATGGTGCTGGTGTCCTAACAGCATGATAATAATATAATAATGAACATATGCCAGCAATGCGAATAGCAGGAAAATGCAGATATCTAGTAGTCAACACCACAGTGAAGTATCTACTATACAAACTACATCTAAGTATCAGGTCAATCAGGAGAGGTAGGTGTGGAAACCACCTAAGTCTGAGTCGATGTATATAGATATATAGTCGGTGATCCCGCCTCAATGTCATATCGTAAGATATCCTCGAGTTATGAATGCGGATCTATCATCAATATCGGCTCGTACGGTAAATCGTCGTACGGCATTCCCAATAGCTGGGTAGGGTCAACATCTCACTGTCTCATCACATAACAGGTATCAGTATCATCAGATCGTAAAGTCTGGAAGTACTACTCTATGTCTAGTACAAAACGATACCATCAAAGAAGTGTGCATGCGGGGGTAAACACATATCCCAAGCCCGCAAGAAATCCCAAGTCATATCTCACATATGAATCGTATCAAATCACCGATCCCAGGGCACCAAGCCCACACCATCAACTCATCTCCAAAGTCATCACAGTGCAAGTATAAGTGATAAGCAAGGGTGTGTGTGTATAGGTGTAATTCTATCCTAGGGTTCGCGACTATGACTACACTAGTCACTGCTAACCCTAAACTAATCACAAAACCCCTATTAACACAATAACTGCATAATAATCTATCTACGGACTGCGGGGGTGCTATACGCCATCCACCCGACTTTCCCCCGTAGATATAATCTACTCACCTGATCTTTGCTTTCTGAAATCGATGACGCCATGCTCTTTCACATCGGAATCCTTGCGAGGGTACCTAGAATAATAAACAGTCGCAATACGTATTAATATCAAGGCAGAAAACCGATACAGTGCACGGTGTGCTCATAAGTTGGAACCTATGGCCCAAACATGCAAATCCAACACTTAACCCCTGTTGTCGATGTATGAACACCCGACAACCAAATACAAATCCAAACACCAAGAAAGTGCATTTAAAAAATACGGAAAACATCGCCTATAACACCCCAAAATGCCTCCAGATTTTCCCCAGATGACCATTTGCCAAAACTATATATAGGAGGGGACTATTCTAGTGCTAAATGAGCCCTGGAACAAAACTGGAACCATTCCCCTCTACTCTGGCCGCAAATTGCGGCCAGAATGGTGATTTTGGCGGCCACGGTTTAGAGTTAGGGGCTCGGGTCTTGGTGGTAGCTTCCTAGGTGCCTGCACGACTCACTTTCCACTCAATTTTATTTTTGGTGCCCCCGGGTTGCTCCAGATTCCAGAACACCTTCACAGATTTCACAAACCGACATGAAAAGTTCCATAATTCCGTATTTTTGGGTTTCAGGTTGTGTCAGGTCAGGGGCTTGGTCAATATAGGGTCTAAGGTTACCATTAGAGTCTAATTGCACAGCCACATCTCAACTTTACCCTAATCCTCGCTAGTTTTGCCCAAAGTGCACCAATTCACCCGATATCGATATGAAACTTGAATTAAAGCCTAATCACAAGATTTAACACTCTAAATGTGAAGAAATTACCTCAATAAACTCTCATGAATCCTTAACAGCGCCAAAACACCATCTTTCTTGGTCCATTGCGTAGATCTCAAGCTCGTGCATCTTTTTAATGAAACCGATATTGGATTTTGGTGAAGTTTTAGAGATGAAGAGAGGGCTTGAAGGTGGAGGAAGAGAGAGGGAGCAGCAGCTGCAGGAGGAGGAGGATGAGGGATGAAAATGATGGGAGAAGAAGAATGGTTAAGGTCAAGGAAGCCCATGCCCCTCACTCTCTCACCTACCCTCATTTCCTTTTTCTTTTCTTTTCTTTTCTTTTTTCCCTTTTCTATTAATCCAAAACCCTTCTCACAAGAATAGTGAACACAAAAGAAATCCATGGCTAGAAAATGCACAAGTGTAGAAAAAGTGATAGGTGCAAGTTTTGCACAAAATTACCAAAAAACCCGATTAGCGATTTTAATCGCGATTAGCACCAAATTAGTGTCAAAATGATCACAACAACTTAAAAATGTCATAATTTCAATAATTAACTCATTTTAGAATTTTCCATAATTTTTCTAACATTTTTCCTATTTATTTGCATTTAATATTAAAATAATCAATAAAATAATATTAAATTATAAAAATTCCTAAAATTAATATTTTATATTTTTGAAAATGTTACAATCTACCCCCCTTAAAGAAATTCGGTCCCCGAATTTAAATTTAAATCCCCAATACTAAAAACAATTTCAGTAATAATCCATTTGTCGGGGCTCCGAAAATATCAACACATAAAACATCACAGCGCAATGCATGCGCATGAAAAATGAGCAGATAACTCAAAAGCAAAACTCCGTCAAGCATCTCGCAATCATCGGAGTCGAGGTAAAACACAGTGTCAAATCCAATACAAAACCGATATGATATGGATCAACACTACACATGTAGACATCCAGTCTATACATGTAAAAAGCTGATGTAATAGCATTCAAAAGTATATTCAGGTACTGTCCACTGACTAGTCCTGCTCAGCATGAAAGCAAAAATCCAACATCATAAAAGGTACTCCTCAAAAAGGAATAAATCCCAAAAATGCACATGACACAATCCTGTGCGTCTGGTGCGCACGGAAATCAAGATCCATAAATGTGTCAAACAGGTATACAAAACAACATCTAGGTGCAACGGGTGTGCACGAAACATCTGTCGTAGGCAACGTGTGTGCCTGACAGAAAAATCAGGTGCATGTGACATGCACGAAGAATCACGATTTAGTGCATCTGGCGTGCACCAAAATCGTAAATCAAAACACTAAAGGTACATGAAAACCAAGCTGGAAGTGCAAATCAAATCACTGCATACGGTAGGCATGAAATCTCAATCAATACCTCAATGTAATAACTCTGCGCAAAATATAAAAATATCCAGTGGGTGCATAAAACCAATATCATGAAACTCAGTCACCAAAACTAGATCATGCAAACAGAACGCCCAAAATACCGAAATCCAACATGACGGATACGTGATAATCGAATCACAAAATCACAAATCATAAATACCGTCTTCGGTAGTTCCTCCTTCAAAGTCGAGAAGGAGTCGGTGCAATCCACTGCTAGCAGCGCAGGATATCTACCTGCCTCTAGCTCACGGTCTGGCGTCCTCTGTCTCTGGATTTTTATCTTCTCTGCGGATTACCTATCACGCGGTCAATCGGCTCATCAACCCTGTCAGGGGTGCTAACGGGGACGATTCCGTTCTGGCACTCCTCTGGTCACCTCTCGGTCAAACCTCACGACCACTCGTAAGGCAGCATATCACTGGCGTCGGCCTCTGGCTCTCTGAGAGCACGTCACACATCTGATCCTGGGTGCAAATATCATGGCAGCTATGTCCTGGAAGGAATCTCGCTCAAGGTCTCTTCCAATCATGCCTATACCGATCTGTACAGAGGCTAGCTCTCCTGCATAACCTCTTCTCGCTCAAAAGACACCTGTGTCCTCAAAATACTATTTCCTCAGAAACTGGTCACATCCCAACGTCTCTGTAAGCAAATCGGGTCCCTCGTCTCGACGGGAAGCAATGACAGCTCGTCAGTGTCTCACACGAACCTCTTGTTCCAACTGTCTCTATCATTGTCCACTATGACGTCATGCCAAGCTACTATGCACTGCACTGTTCTCGGCCACGGCCAATCTGAAGTCTCTCACACGGACTCGAAATCGCGTACTCTGTAGCTTCATCATTCTGTAGCAGATGTCGGGACGAACTGGTCCTTGGGAACACGTCCCAACCATCGGAGGAATACTCATCACTCGTCCGTCTTTGATCAATTTGCAACGCATCTGGGTAAGTTCCTTTATCCGAACCTGGTCAACTACCTTGTCGACAAGGCTGAACTCTGTCCTGCTGGGTGCGCGCAAAACGACCACTCCTGGTCTAGGTCCTCTCGTATCGTACTCCAGAAAAGTCCTGTCGAGGTTCCTTTCTCAAATCTCAATCCTGCCGAAATTCCCGGAAGTCGTCATCCAATGCTGAAACGAAAGCTTATTCCGGAACGGCTGCCTACTTATCGCGCTTCTTTTTGGTCGATATATCCATATACCACGCCTCGGGGTGTGTATCACATCTCTAATATCAGCGGAGTGGGACGTCATCTCGTCGAAACCTCGTACGAACTCTTTTCTTCACTCTGCGTCAGTGTCGACTGATTCGGACTCGTCTCATCATGGCTACACGAACTGCGCTCCGACGGCTACGCTCGCATCTGGAGTCTCCCAAGCAGTGTCCCATCACAATGTCCGAAAGATGTCGAACCATCCGATCGACTCGTCAGATCCTCATAATCCCCCAAGAGCTCGCATCTCGAGTACAGTTTAATAGTATCGAGTACATGCCACAGCGTCGGTGGTCCAGCCGTAGAAGGGCAAACCCAAGCCTCACTAATGGCGCCGCGGAACCGCCGTAAACCCTAAGGTTCAAAGGCTGTCACACGGTCATTAAGTCGAGTTAGGGTTTCATTCTTCTAGAGGGTCCATAGAATCACCTGCATGTCTTTCCGTATACTTTAAACTTGGAAAATGGCTCCTGACATTCGATCGTCTCAATCAACTCTCAACGAACCTGCGTGAAGTCGTCTCTAGCTGGAAACAATCAATCTGATATCCACGCATCGGGGTAAGCGAACTCACCACACGTCCTAGTCATTCATTCTCGGTGACTAGCGACTCGCTGTCATCTCTCTAAGTACATGCTCATGCTGCAGTAGCTCCAATCATCTGGGCGATATTTCATCATTTGCAGCAACAACTGGCTCATACACCTGTACGTCGAACAATGCCTCAATCCTCCAGGAAAGGCAATACATAAGCGGTCATCTCTGAATCAGCATGCTCTAGGTCTGAGTAAGACTCTCCACACTGGAAATCTTCAACTCAACTGGGCCCGCTCTGGCGCAAAACCGGACGAATCACCTTCGTCTCTCAAATCGGGTAGACTAGCTATCATCTGCCGCATATCTGCCTGAAAGCTCCGGCAATCTCAGCTCGTAAGCTCCGAAAGCAACATCCTGTCAATCTCAGCAACAGCTGGTCCATCTGTCTGCACGGTAGGCGACATCACAATCCCTGAGGTATATTGTACATCAACAGTCCTCTCTCAACTGGCAGCTCTAACAAAGGCACGATCATCCAGTGCAAACCAAGCACTTGCCTCCACTAGAGGTCACAAACACCAACACTAACTCGAGACGTTCCCATGTCACCAGAAAACACAAAGGTCGGCCCTCGTACCAAACGAGCTCACACCGGCCGTAACCCTAGCAGCAGCCCAACTGCGCTCAAGCATGGTGACAGGGATCTCAATCGAGTATCAAAAGAGAGCACATCAAAAGCGAGAAAGGAAACAACAGATCCAAAGGGGATACATGATCATAGGAAGGAACAGCATCAATGAAGGTATGATCATGAAACTAATAGAATCGGGGATCTCAAATGGATGTATAATCCTGGATAGGAAGAGAATCACTGATCTCTAAACAAATGTCCATCCTAAGGTTCCTTAAGCGGAGTGGCGTGTCGTAAGTATGCCGCGGAACATACCAACGGTACGTCACTCTACTTTAGTCACCTAATCCATCAACCAAGGGTCATCCTAAAACGACGAAAGTTCGGGTTTACACCCCCTCGACCAAGTCTAAGTTCCGTAAGGTCAAGCCTAAGTTCCGTATATAAACAACTCCCTAGGCTCCACATAGTCAAACTTAAACTCGAACCAAGGTCAACCTAGCGCTCTGCTACCAACTTTGTCACGACCCGAAAGAGCACGTGACTGGCACTTGAACCATATGAAGCCTATAGGACTCCATCTGATCCAAGTAAGCCAAAAGCCCAGAAATCTAAAACCATTTCGAAGAATAAATAAAGAAAACTGGTTTAAAGAAGTGAAGAAATACAGGTTTGAAATCAAGGTTTTTAAATAACTAAGCCGAAGGTGCGTTTTAAAAACAGTAAGTCTTTTCTAAAAAATTTCGGCAGAGTTTCTTTTGTAAAACTGGCCCCGAATGGGGTAAAACGATAATAACAAGATATAACATGATAAAGGCATCCCCAAGCGGGAGCTAGCTCTTCGTCAATCGACGGTCACAACCACGCAATGATATAATAATATACAACGCCAAGTGGCGAGGATCAAATCCAAAGAAAGCTCAAAAGCAACAAGAAACCGCAATACTACTAAGCGCGACTCTAAGGTCGAAATATACAACACTGATATCTAGGTCTGAAAAAATATACAAGTTTTGGTTGATGGACATTCTAGATACAATGGAATAAAATAAATACAATGGTGGTTCCTGATACGAAAGAATCCACCTACCAAAGCAAATCACCCGCAAGAAGGTAGTGTGCCAGAAATGCCGCAAGAAAACCTGTACGGCAAAACCTGCAAGAACTGTGGCACAACGGGGGTGAGTTGCCAACTCGTGAATAGAAACATCTACAAGGATAAATCGAATGCAAAACATAATCCTAAGTCAACGATCAATAATACAATCCACAAGAGTGCATCTGAGTGTAATAAGGTGGCAAGGTAACATCTAATCATGTATGTAGTGCCAGGTACTCAGGTAATAACATGTCATGAATGTAAAGTATGCTGCATGAAGTAAATATGGTGAAGTATCAATGATATCAATACACATATATTAGCGTCCCATTCCACTAATATTGGTGTAAGGGTATATATAACAGCGCCCTCATACCCTGTTATATATACAAAAGAAGTATGATAAGTGTAAATCCAATCTGTGTATGAACCATGTCTGTATATATGTGGAACACGTCCACCTGTCACACACTGACAGTAAGCATCATGTATGCAATGTGAGGATATAATAAAATCATGGAAAACTCATCATGAAACCCGTGCCAAGCATCGACACGTAAATCCTCATCCGTATGGGGCTCCGTCTGCGGTATCGGCCCTCGGCCCCCGGCAGTACGAGTCAACCCATGTCCATCTCTGGGCTCCGTCTGCGGTATAGGCCCGTCGGCCCCCGGCAGTACGCCCATCTCTCAGCTCCAGGCGGTATCCCCCGGACATCCGCCGAGCTCAAATACAATCACCGGTAGGTACTCGCCCGCCTCCAGGCTCAATCGGCATAACCCATCGATCATCTCGCCGAGGGGAACCATACCGGGCCCACCACGAACCCGCAAACGGTACATCACCTCCTCGAATCGGGTTTCAAGCACACGTCTCAGCACCGAGAAAACGCGTGGTGGACGCACCAAATATCATATCAAGAGGTACCGGGTTTTTCATAAAAGAACATCTTTTCTTAAATAATCCCACGGTCCTCAAAATCAGAAATCACCTAAGAATCCGTATCAAGAAGTAAACCCAATGCAATGTGCTATGTAATCAATCCATGATGTATGCGACATGCAAGGAAGGGTAATCATATCGGAAATCATGTAACATGGAATATCATGACTATAACAATACTACAGTGTAGTGGCATGGCAATTATCGATGATGAAGTGTGTGAGCCGGCAAATAGTGTACGTGAAACATACGCATCATCGATAATGGTGCTGGTGTCCTAACAGCATGATAATAATATAATAATGAACATATGCCAGCAATGCGAATAGCAGGAAAATGCAGATATCTAGTAGTCAACACCACAGTGAAGTATCTACTATACAAACTACATCTAAGTATCAGGTCAATCAGGAGAGGTAGGTGTGGAAACCACCTAAGTCTGAGTCGATGTATATAGATATATAGTCGGTGATCCCGCCTCAATGTCATATCGTAAGATATCCTCGAGTTATGAATGCGGATCTATCATCAATATCGGCTCGTACGGTAAATCGTCGTACGGCATTCCCAATAGCTGGGTAGGGTCAACATCTCACTGTCTCATCACATAACAGGTATCAGTATCATCAGATCGTAAAGTCTGGAAGTACTACTCTATGTCTAGTACAAAACGATACCATCAAAGAAGTGTGCATGCGGGGGTAAACACATATCCCAAGCCCGCAAGAAATCCCAAGTCATATCTCACATATGAATCGTATCAAATCACCGATCCCAGGGCACCAAGCCCACACCATCAACTCATCTCCAAAGTCATCACAGTGCAAGTATAAGTGATAAGCAAGGGTGTGTGTGTATAGGTGTAATTCTATCCTAGGGTTCGCGACTATGACTACACTAGTCACTGCTAACCCTAAACTAATCACAAAACCCCTATTAACACAATAACTGCATAATAATCTATCTACGGACTGCGGGGGTGCTATACGCCATCCACCCGACTTTCCCCCGTAGATATAATCTACTCACCTGATCTTTGCTTTCTGAAATCGATGACGCCATGCTCTTTCACATCGGAATCCTTGCGAGGGTACCTAGAATAATAAACAGTCGCAATACGTATTAATATCAAGGCAGAAAACCGATACAGTGCACGGTGTGCTCATAAGTTGGAACCTATGGCCCAAACATGCAAATCCAACACTTAACCCCTGTTGTCGATGTATGAACACCCGACAACCAAATACAAATCCAAACACCAAGAAAGTGCATTTAAAAAATACGGAAAACATCGCCTATAACACCCCAAAATGCCTCCAGATTTTCCCCAGATGACCATTTGCCAAAACTATATATAGGAGGGGTCTATTCTAGTGCTAAATGAGCCCTGGAACAAAACTGGAACCATTCCCCTCTACTCTGGCCACAAATTGCGGCCAGAATGGTGATTTTGGCGGCCACGGTTTAGAGTTAGGGGCTCGGGTCTTGGTGGTAGCTTCCTAGGTGCCTGCACGACTCACTTTCCACTCAATTTTATTTTTGGTGCCCCCGGGTTGCTCCAGATTCCAGAACACCTTCACAGATTTCACAAACCGACATGAAAAGTTCCATAATTCCGTATTTTTGGGTTTCAGGTTGTGTCAGGTCAGGGGCTTGGTCAATATAGGGTCTAAGGTTACCATTAGAGTCTAATTGCACAGCCACATCTCAACTTTACCCTAATCCTCGCTAGTTTTGCCCAAAGTGCACCAATTCACCCGATATCGATATGAAACTTGAATTAAAGCCTAATCACAAGATTTAACACTCTAAATGTGAAGAAATTACCTCAATAAACTCTCATGAATCCTTAACAGCGCCAAAACACCATCTTTCTTGGTCCATTGCGTAGATCTCAAGCTCGCGCATCTTTTTAATGAAACCGATATTGGATTTTGGTGAAGTTTTAGAGATGAAGAGAGGGCTTGAAGGTGGAGGAAGAGAGAGGGAGCAGCAGCTGCAGGAGGAGGAGGATGAGGGATGAAAATGATGGGAGAAGAAGAATGGTTAAGGTCAAGGAAGCCTATGCCCCTCACTCTCTCACCTACCCTCATTTCCTTTTTCTTTTCTTTTCTTTTCTTTTTTCCCTTTTCTATTAATCCAAAACCCTTCTCACAAGAATAGTGAACACAAAAGAAATCCATGGCTAGAAAATGCACAAGTGTAGAAAAAGTGATAGGTGCAAGTTTTGCACAAAATTACCAAAAAACCCGATTAGCGATTTTAATCGCGATTAGCACCAAATTAGTGTCAAAATGATCACAACAACTTAAAAATGTCATAATTTCAATAATTAACTCATTTTAGAATTTTCCATAATTTTTCATAATTTTTCTAACATTTTTCCTATTTATTTGCATTTAATATTAAAATAATCAATAAAATAATATTAAATTATAAAAATTCCCAAAATTAATATTTTATATTTTTGAAAATGTTACATAACTCCAAGTCATGAGTTGGGTAATTCTTCTCATGGGTCTTCAACTATCTCGATGCGTAAGTTGTAACCTTCCCATGCTGCACCAAAACATATCCCAATTCTTTCTCCGGTGCGTCGCTGTGAATCACCAATTCTCCGGAACCGTCTGGTACGGTCAAAATAAGAGCGGTTATCAACCTCTGTTTCAACGTCTCGAAAGCTGACGCACACCTACCAGTCCCTACAAATGGTACTTCCTTGCGCGTAAGCTTGGTCAAAAGCTCTGCCAGACGAGCAAAGTTCTCCACGAACCTCCTGTAATACCCGGCAAGTCCAAGAAAGCTTCTTATCTCTGCAACATTCTTCGGAATCGGCCAATCTCGAACTGCTGCAATCCTCTCGGGATCAACGGCGATTCCATCACCGGATACGACATGCCCAAAAACTTCACTTCTTCAAGCCAAAACCCGCACTTGCTCATCTTAGCATACAATCTTTCTTGCCTCAATATCTGCAGTGCGATCTTCAAGTGTTATGCACGCTCTTCAATACTCCTTTGAGTAGACCAGAATATCATCAACGAACACCACTATAAACTGGTCCAAGAACGATGAAGGATTCGGTTCATCAGTCCATAAATAACGCCGGTGCATTCGTGACTCCGAATGGCATCACTAAATACTCGTAATATCCATACCGAGTTCGGAACGTAGTCTTGCAAATATCTTCTGATTTAACACGGACCTGATGATATCCGGATTGCAAATCCAGCTTTGAGAATACCCTCGCGCCACTGAGTTGCTCGAATAATTCGCCAATACGAGGGATCGAGTACTTGTTCTTAATAGTCACCCGGTTTAATTCTTGATAATCGATGCACATCCTCCTTGTGCCATCTTTCTTCTTTACTAGAAGAACTGGAGCTCCCCAAGGTGAGTTATTGCTGTGAATCCAACCCTTCTCAAGTAATTCAGTACCTGCTTCTTGACTTCTTCCAACTCCACTGGTGCCATCGGGTAATACGCCTTTGAGATTGGCGCTGCACCAGGAACAAGATCAATCGCGAACTCCACGTCTCGCTTCGGCGGTAAACCTGATATGTCTTCAAACACGTCCATGAAACTCTCGAATATAGCTGGCGCTTCTTCCTTATCTACTTCCATCGGCGAAAGAACATTATTTGTCGGCCTAGCCCTAAACTCGACTGGCCTGACAGAACCGCTTCCTCCAGCAAAACAAGCTCCGGATGTCCGGGAATCTAGAGAATCACTTTCCTTTTCTTACAATCAATATGAGCATGGAAAGTGCCACGAAAATCCATTCCCAAGACAAAAACAAATAAAGGGATGCACCAGAATTGAATAAGCCTAATGCGGGGAAAACATGAACAAGTAAGATACCGAGATGACTTCATCCGAAGTCAAGATACTGAAGAGGATTAAGCACGGTAAACGTGATCCAAGCTGGCGATAAAATAATAACTGGTAAGCAATGAAACCGAGAGCAGCAAGGTAATATAACGATCATGAAACAAAGGAATGAATCAAGACCAGAACTCCAAGTTACTTAAATAGAGTACCGCATTGTAACCATGCTGCAGTTCATGGGTACAATTACATAACTCCACTCAAGTCGTCCAAATCCTAGTATCAGAATCAAGGAACAGGGAGAAACAATGGTGAACCAAAAAGGTTTCAAGTCGAGATGCAAGTGGTTTGCATATCGTCAAGGCGAAGGATAAGAGAAGGATATGATTCAAGAATTACGATAACAAGGTGGCAGGACATGTTCCTAATTACGAGTATTCTGATTCGTGTATTGGGTCTAATACCCAACTACAAAAGAATCAAACTCGATTAACCTATATCCTATGGCTCTGATACCAAAAGAACCATGTCACGCCCCGCTTCCCAGAGTACGCTAAGATGGGCACGTGACATAGCCAACCATGCTACCTGTGGATAGGAAAAATCCGTCCACAGTCACATTACGGCTGTAGAGATATCAAGAACAGGAAAGTAAACTAACTATCTAGTACATGTCCATAAGCCAGAGTAAAAGAGTCAAAAAATAACAATATGCGGAAGCCAAAAGATACAATAAATGAACCACCTGGAAGTGAAACTACATACCGACAGGAACTTCACCGCTCGTCTAACAGCGGCAATACTCTTGATTAGTCTGCAACAAAGGTAGAAGGATCTGGGCCATGCAAAACCCAGACGTCAGCGCGTCATAACATCAAGCAACAATATAAACAGGGTAACAGGCAATGCAGATATAATCATGAATGAAAAGCGGATGTAACAGTAATGTAAATCAGGGCAGTGAAGGGTAGTGTGCAGTGGGTAAACTAAACTGTTCTATTGGGTTATCTACTCTCAAGTCTTTGAAATCAATTTGATGAATCATCGATGTAACTCAATAGTATCCCGTGCATACCCGGGACCACGGTCAAGATTCTCGGGCTAAATCTGAGACATGCCGCTAGGCACTAAAACAGGAAATATGTACAGATGAATGATGTCAGCAGCATCATCCCAAGGCCGGCCTAGCCTCTAAAACTGATCAGTAAGGTAGTACACTGTCGAGTTACAAGTCAGGTTTCATCATTGATTTCCCCATACCCCCAAGTTATATGTTCAAGTCAGGTATTACATAATCAAGAACTAATGCCAACACAGGATCAGGTAAGAGCAGGTTTGTCTGGATAGACAACAGGAACGGTCCGTGAGGACTACATGTCAGGTTTTTTGGCATTAGACACAAGATCAGGTAACAGGTAAAGCCATGGTACATCAGGTCAAGTCGAGTAGTGTATTTAGATGTCATGTCATGTCAAGAGTGTACGGTACCATGTCATTTCAAGTTGGAAGTGTAACCGGTCATGTCAGGAAGCACAAGATGTCATGTGGGTGCTCATAATCAAACTAACATAAGTATGTGTATAAATAAACAAGCATGGGTACTATCAGAACAATAAACTGGAGCATGTAATATGATATGCAAATAGATATAATTTCAAGGATATGGATGCACGGTTATCGATTAGGGTTACATTTATAGTTCCAATATTAATGAGGATGAAATTTATTAAACATGGAATGTTAATATCACAGTATTATGTAGTAATGTGATCTATGGATGCAATTATATGTATCTTAAATGCGATGGATGCAAACGGGTATCCGAAAAGTTATAAAACTATAAAATGGTAATGTGGGATGTACAACTAAGCAATATATGATATAAATATTGATATAATAATATTAATAGGGATAGCATATTCAAAGCGATTAATAACTATAAAAGTGGTATTGATTAACCATGCACAAGAAAGTTCCGTTCAGAAATTCAGCGTCGCCCTAATTTGTAATATAGCTTAAACATAACAAACGTTCTCCAAAAGGGACGTGTCTTATACCAAAACAAAGATAATTCAATAAGGTTTTCAGTTTTATAAGTATAAGCATCTCAGGTTGTCCCTACAAAAAGCTATGAACATTCGAAGTTGAAAGTTTGCTGCTGGAATTTCCCTGGACAGCAGTTTAGAGACATTTTCATTTGCATTTTACGTTATTTAAACAATTTATTTTGAAAGTAAATATTTCATAGAGTTATAGTATTCTGAGTTATCTTCGTAACGAACTAAAGAACGTATACTAATGATTTGTCTATGATTTATAATGAACTTTATAAGGTAAGATGTGCAGTAAATTTCAGATTTGTCGTATCCGCTTTTCAACGACGTTTCATGTGTAAACTATAATATTTTCAAATGTATAATATTATAAAATGCAGATTATAAACTAATTAAATATAATAATAAGAAATATTACGACGATATATATTTTAAATGATATGGATGCAGTATAATGTAATCTAGTATGTCACAAGATAAGTTTTCATGATCTAGATTTAATATGATATAAACGGATGCAAACGGAACATCGAAACGTTATAAAATTAAACATGGGGCACTATATTTAAACTATAGGTATGATATTTATTTAAATAGGTATAAAATGAATTATATAGCATGTAGCAAGATTAACTTGCCTAGACGGAACAAGAACGGATGTGTACGGAACGTCCTTCGTCGGCGAAATGTCGCGACGCGCCCACGGTACACGGAACGGTTCCAAACAACGCACGAGGGTGATCATGCAAGTCAGGTACGTTCACAGGATCACTCGGATCATCGGCGACGAGCACGGCTCCAGCGGTGATCACCGGAATCAAGAAACAAGATCAAGAAAAAGAAAGAAGAAAGAAGAAGAAGAAGAAAGAAGAAGAGGTTGTGTATTAAATAAGGAAAGAAAAATTAACTAAATAAAATATATATAAATATATATATGCAGAGGAGAGAGATAGAGAGAAAGGAGTTGTTAGTTTGTTAGGAAATTAGATTTAAAATTTTAAAAGATTTTTAGATTTAAAATTTTAGATAAGAGGTTTCAGTTTGTTAAAGAAATCATATGAAAATATTTAAACTAAATTTTAAAATTAAATAAATTGAATTTTGGCGGGATACAAAAATATTTCAAAACGCGCCTGGGTCGGGTCTAAAAATTCAGATTTAAAATACGAAAAATATGTGCGCCTTTCAAAATTCAAAATGAATGCTCAGGTAACAAAAATGCATACCCCCGAGAACGGATGCACGTACATGCGCGTAGCCATCCAAACACGTTCGTTTCACTGAACGGGACTAGAACAAGATGCACGGATGCTACCACGGGGTTAGGGGTATCATGCAGGTTATGAAATGCAATTTTAAATTATTTTACATGACCTAAAATGTTATATGGTAAAATATGCAATGCCAGGTAAAATGCCAGTATGCAGTATACATGAGATGCACGTGTCTATATAACAACTCAGGGTAATCTATAAATATGAATCAAATAGGTTCAAGCAAGCGGGTCGGGTCGAATGCAATGTAAAATGTAAAATACTATTCGCACCCAAAACACGATAAATCAGGAAAATACCACAATTAAGGAAATACAAGAACTGGAATTGGTATAAATGAAGTAGGATGTTACACTATTGTTCCAACCGGGAACAGTTTTGAGGTGCTAAACATGGTGAAGCGCAACTCTTCAGGTCCTATATTGAAGAAAACTCCACCTCCCGCCAAGAGGAGTGATGAGCCAAAATTGGTTCGATCGGCAAAAAGACTTTACTTGACCATTCATAAGGTCTAGAAAGAGGTGCAGGGGTCAGTGATCAATAGAGATTACTCACCCCGGCCAAAGAAGCCGAAGAGCCGTGATAAACGCTCTTCCCATCGACTAAAGAAAGCTCCTGCTATAATGGTACCTTCGAACCGGCCTCTCACAAGAGAGAAAGGTCAGAGAAGATGCAAAGGTCTGAGGCATGCTCCAATGGCTCACATTCCAAACGCTCCAAGATTGGAGGATTGGTAGTTCACACCATCTATATGGTGAACTCCAAGGACGAGAGCAAGAATTCCATCTCCCACAGACCAATCACACAGTCTATAACAAAAGATCCACACAAGCTGCAAGAGTTGATAGCTCAGGCGACTGAAATAATGAGTCCCCCACCCGGGGCAAATCTAGATGACTCTTCCGAAGAACGAGCAGACCAGGAGTCTGATATGGACTACCCAAAGCAGATGCTCCAGAAGAAGGACGAGAAAGCTGTAGAAATGGAAACCTGAATGGACAAGATGACCCATTTGTTCCAAAGTATGCTCGGGATGATGGTCCATCCCGAACCATAAGCAGATGAATCGCCGGTGGTCATCGTCGAAGACAAAGGAGAAACCTCCAGTCCCCTACAGGCCTCATCAACGGCAAAGGAGGAAGTCATATCCAAATCGCAGCTGGACGAATACATCGTCCAGCAGTTCAAGGCTTACCTATCCTGTGAAGCTACTGGCAAGTTGATAAAGACTGGCCGACCCTACCCGACGTATTATGACCAGATCCGGTACCCGCCAGGATACACTATTCCGACGTTCCCCATATATAAAGGAACCGGAAATCCGAAGAAGCATATCGCCCAACTCAGGTCCAAATGCGGTAATACTGGGAGTAACGATATATTGCTTCTGCAACAGTTCGTTAGCAGTCTAGCGGACATAGCATTCGAATGCTATTCAAAGATTCCCAATGACTCAATCAAAACTTTTGATGAGATGGAGCTCCTCTTCTGCCAAAGATTCGCTCATGCAAGAGATCGCACGACCGTGACCTCCTTAGTCAATGAGAGGCCCAGATCAAACGAGACGTGGGTCCAGTACGCGATGAGATGGAGGAACCTTTGGTCAAAATGAGAACAAAGGATCACTGAAGCTCCAACCATAAGCATGTTCGTGAGCACTCTCGACAAGAAGGCACAAGCATTCCCATATCTGGCCCTTCTCAGCCCAACGACTTTCCAAGAGCTCATCGACAAGTTGGCTCACCTGGATGCAATGAACCATAGACCTTTCTCTTCCAATGGAGATTCGCGGAACTTCAAAGGCAAGGGTAAGGTAGCGTTTGTTGCTAACACACAACATTGTCTGAACGGTCCTAAAGCACCTGGTCTTCAAAATGATAACCGTATGGGACCCACGCTTGATGAAAGAATGGGATGGGAATATTCCTTCCCTCATGATAAAACGAGAAAGTTATTTGATCTCGCAATAAAGAGCGGCTTTCTAACATTGCCTGAGCCACGGCGATCGGCCCAATCCCCTGACGTTAATAGCCTAACCTATTGCCTATACCATCAGGTGGAAAGTCATCCGATCGAGGATTGTTACGTGTTCAAGAACTGGGTCGAGGACCGGTATAAACACGGCAAGTTCATACTCTCCGATAAATGGAAGGTGAACCCTCCTCAAAGGCACATCTCTAAAGAGAACAACGCGCAAGGGGCATCCTGCTCAGTCATTGAAGAGACCCTATGGGAGGTGATATTGTCTTCTAAAACGAAAAGAATGCTAAAGGATCTCCAGGCATGCCCTGCGATCAGGTGCAAGGGTTTGTATGAACCAGATATCATACCAGGGATGTTGAAGCCGCTTCCCACTCCAAAGACTGTTGGTAAAGGGAAAAGCTTTGAAGTCAAGAAGTCTTCCAAAAAGAAAAATAAGAAGAAGGCAAAGAAGCCCGTACAACAAGCCAAGCTCCTCGACAGCCGTACAAGCATCCAGAAGTACATAAACGCACTCGACGAATATAATCAGAAAGTGCGTTCGCCCGTTACTTTTAAGGAGTTTATCAAGCACATCCTCGAAAATAACAGACATGATAAAGACGATGACTGAAAGGAGGGAACGGAAGGCCATGTGGAAAGCTGCTGCATGGTCTCTCACTCCTCCATCTATGAAGATGTGGCTCCACCTACATCCGAGAGCGACTCCGACGAGAAGAGGGCAAAATCAGTACATGAAGCCCCAAGTTAGCCATAACAAGACCCGGTTGAGAATCTCCTAAGGAAAGCCTTCCAAAGAAGCCAGGAAAATCAAAGGCGTGAGCTGGCTATCTACGAGAAAGCCAGACAACAACGACTGAGAAGTGAAGCCGCGGAAGAGGTAAGCTATGTAACTCCCCAACCAAAGCAGAACTTGCACCTGAGGCAGAAGATATGCTGAAGAAAGGCAAGGCCGAGAAACATTTCGCCAAGGACATATGCAAAGGGATGAAGCTGCTTCCTTTAAACATGTACACCACTGGGCTTATGGGTTTTGAAAGTAGAGAAGAGCAACCAAAATACTTCCTTTACCACCGGAGTGTCTGCCATCTCATCGATGAATGCAAGGCATTCAGGAAATGGTGGAGAAAATACGTTCTCCATAACAGACATCTGAAAACAAAGAAGCGGATGACCAAGGCTCACCCGCCCTAACGTGATAGTCCCGAGGCTAACGGCCAAGCGAAGACGATCACCAAAAGCTGCCATATGATTAAGGCTCAAAATTTAGAAGGAGGAAGTTCGATAGTACCAACATTCGGAAGTGATTCAGAAGATGAACCTCCCGTTGACCTCCCCTATATAATCTTCTCATCAGGAGACAAAGGAAAGGCGAAAGATTTCAGCAACATCCGTCTACGGAACCGCATTCTCTCTGAGAAGAATCTCAAGCCTACAAATAATGGTCCAAAGAACCGAGACAGGGGTAAAGGGAAAATGCTCGAAGAAATTGCCCTTGATGAAGAGGTGGCCAACGAACTTGCCGCCAAGGATCTCCCCAAGAAGAATAAGGTGGACTACAATGTGTTAGCCCATCTGAAGAAGCTACCTTCATATTTGAGCATATACGATACTCTACTTTTGTCAAAGGAACTATGAGAGTCTTTAATTAAGGCCCTCGAAGATCCGGACCGCTTCTAAGCACATTTTGTAGAGGAAGTAATGAAAGATAAGATGACGGAAATATACACGGCCGACATCTCCTTCAGTGAAGAAGATCTTCTCCTAGGGATGTTTGAGCACAATCGTCCACTCTACATCGCCGGGTACTGCGATGATCAGAGGATAAATAAAATTCGTGTCAATAACGGTTCCTCGGTCAACCTCCTTAATGTTAAGGTGCTTAAGCAGCTGTCGATGGACGTATGATACCTTGGCCGAGCGAAAATCACGATCTTCGGATTTGACTCCCAGTCTTCCAGAACATTGGGGTCCATAGTGTTGACACTCCGCTTTGGACAACTCGTCACTGACGTCAAATTCCACGTCATTGAAGGCAAGACATGCTATAATGCTTTGCCAGGTAGACCTTGGCTACACCAGTATGGCGTCATCCCTTCTACACAGTATCAGTGTATGAAGTATTTCAAGGATGGCCAGGAGCATATTGTCACAGGGGAGCTCAATACGTTCTCGATCAACGAAGTACGAAAATATGAAGATGCGAAGTACTTCTCGTTGGACTATGAAGACACAAAGAAGTTCAGCAAGCCCAAGGACAAACAAGTTCAGATGGCGATCATCCCTATCTTTGGAAGCAACTCCGAGGAAGAAATAGTACTTACGGGTCAGCCTCTAAAGGAAACCGATAAACTAAGCTCGTCAGCTCCTATCTCGATCTTCGGCAGGGACTCGAAGGAAGAAGCTAATACGGTTTCTCCATTCATCCACGGGTGAAGGTCCCCGATGAAGCTGACCGAGCCCTGCATATTACAATGGCTTTACCGCATCACTGCAAAGAGCTCGATGCACTCAACACCTACAACGTGCAAGAGTTAGTAACCTTCCACGTGCTTCCCAGATATAAAAAAGAAAAGGCGATTCTCTTTTATAATTCAGAAGAAACCAAGGTGGAGAAATAGGTTTGGCACAGAATCCAGCCGAATCTCGATAGGTTACAACCTATACCCATGCTTAGATATTATACAAAGAGCCTGAGAGAACTCCTTCACTAGCAGGGAGTACCGTTCGAACAGACTGCCCGTTAGGCCCAGTAATTCAAGAAAATCTGGGAAGTGCCAGGGGCCCGCCAACCGGCGGTCCATCGAAAGTCTGATACTACCAGTCTAGGCTATGTCCGACTTAAGAAGAAGAAGAAGCAGACATATAGCTGCTACATCCTAAACGAAATGGAAGACACATGGACGGCAAACAACTCTACCGAGTAAGGCCATAACACATTGCAAAATATCCCAACTACATCAGCTGAACTGTCGCTTGAGTCGCTGATGGTCTTATATATGCAATTATCCTCGGGTAGTAGATATAATGAAGCTCCGCAAAATATTGCGACTCTGCCAATAGAGGACTTGACTGAGAAGCTGATGAGAGAAGCACATCAAATGGGTTTGACAGTTCTGTATGAAATAGCCAGAAGCTCGCACCCAAGCAAGCAACCAATAAGAGAAAAAAGTCATAATCCTCATCCTCGACAGCTGCCCACACCTTCCTTTAAAGATAAAGGAGCTCAAGGTGGCCACACCAAAGATAGGACATCATCCATGACCAAGCTGTAAAGTCGCCCGACCATATCTCTTGAAGAAAGGATGGGACGTGGATATTCTTTTCCTCGGGACAAAGTGAGGAAAATATTTAACCTCACCACGAAGCACCAGATATAACGCTGCCCAAGTGCAAGTGGCCTCATGAAGCTAATGCTCTGGATCATCCTGACTACTGTCCCTACCATCGGGTCGTTGGTCATCTAATCGAAGATTGCTTCGTTGGTCATCCAATCGAAGCTCACCCATACTTGCTACATGATAAGACTCCTTGATGAAGAGGAGGATGAGGATACTCTTCAGTGCCTTGACTGCTTCACCAATGAAGAAGAGGGAATCTCGGAGCTTCCGCCAGCACCTAGGGAGCTGGAAGATGGAGCCCATACTACCGCTGACGAATTGTAAAAGATAAACTTGGGAGCCGAAGAAGATTCTCGACCCATGTTCGTCAGCGAGCTGCTGTCAGATGAACAAGTAGATGGTTTAAAAGAAATACTCATGGAATATAAAGACTGCTTCGCGTGGAATTGCTCCAAGATGCCAGGTCTCAATCCAGGTGTTGCAATTCACAAATTGGCCATATCGTCGAAAATAAAGCCGGTCAAGAAAGCGCCAAGAAGGATGCGGCTTGAACTCAAGATGAGCATCAACACCGAAGTCAAGAAGCTCATAGACTCCGGCTCCATCCAAGAGGTCCAGTACCCTCATTGGATCGTCAACATCATCCCCGTAATGAAGAAGAACGGGACCGTCTGGATCTGCGTGGACTTTCAAGACCTCAATAAGGCGTGTCCGAAAGATGACTTCGCCGTGCTATTCATAGAGTTGATGATAGACAATACGTCTACTCATAAGGTCTTCTCTTTTATGGATGGATCTTCAGGGTACAATCAGATCAAGATCCTGAGGACCAGAAGCATACATCCTTCCACACCCCGCTAGGCGTGTTCTGTTATAAAGTGATGCTTTTCGAACTGAAGAATGCCGGGGCGACATATCAAAGGGCAATGAACAAGATATTCGACGACATGATACATGACATCGTTGAATGCTACATCGAGTTCCTCATAGTCAAGAGCATGTCATATGAAGAACACTTGGAGAATCTAAGGACAGTCTACGAGCGCTTTCGAAAATACAACCTAAAGATGAATCCACTGAAATGCGCCTTCAGAGTCTCATCAGGGAAGTTTTTAGGTTTTATAATTCGCCATTGGGGAATCTAAATCAATCCCTCCAAGATCAAAGCAATTATGGAATTTCCCCCTTAGAAGAATCTCAAACAACTACGGTCTCTCCAAGAAAAGCTCGCTTATATCCAATGGTTCATCATCAACCTCTCAGGGAAATATGGTCCATACAACCATTTGATGAAGAAAGTCACCCCATTTATATGATTTATATGGGATCAGAAGTATCAACAGGCATTGGAGGAGATCAAGCAATATTTGCAAAATCCACCAGTTTTGGTCGCTCTGGTTAAGGGAAAGCCCTTTATCCTATATGCAACCGCCCTTTATCCTGTATACAACCGTCCTTGATGGTTGTCTAGGCGCGCTTTGGGTCCAAGAGAATGACCAAGGAAAGAAGAGGGCCAATACTACTTGAGTCAAGTCCTACTGGGAGCGAAAAGCAACTACTCTTCCATCGAAAAGTATTTCCTGACGTTGATCTTTGCCGTCGCAAAGCTCAGACACTACGCCCTGGCGCACGAATTCTATCTCATATCGAAGGTGGACCCTCTCAAATACCTCATGTCTAAAGATATGCTGACCAGGAGGCTCGCCAAGTGGACCCTTCTGTTGATGGAGTCCACAATTATTTATCGCCCACTCAAAGCGGTAAAAGGCCAAGCCATCGTCGATTTCCTCGCGAAGCATCCAATTCCAGCCGACTCTCCGTTGAATAGCGAACTGCCGGATGAATACACATTCAACATAAGTAAAAAGGTAGAAGAAATAGGAAAATACTGGTGGGAATTATATTTCGACGGAGCATCTTCAATGAAGACCCGGAAGAGGAATACTCTAATAATCAAAGTCGGGGTGTGTCTTATCTTTGTGATTCCCCAAGGCGGAATACTCCGCTATGCTTTCTCGTTGACAGAACCAAGAACCAACAATGAGGCTGAATATGAAGCTCTCATTGTTGGTCTCAAAATCATGATTGGCATGTGTATCAAGGATTTCGTGATATACGGAGATTCACAGTTAGTCGTCAATCAAGTGAACGATGACTACAAGGCATGCAAGCCGGAGCTGATAAAGTATAACGAAAGGGTACAACAAATGCCAACGCAGATTCCTTTTTGTGTACTGAAAAGCGTATTGCGAGCGCAAAACAGCAAAGCAGATGCATTGGCAAAACTTGCTAAAGAAATGGCAGATGAAGATCTCGATGAGGTAAGGATTAATGTTCGAAGTCACAAGATTCTTTTGCCAGCTGAATTTCCTTCGATGTCTCTAGTGGAAATGCCCGAAGAAAAAGAAGAGATACTTAGGAAGAAGGTTCTTCAAGCCTAAGAAGAAGAAGATGAAGATTGGAGGCAAGTCTTTATAGACTACTTCAAGTTTCAGCGGACGCCTATAGATGCATCGCAAAAGCACCATCTCATAAAATGAGCGTTGTATTTCCCTCTAATCGGCGGAACTTTATACAAAAGGTCCTACGATCAAATATGGTTGAGGTGACTAGGTCCATAAGAAGCCAAAAAGGTCATCCAGGAAATCCACGATGGTCTTTGTGGGTTTCATCAAGTAGGCCCTAAGATGAAATTGAAGATCAAGAGAATTGGTTACTACTGGCCCACGATGATGCAAGACTATATCGAATATGCGAAGCACTACCACGCATGTCAAATTCATAGGGATTTCATACATCATCACCCCAATCCGCTGCATCCGACCATAGCCAGCTGGCTATTCGAGATGTGGGGAACCGATATCATCGGCCCGATTGAACCGACGTCATCAAAAGGGCATCGATTCATCTTAGCGATAACCGACTGCTTCTCCAAATAGGCAGAGGTGATACCGCCGAGAGAGGTCAAAAAGGAGAACAATCTCCACTTCTTCAAAACGAAACTGATATACCGGTTCAGAGTTCCACGGCATATAATTTCAGACAATGGACCAGCCTACAGGAGCTATAGAATAAGTCGTTTCGCCAGGCAGCAAAAGATAGACTGGAGGTATTCTTCCGTCTATAATACTCGAGCCAATGGTATAACTGAAGCCTTCCACAAGACATTTACGAAACTCATAAAGAAGATGGTGTCCAATAATAAATAGGACTGGCATGAGAGGATGAATGATGCTCTTTGGGCATACCGAACAACGTTCAAAATAGCCACAAATACAATGCCTTATGCCTTGGTGTTTGGACCCGAAGCAGTGATCCGCTAGAAATAGAACTCCCCTCGTTAAGGATGGCAGTTCACCACGTGATGACGGGTGAAGATAACGCTCACCTCTGGCTCAAAGAACTCGATGCACTTGGCGAGACCCGTCTCGTGGCACAGCAAAGCCTGGAAGCCTATCGAGCGAGAATGATCCAAGCATACGAAAGACTGACCAGACCAAGGACATTCTGCCAAGACGAACTTGTACTAGTTGTTAAACGACCCATGAATCCTAACCGTGCAAAGCATAGGAAGTTCGAGCCAAACTATGAAGGCCCGTGTATTATAGAGGAAGTCTACCAAGGTGGAGCTTACCAACTCGTGAATATGTACGGAGAAAGAATATATCGACTAATAAACGGTCGATTCCTCAAGAAGTATTATGCTTAAGAGGTTACGACTTAGGTCAATGATAAATGAAGATGCATATCTCCATTCTTTATCTTCCTAAGTCGGAACTCTGAGAGCTAGGCACTTTGTCCTGAACACGGGAATGTTGGGCCGAGATGTCCCTAAACTAATGTTGGACTGAAATGTCCCTAAAACTATCATTTCGTCCCGAACATGGGAATCTTGGACCGAGATGTCCCTAAACTAATGTTGGACCGAAATGTCCCTAAAACTATCATTTCGTCCCGAACACGGGAATATTGGTCCGAGATGTCCTTAAACTAATATATCGTCCCGTACATGATAATGTTGGACCAAAATGTCCCTAAACTATCATTTTGTCTCAAGCACAGAAATGTTGGACCGAAATGTCCCTAAACTAACTCATCACTCGGTGAGTGATAATGTTGGACCGAAATGTCCAAAAACTAGCTCGTCGTCCCGAACACGGGAATGTTGCACCACGATGTCCTTGAACTAATGTGCCCCTTGAGATTGACATTGCAACTTATGTCCTACTAGTGAAGATTGCAACTCAAGTCCTACCTGCAAAGCTACATCTTAAGTCCGATCGGCTATGAAGCTCCCCTGATGATGTAGTCCTCCAAGAAATATTCGCTGCCCTACGGACAATCTTCGAATTGACTACTGTTCCCCTCCGAACGGACGCGCGGGACGTCGGGCCGTCTCGCCTGAGGTTCAGGGCAGATGCCAATAGGTGCTATCCGTCCACCTCTCCGAAGATGCCAAGTTGATCCATGGCGCCATGTATCGGAGGTTTAGACGGATGCGTCCGATGTAGCAGACTTCGTCAGATTCCCCCTCGTTTGAGGGGTTTTTGATTGTGGGGACGCTCTTCCCTGCAGGTGCAAGCCCCTGCAGTTAATTACGCTACCGCATCGCGGTAACAACTTTCTCCTTCTCCAGATGGTCACTTCGTGTCGTGTGTTTACGTTTTATGTTTTATTGCCCGTGGATCGTTTATGGAAACCGAGTTATGTCGTCGCCTGTAGGGCGTGGACTAGTCCAAATCCGAGTTATCTTAGATTTGGGTTTGGGGGTTTGGTTTGAGGACACGTTAGCCATACTTGAGGCTAAGATCAACTCAAACATTTGTTAAGGATACGTTAGTCTAGTTTGAGACTAAGATCAACTTAACGGGATCGTTTAGGTCCGACAAAAGAGCATTTGGACTTCATTGTTCCAGTTTAAGGACATAGTGGTCCATCGTATGTGTGGCCGTCGGGACCCATCACCTCTCTGACGACGTTGAAGGATTACAACGACGGGTGTCAGAGGGGTTCAGAGATGTACCCTCGAGCCAGAGTTAATTAGGGAGATTCATAGTCCAGTCTGCTTGGAGGTTTAAGGATGCGTTAGCCATTTTTGAGGCTAAGATCAACTTAAACAGGACCGTTTAGATCCGACAAAAGAGCATATGGAGGCTCTATTGTTCTAGTTTAAGGACATTGCGGTCCATGGGTAGTTTAAGGACATTGCGGTCCGTGGGTAGTTTAAGGACATTGCGGTCCATGGGTAGTTTAAGGACATTGCGGTCCATTGTTAGTTTTAAGACATCTCGGTCAAGGTTAAGGACGTCATAGTCCATGGGTTTAAGGACTCCACAGTCCGGTATGTGCTCTGGATGCTTCACACGGGTTCACTGCCGTGCTTGGCGAGGACCAGGCTCCGCTTTGGGCGTTTTCCGTGGGGTCAAAGAGTGACGTTATCCACGTTCCACGTAACCAGGAATTTTGCACTAGATGCTTCACACGGGTTCATTGCCGTGTTCGGCGAGGACTAGGCTCCGCTCTGGACGTTTTCCGCGGGGTCAAAGAGTGACGTTATCCGCGTTCCACGTGACCAGGAATTTTGCATTAGGCATGGGTTTAAGGACCCCACAGTCCATGTCAATGTGTGGTCGTCGGGACCCGTCACCTCTTTGAAGACATTGAGGGATTACAATGCCAAGTATCAAAGGAGTGAAGAGATGTACCCTAGAACCGGGGTGGCTTAAATAGTCCTTGGCCCAATTTGGGATTAAGACCCATTAATTATGTTATGAGCCCACTGGCCCAGTTAATCATGAATTGAGGACTTATGGCCAGCTTGGGCTAAGTCCAGTCAGGTCTGGAATATTGGTTTCTTGTTGGTCCATTGAGGGAGAGGCTTTGCCTCTATCCCTTTAGCCAATTGGGCCAAAGCCTAGTGTTAAACACTTCAGAGCAATCAGTGTTGAACACTGGGAACGAGGTTGATAAGTTAGTGTTCAACACTAAGAGATAATTGGTGTTAAACACCAGCAATAAGGCATTAGTGTTAAACACTAAAACAGATCAGTGTTGAACACTGCAAATAAAGCTTTTTAATCAGCGTTGAATGCTAAGGCCCAACAGTGTTTTAACACTAGGTTTGAGAGTTTTAATTTAGTGTTGAACACTAAGGCAAAAGGGGTCACGTGGCAACACGTGAGAACGCCCTCTTTCCATTTATTCTGCTGAAATCGCTGCATTTTTCAGAGCATCACGTGCCATCACGTGACGGGCATTCATATGCTCATTTGGTAGAGCTTTTGTTAAGGGTCACGTGGGTCACGTGAGGGACTGCCTCAAAGGGTTTTCTATGGATCTCTTGGGGGGTCACGTGGTGGCACGTGACCCTGCCTCTATGTATGTCGTTTTTAGAGGATCTGTTGATCTCTTTTCAGGAATTAAATTCCTCGAGCTTTGGATTTCAGAGGAATTAAATTCCTACTTCCTTTCGAAGATTTGTATTCTGAAATAGAGTTGAACTCTGAATTTTCTGTAGGAATTAAATTCCTCATATATGTGAAGAACTGAAGAGGGTTAAACCCTTAATAACAGCTTTCGAGGAATTATACTTCCCATTTTAAAGAATTATAATTAAGGGAATTAAATTCCTGCTGTTTCCACAGAACTATATTCTTAATTAGGGTTCAACCCTGTTTCTTTTGTTTTGAAGGAATTAAATTCCCATGATACAGGGTCGAGCCCTAATTTTATTTTAAAGGAATTAAATTCCTATAGTTCTGTGAGAATTAAATTCTCATGCTTACATTCCTTCTCTATGTTTTGGATCAGCATGGCAGGATCTCGACCCATTGAGAATTAAATTCTCAACCTTAAGGGGAGATGTGCACTTTGCAGATCCTCTATCAAAGAGAGAAGAAATATGCTCTTCTGTTTTATGTATCAGAGTTAAACTCTGTTGAGAATTAAATTCCCTTTCTTTCAAACGTCTTTCCCCTTCTTACCTAGGGTTTTTGCAGAAGATCTGAGTCTTTTCAAAGTGTCAAAGCTCTCCTCCTTTTTTCTTTCTCTGCGCCTGTATGTATCTCTCTATATCCCTTTTCATTGTGTCTCTTGGCTCCTATTTATAGGAGAAGCAGCCGAATGAATTAGTTTTTGATGAATCTTCACTGAGAGATTTGATTTGCATCCATCATTCGTTTTGGACCTTTGGATTATTGGGTGAATTTTATTCACCATTGGATTTTAAATCCAGAGATTCTCCTTTGTTATTTTGGTTAGATTTAAGGGGGAAATCTTTCCAAACCCGAGATTTTCCATAGATAGATGATATTTAATCGTCTCTGAATCTTTAATTTGATTGGTCCCAGATACTCACTTTCCTTTGGAAGGATTCAAATTTCCTTCAGAATTTAATTCTGCCGTCAACATGGGCTTTGAAAGCCGGTCACGTGTGACCACGTGACCCATGGTCACGTGCGGACACGTGACCCCCTTTTGGAATGAGCCTCCCTCTTTCTCTTGCGTCTGTCTTCTGATTGCTGCTTCAATGTCACGTGCTACCACGTGACCCCTGGTCACGTGTGAGCACGTGACCCTTGTTTGAACTCTCTTTCTTTAGTTCAACGGGAGAACTGATCTGCTGCCTTGCACGTCACGTGGCAACACGTGACCTTGGTCACGTGGGAGCACGTGACCTCTTCTGAGGCTCTTTTCCTTGTCTTGATCAGGGGACTAATGTGTGCTTTTCTGCCGCCTTATATGTCACGTGTCGACACGTGACTGCCGGTCACGTGTAAGCACGTGGCCCCTTTTTGAAGCTTTTCCCAGAAGCTTTCCTGATTTTAAATCAGGAAACAACTACTGTACATAATCCACATGCATAAATAATTTATATCGTACCCGAGTCTTATCGGCAAACAATTGGGTCACCTACGGCGAAACTTCTCCTGAAAATCCCGCCAACAAGCGACGTTGAAACACCATCTACAAAGCTTTGTTAAAAAAAGATTTGTCCATAAAAAAAAATGGCACGGATGAAAATCCGAAAGGGCGCCATGAGTAAAATCAGCAGAACTGCTGGCGAGCTTGTGAAAATCTGAAAGGACGCAAACTCGTTAAAAATAATACACTTGCAAAGTCCTCTCAAGTTACAAGGAGAACACATAAGGGAGATCCTTACGACTCACAAAGGTGGGAGACTCTTGGAAATCCCCACGATTTCTAAGGAGAATATACGCTTATGAGATCCTCCCGACTCATAAGGAGAAAACACCCCTCTATGAGACCATCAGGGCTTATAGAATTCAAAAGCCTTAGGTTGTAGATCAGACCCTCCACCTAAGCCATCATTGTCATAACCCGAATGCACGGAACATGACTGGCACTTAAATTATGCAACGTCTAGAGGCGTAACGTAATCTAAGTAAGCCCAAACCCAGAAATCTAAACTGTTATATGAATATAGTGAAGGAAAACTAGTTTTAATGAAAGTGATTTTATCAAAATAAGGTCGCATTAAATATTTTAAAACATCAAGTTTTTTCCCGAATATTTCGGCAGAGTCTCCTTTGTAAATACTGGCCCCAAAATGGGTACAATACAAAATATGCATAAGTTATGAATAAAGGCATCCCCAAGCAGGAGCTAGCTCTTCGCCAATGGCGGAATCACAACCACACGCAATATATATATATCATAATAGTGCAAAATAAGCATATAAAAGCACGAAATTAAGAAGCATCACGTCGGCCCCAAGTAAGCTCGACACCAGAGAAACAACACATAAACTACTCTCACTGTCACACCTCTAGGTCATATATACAATGGTAAAAGTGGTAGATAAGGTAGATTGAGTGTACTAGATACAATAATAATATACAAGGTGGGAACAAAATATCCTCGCAACCCACCAATGAGCAAACCGCGAGTCAATGCTAACGAAGCAAAAAGAAGAAGTGCGCCCGCCGGTACTGTGCTGACGGGTCAGACCTGCAAGATACTGTGGAACAACGGGGGTGAGTTGCCAACTCGTGAGTAGTAAGTAACATCTAATAAGGCTATCGTAAGCATGCACGCAAATGCATCACACTCTACATATACAAATGTGATGCGATGCACTAGTATGTATGCAACATGATTGGATAATCAACCCGAAACCCAGATATAATTGATATGAGAAGATCTGTGTCCTTATCTCAGTAAAACTTTTATATAGTAAAATCGACAGAAAAGTCCGTGTCAAGCATCGACACAATATCCTCAATATCTCTGGTTCCGTCTGTCCGGATCGGCCCATATCATCAAATCTCACGACAACGGTCGGTATCCTTCGGATATCCACCGTGTCGTACATCACCGGTCGGTAGTGCTCCCCTGCCAGGCTCAACGCCTTTCTATACGATCTTCTTGCCTCGAGATACCGCATGGGGTCCACCATGTACCCGCAGACGGTGCATCCCCCTCCTCGAATCGGGTATATGATACAGCTCAAGAACCGAGAAAACTCATGGTGGACGCCACACACATCATATCAAGAGAAAACCGCAAATTTCTATTTTTAAAATAATAATAGGTTTATAAAATTCTTGCGGTCTTCCCCAAAATCCCGAAATCTCATCAATACTGAAATCTCCACGAAGAATCACAATATATGAACATGTCGGTAATGATGGATGCCTATGATATCGATAATATGCGATGCGATCTATGACCAGAAAACTATGTATGATTGATGATGCAATGAGGTATGTATATATATGACTAGCAATCCTACATATCCATCCTGAAGAAATGAATATACAACTACAAGTTACCTTTCGTATATGATGCAAATGCTCAGATACTAATTTAAACAGGTTCTATAGTGTTCGTGGCATAGCAATTACCAATGGCGTGTGTGTTCACATAAGTAGTGCACGTGCGGTATGAATCACTGGTAATGGTGCAAGTGTCCTAAGTAATAACATCATATGTAAGAAGATGAAATGCCATGCTATGAATGCTGTGAGACTACGCATATTAAATGAAAGAACTACTAATAATCCTAACTATCGGGTGTCTTGCGCCATCCAGACGATCCCCCCATAAATGTGTACATCTACTTACCGGGACGCCTCGGCTAATATGCTCCAATCACAGCCTTTTTTTTCCGCGCCGCGTCCGACGTCTCCGTAACCGATCCTAGAATTACACAATGCAACACATAAGGCTAGATACCTTGAGAAGGCATGTAGATAAACGATACGAAAGAATTAACGTCCACAAGTTAGACTTGTGTGCACTTGGTGCACAAAACGCGCACGACGACGCCACAACCACAACTAGAGGCCGCTATACGTAGCAATCCACAAACCTAGAACCCAATCGTACAAACCTAGAACCCACGTAATTAGGTTGTAGATCATCACAACCTCAAACTTAAATAAAATCTAATTATTCTAAAACTTAGTAAGCAAACAAAGGGAATTTTAGTGCAAAACTAGGTGTTTTAGCAAACCTAGTGGCCACAAAGTTCATTTAATATCTTAATTAGGCCACACAATATTAACTAAATTTTAATCTCACCTTTTTACATACTAAACATAAATTAGTTTGCATGAACATTTAATTAAGATAATTTAAAAGCAAGAATTTGCAAGTTTAACAACTAGATTATATATGATACACCATAGATGTTAACTACATACTGCAACCATAAATTAGTGATAAAAAACCTTAATTTTTAAACAAACCCTTCTCTTTAAATTCCTATCCTACAAATAAAACTATATTAACCCCTAAATAAATTAGATTAAAGCACTTAATCAACAAGGTAGCCATTGGGTTAAGATTTATACCTCAAAAATTTGGAGATCTAACCTGCAAACTTGGCCACCTAAAATGCTGTGTTACTTCAAGATCTAAGCTAGTTTAGGCCAAGGAATTTGGGTGAAGATTTAACTAGGAATTAGTGGGGGTTTATGTGGATTTTTAAATGGAAAAATGAGGGTTTTGAGATGAAAAAAGAGATGGAGAAATAGGAAGGCGCAGCTGGAAATATTTCGGCCAAAACATGAGAGGGGGAGAGAGAGTGAGGGTGAGTGAGAGAGAGGTAACCATACCCCCCCCACACACATCAACATCTAATCTTTCTTTTCTCATATATTATTTATTTTATTTAAGCTTTTTCTTGAAATTTCTAGAACCATGTTGCATTTTTTTTGAAAGTGAGCATGCTACAACATGTGTTTTAGTTGTGTCATAGTGCACAATTTTGTATTAACCCATATTAATTTGTAATTATCGCTAATTTAGTATATAAGTGTACGATTAAAATAATAATTAAAAATAAATAATTAAGGCTAATATTTAAGTAAACTAGGAATTAATAGGTGACTAATTAAATACCAATACTAGCAATTACATAGTTAAAATAGGTATATTTAAGTCTTTGTGGAAAAATAATTATATCTTGGTTTTTATGGAAAACACGTATTATCAATAATTAATACATAATTAACCTAATCAAATTTTCAGTACGTTACAATCTTCCCCCCTTAAAAAAATTCGGTCCCCGAATTTAAAATCTAACTACGCGTACCTTCAAAGAGATGGGGATATCTCTTCCTCATCTCGTCCTCGGCTTCCTACGTGACCTCTTTTCTATTCGGGCCACGCCAAAGAACCTTTACGGGCGGTATGACTTTAGACCTAAGTTTCATCACCTGCCGATCCAGAATGACTATCGGCTGCTCAGTGAAGGAAAGATCGTGCTCCAGCTGGATCGTCCGATACTGAATCGCGTGAGAGGGGTCATGAAGGTACTTTCATAGCATCGATACATGAAACACGGGGTGAACATCTGGGAAGCTGGGTGGAAGAGCCAAACGATAAGCAACTGTGCCAATACGCTCGAGAATCTTAATGGGACCCATATATCTGGGACTAAACTTCCCTTTCTTTCCGAATCTCAGCACGCCCTTCATTGGAGAAATCCTCAATAAAACATGATCACTTACAGCGAATTCCGGTCTGTACCGACGTCGATCGGCATAAGATTTCTTCCTGCTCTAGGCCACTCTCATCCTATCCCGAATCAACTGGATCCTCTCGGTCGTATCCTGCACAATCTGCGGTCCCAAAACACTGCTCTCACTGAGCTCGGTCCAACAAACCGGTGATCGACATCTCCTCCCGTATAAAGCCTCGAAGGGTGCCATCTGAATCATCTCCTGAAAGCTGTTATTGTAGGAGAACTCTATCAAGGGCAAATGACGATCCTAGCTGCCACTGAAATCTAGAACGCAAGCTCAGAGTATGTCCTCAAGAGTCTGTATGGTCCGCTCGGACTGACCGTCGGTCTGCGGATAGAAAGCTGTACTAAAACTCAATTGGTGCCCAAAGTCTCCTGAAGTTTCTACAATAGTCGGCTGGTGAACTGGGTGCCTCTGTCGGAAACAATGTAAGTCGGAACGCCGTGTAGTCGCACAATCTCATCAAAATATATCTGAGCATACTGAATGAATCCGAAAGTGGTCTTTACTGGCAGAAAGTAAGCTGCTTTCATCAATCGGTCTACGATCACCCAAATAGAGTCATACTCTCGACTGGTCCTAGGTAGACCCAAGATAAAATCCATAGAGATTTGCTCCCACTTCTACTCCGGAATGGGCAAAAGCTGTAACTCTCCTGCTGGCCTTGGATGCTCGGCCTTGACATGCTGACAAGTCAAGCATCTCGAACTAAAATCCGTGACATCTCTTTTCATCCCTTCACACCAGTAGACATCTCTCAAGTCATGATACATCTTGGTGGAACCCGGATGAACACTATATATTGACCGATGTGCCTCCTCAAGAATCTCGCATCTCAGCTCCTCTGAATTTAGCACACACAGTCAAGTCCTAAATCGTAGCACTCCCTGGTTATCGATCATGAACCCTGAATCTCTGCCCTGTCGAACCTGCTCCATTATCTCTAACAAACGAACGTCATCGGGCAGTGCCTCACGGATACGATCAAGTAACTATGGATGTGCATGGACACGGGCAAGCTGTCTCCCGGTCAAAGTAAACTTGAATTCTACTCAGCTGTCACATAAAATCCGTCAATCTGCCGTCGACTGTCTCTGAACTGTGCTCACACAAGACAGCTAGCTCTGGGCCTCTGACTCAAAGCATCTGCCACAACATTCGCCTAGCCCGGATGATAAAGAATCTCGTAGTCATAGTCCTTCACTAGCTCCATCCTACGGCGCTGTCTCAAATTCAGATCTCGCTGCTAAAAAATGTACTTTAAGCTCTTATGGTCCGTGCCGTATAAGTAGTGTCCTCAGACCTTGAGTGCAAAAACCACCGCAGCTATCTCTAAGTCATGAGTGGAATAATTCTGCTCGTGCTTCTTCAACTGCCGAGAAGTATCGCAATAAACAACAAAACTTCCTGAATCTGAAGGCAAAGATAATACTGGCGCAGTAGTTAGACGAGTCTTCAACTGCTAAAAGCTCTGCTCGCATGCCTCAGTCCAAAGAAACGGAACTCCCTTCCGGGTCAACCCGGTCAATGGTGCAGCTATACGAGAAAAAAAATCCTGTACAAAACGTCGATAGTATTCGGCCAAACCCAAAAAGCTGCGACCCTCCATCAATGATACGGGTCTGTGCCAGTGCTAAACGACCTCGATCTTCTTTGGGTCCTCACGTATGCCATCTCTCATAACCACGTGACCTAAGAAATCAACACTATCTAGCTAGAAGACGCACTTGGAGAATTTAGCGAACAGATGATGCTCCCTCGACATCTGTAATGTGATCCTCAAATGGTACCCATGCTCCTCTTGGCTCTGCGAGTATACTAAGATGTCATCAATGAACACGATGATAACCCGATCAAGAAACGACATGAATATGCGGTTCATCAAATCCATAAACGCTGCTAGGCATTGGTGAGCCCGAACGACATCACCAAAAACTCATAATGCCCGTAGCACGTGCGAAAAACAGTTTTCGGAATATCATCCTTCCAAACCTGCAACTGATGGTAATCTGATCGTAAGTCAATCTTCGAGAAGAGCCCCGCACCCTGGAGCTGATCAAACAAATCATCAATGCGAGGTAGGGGATATCTATTCCGTACAGTCACTCGATTCAACTGACGATAATCGATGCTCAAATGCAAACTGTCGTCTTTCTTCTTGACGAATAGGACAGGAGCTCCCCAAGGTGACACACTCGGACGAACAAGTCCTTTATCCAACAAATCTTTCAACTGATCCTTCAGCTCTTTAAGCTCCGCCGGGGCCATCCGATAAGGCAGTATAGAAATAGGCCCCGTGCTGGGGATCAAGTCAATGCAGAATTCAATATCACGCTCAGGCGGTAAACCAGGCAGCTCGTCAGGAAAGACATCGGGAAATTCCTTCACAATCGGGACCTAGTCTAACGGAACCTCTGCAGCTCTAGTATCACAAACATACGCTAAGAATCCCTGAAATCCTTTCCTCCAGAGATGACTAGCGTGAAGAGAAGAAATCAAATTGGGAAGGGTGGCGCTACGATCTCCCTGAATAATAAGAACTGGCTCACCCGGAAAGCTAAATCTGACTGCCTTCTCACGGCAGTCCACAGATGCATAACAAGTGGCTAGCCAGTCCATGCCCAGAAGAACGTCGAAGTTCAACGTATCGAGGAGAATCAAATCAACCGAAGAATCCCTCTCCCCGATACGGACAAAACAAGATCGAAACACATATCGAGCAACAAAAGACTCGCCTACTGGAATAATAACAATAAGCGACTGATCTAGCAAAGACGACTCTCGGCTCAACCTCGGTGAATAGTATGTAGATACATAAGAATGTGTGGAACCTGGGTCGAATAATACCCGTGCGTTGAAAGAACATACTGGAAGAGTACCTGTCACAACGGCGTTGGATGCCTGCGCATCCTGAGGAGTCAAAGCGAACACTCTGGCCTGTCCCCCACCAGTAGCTTGCTGTCCTCAGCCTCTGCCTCTGCTGCCTCGTCCTCTCTGAATAGGACCGCCACGCCCACGGCCTCTAGGAGCATCTGCCTGGCATGGAGCATCATCAGGGGTAGGAAGGAGAGCTCTCTGAGCAAGGGGTGAGGGTGGTAAGGTCACATGTGGAACTGTCGCCTCACCCTGACGCCTCACGGTACATATTTTGATAAGGTGCTATGGACTCCCACACCGATAACATCCTGGCAATGGCCACTGACCTGGTGAATAGGAGCTGAATAACTGGTCTCGCATCATGCCTCGGCCATCACCATGGCCCAGAAAGAATCCTCCACGACCTCTGCCTGCTATGCCTTGCCAAACCGCACTGGAGCTGATATATCTGCACGAATCCTCTTCGGTCCCGAAACGACCGAAGTCTCAGAAATGCGCTCCTCCAAAAGTAAGGCTGTATCCATCGTGGCCGCATACGTGTCAAAATGCTGGGCGCCAATAGCAAGAGATAACTACGTGTCTAGTCCCCGCACGAACCTCTTTATGCGTTTCTCTTCAGTGTCCACCAGGTAAGGAGCATATCGGGACAACTGAGTAAACTGGATATCATACTCGGACACAGTCATCCCAGAAGTCTTGCGCAAAGACTCAAAACTATGAGCTTGAGCATCTCAGACGCTCTCCAGAAGGAAACGGGCAAAAAATACAGCTGTGAACTCATCCCAAGTCATAGGAGGTAGACCTGCAGCTCGGCCTCTCTCAACTGACTCACACCACGTCTGACCAAGACCCTCTAGACGAAAACTCGCAAGCTCCACCCATCTCTCATCAGAACATCTCAGCGAACGGCAAATCCTAGCCATCCTGTCGAGGAATGTCTGCGGATCCTCCGCTGCATCTGTGCCGATAAAGACTGGAGGCCTCAGACTCATAAACTCCTGTAATGATACGGGAATAGTCTCGGTAGTAGTAGGAATAGCTGTTTGGGCAGCAGGTACAATCGTGGTCTGTGCAGTAGGAGGAACATCCTCAGATCTTTGTGCCCGACTAGCCTCAACTAAAGATCCCATCATCTGACGTAACTCCTGCATACCGGCCTCTAGCATGGAAATACGTCCTGAAGAAGGCGGATCAATCTATTCCTGAGAGGTAGGCGTACCGCCCAGATCGGTCCTCATCTCAGATGAGCCCGCTCGAATCTCATCTTTGGCGGAAGCCCTCTGAGCTCTTGTAGTCTTCGGCGGCATAGTGACTAAAACAAGAAGCAAGATTGATAAGAATATCGCATTCGAATCACAGGATATATAGAATCAAGGAAGGAGGTACAAGCAATTATATATCCTAAGGTCGCTTAGGCTGAGTACCGTATCGTAAGTATGCCGCGGAATATACACACGCTACGTCGCTCTGGTTAAGTCACCTACTCCATCTACCAAAGGCCATCCTACACTCAGAAAGATAAAACCTATCGCTCTGATACCAACTTTGTCACGACCCGAATGTACGGAACATGACCGACACTTAAATTACGCAACGTCTAGAGGCGTAACATAATCTAAGTAAGCCCAAACCCAAGCCCAGAAATCTAAACCGTTATATAAATAGAGTGAAGGAAAAATTGTTTAAAAGAAAGTGATTTTAACAAAATAAGGTCGCATTAAACATTTTAAAACATCAAGTTTTTTCCCAAAAATTTTGGCAGAGTCTCCTTTGTAAATACTAGCCTCAAAATGGGTACAATACAAAATATGCATAAGTAATGAATAAAGGCATCCCCAAGCGGGAGCTAGCTCTTCGCCAATGGAGGAATCACAACCACACGCAATATATATATCATAATAGTGCAAAATAAGCATATAAAAGCACGAAAATAAGAAGCATCACGTCGGCCCCAAGTGAGCTCGACACCAGAAAAACAACACATATACTAATCTCACTATCACACCTCTAGGTCACATATACAATGGTAAAAGAGGTAAATAAGGTAGATGGAGTGTACTAGATACAATAATAATACACAAGGTGGGAACAAAATATCCTTGCAACCCACCTACGAGCAAACCGCGAGTCAATGCTAACTAAGCAAAAAGAGGAAGTACGCCCGCCGCTACTGTGCTGGCGGGTCGTACCTGCAAGATACTGTGGCACAACGGAGGTGAGTTGCCAACTCGTGAGTAGTAAGTAATATCTAATAAGGCCATCGTAAGCATGCACGCAAATGCGTCACACCCTACATATACAAATGTGATGCGATGCACTAGTATGCATGCAACATGAATGGATAATCAACCCGAAACCCAGATATAACTGATATGAGAAGATCTGTATCCTTATCTCAGTAAAACTTTTATATAGTAAAAACTGGAGTATCATCAGTAAAATCGACAGAAAAGTCCGTGTCAAGCATCGATACAATATCCTCAATATCTCGGGCTCCGTCAGTCCGGAGCGGCCCATATCATCAAATCTCATGACAACAGTCGGTATACTCCGGATATCCGCCGTGCCAAACATCACCTGTCAGTAGTGCTCCCATGCCGGGCTCAACGCCTTTCTATACGATCTTCTTTCCCTGAGGTACCGCACCGGGTCCACCATGTACCCGCAGACGGTGCATCCAGTAAGTACACGGTAGCTGTAACACCTTAGGATAAGGGTTAGTGAATAATTATAATTAAATAATGGTTTTTAATAAAAAATTTACCAAATTGGGTTTTAGATATTTTTCCTAATTTAATAAATATTTTTCCAAAATTTTATTAGGCTTGCACAAACATGTGCATGTAAACTAGGTTTTTTTAAATGAAGAAAATTCCATAATTTTTAACCATGGTGGGTTAATTGTAGGATTAATTCTTTTGGATTCTTAAGTGGGTTTTATTAATTAGTTAAAAGTTGCTTTAATTTGAATTTTTGATTTAGTGTTGACTTGTGAGAGAGAGAGAGTGCATCATGGCTTTAGGCCATGCTTGCATTAAATGAGGTGAGAGAGAGAGAGGGGTGACTTTTGTATGAATGATTAGGGTGGCTCTCATTTCTTTTGGTTTTTCTCTCAAACTCTCACACTCTCACACATACACAACACACTCACACACACACACCCACTTACCTCAGCTGAAGCATGAAGCAACAGCAGCAGCAGCAGCATGAAGCCACAGCAGCAGCAGCAGCAACAGCAGCAGCAGCAGCAGCACAGTGAACAGCAGTGAGCACCAACAGCAAGTGCAGCCTCTTCCCTCCACTTCTCCACCTTCCTCCAGCTTCCTAGGGTTAAGTATGAGGTATATTTCCTAATTTAGTCCCTAGTTAGCTTGGTTAGTGTTGATTTGCATCGGTTAATGGATATTGGTGCGTTTTAGTGCGATATGGGATGTTTAGTGGGAACTTTGTGCATTTGGGATATGATTTGGTTTCAGTAGGATGCTTGAGGTCTGTTGAGGCCATTGTAACCTAGTCCAACCCCGATTACACTAAAATACCACCAGTTTCATATTTGATGCAAATGTCGTATTTGTGCAAAATTGAGTTTTTCTGGATCTGCTTTTGACCCTGTAAGTTCAGATTGATTTTGAGTGGACTGTGGCATAGTGGAGTGGAGATGATACACTAGATGAAACCCGACCCCCTAACTCCCCTTCCAGGCCGCCAAAACCGCCATTCTGGCCGCAAATTGCGGCCAGACAGGGGGTGTTTTGGTGTTTTTTGGGTTCTGTAGGTGTATTTTTGTGTGTAGGGTCTTTTGATATATATATGTTTTTAAGATCAATTCTGTAGGAAAATCTGGGACCAGTTACCCGTTTTGCCGTTTTTCAAAACCTTCGCGACACGCGCGATACGTGAGTAGGTTTGGGTTCTGCGTATCGCGGCGCGTCGGGGTAGTTTTGTGGCGCGTGAGTACACGTTTTAGCGTATCGCGCACACGCGCGATTGGTTTGCGACACAGGTTTCTCGTTGGATTTTAATGTCGCGTTTTGTGACTTAAGCTTATGTGTGATATGTGTATGTGATTCTAGGTTCGCAGGCCAGTGAGACGGACGCTGCGAAGAAGGGCAAGCAAGTGGTTGGATACACTTAGCGCGAGACACGGTGAGTAGATTTCACATCTACGGGGATATCGCCCGCATGGCGTTATGCGTCAGGGCTGATAGGACTTTGTTATTATATGTTTCATGCACCCCATAGCCTGTCATTGCATATTGCATTCCCTGCTATACATATATACATATTGCTTAGAACTGATAGAACTGCCATGATCATACTATTGTATATTGTTGTAACTCATCTAGACTTGATACCTATATCACAGTGGATCATTGCATTGTAGTTCATTCTCATGTGACATGACTTGATATACACATTGATGCACCTATCACATCGCAGTTACTTGTATTATTGTTGGGATTTCATATGATTTATGGATTTGGGAACCGTGGCCTTTTCAAATAAGAACCATTTAAAAACCCGGTTCCCTTGATATGATAATTTGGGGCGTCGCCCCGTGTTTTCTCGGTGCTTGAGGCACGGATTGATAGAGGGCTGACCCGGACTGACGGATGCCCGATGGATTGATAGAGGGCTGACCCGGACTGACGGATGCCCGATGGATTGATATAGGGCTGACCCGGACTGACGGATGCCCGATGGATTGATAGAGGGCTGACCCGGACTGACGGATGCCCGATGGATTGATATAGGGCTGACCCGGACTGACGGATGCCCGATGGATTGATAGAGGGCTGACCCGGACTGACGGATGCCCGATGGATTGATATAGGGCTGACCCGGACTGACGGATGCCCGATGGATTGATAGAGGGCTGACCCGGACTGACGGATGCCCGATGGATTGATATAGGGCTGACCCGGACTGACGGACGCCCGATATATTGAGAGAGGGATGACCCGGACTGACGGATTCCCGGTATATACTTGAGAGAGGGCTGACCCGGATTGACGGAGGCCGATACAGGATGTTTTCCGTGTCGATGCTAGACACGAGTATTTATGATATTTGGGTGCCGATGTTGGGCACTCGGGATTTTCAGGGATATACAGGATATGAGGGCCGATGGAGTACCGGCGTTTGAGATGTTGGGATTTGTGGTGCATACATACTTATGTAGTCCACCTCGATACTTCATGTAGATACTATATCCCCATGCTCAGCATTCATTATCACATTTCATCCTGTAGTATATCACCTGATAGAGGACTGGCATTATTATTATGCATACTGCCACATCGCATTGATATTATCTGCTGGCATTAGTAGAGCCACGCTATATGTGCATGCTTGCGATTACCTTTATATGTTATCTCTATTCACGAGTTGGCAACTCACCCCCGTTGTGCCACAGTGTTTGCAGGTTGCCTTGGGAGTAGTCACGGCTGGCTGTTACCTCATCTTTTGGCACAGATACCCCTTTTGAGCAGAGATAGCCCTTTTGCTGTTTAGGTGGGTTTTGTACGGTATCTGTTATTTTTCAGTTGTATATTGATGTATCTAGTACTCTCCATCTACCTTTTGTATTGACTTAGAGACAGTTGTGAGGACGATATGTATGATTTTATGTTCTGGTGTCGAGCTCGCATGTGAGCCGACGTTACTTATGCAGTCTTATCTTTTATGTTATTGTCCTTGTTCTTCTGTGTATTCTTCGCTACGGCGTCGTATATTATATTGTGATGCTTTATTCATGTCACTTGTTATTTCCGCTACACCTTACTTTTATCCGACTTTCGGGGCTAATGTTTAAAAAAAAAAGGAAATGTTACCAAAATTACAAAACTCATAACTTGTGAACTTAAAAGGGATTTCTACTAAATAAATGGAAGTTTTTCAGACATTTACTATTGCTTTTACAAACATATTAAATCACTCTATTTATTGGTTTGATTTCTGGGTTCGGCTTACTTAGCCGCGTTGCGCCTGTAGACGTTGCGTGGTTAAGTGCCGGTCACGAGTCGAATTCTCGGGTCGTGACAGTAGCGCCCCGGCCATCTAACAGACGCCAAATGCGGAACAAAAACTTTTTAACTGGCGCTATCGTATACTATAACCCGGATCCACCATTAAAGCTAAACTAACAAACTACAAAGTGGGTAGAAATGTTATACCGAATGATCCGAGCCCTTCGGTCTTCAACCATCATCCCACGCGTTGTTGCGGCTGCTCCGATCTCTTGAATCTCCAGTCTTCTCGTCCAGGTGGCACCACGTCGACGGATCTTTAAACGGGCTCCCGCCTCTGAACCGAGACAACTCGATCATCAAGTTTGCTAAAAGAGATGACCAAGATTGATGTAGAGCATGAGTAGAACACTTTGTCTCGTTACATCTAAAGCTATGGATGAACGGTTAATGAAGTTGCCTTTTGGAATCGGGTGAAATGAGAAATCTAACTATCTAATTTCCATGAATCCAAATCATATACTTTTTTCCAAATCAACAACCATACATAATTGTGAAGAGGGGCCGGCCACATATGGAGGTTGGGGGGTGAGTGTAGGAGGGGGGGAGGTGACCACAACATCAAATGATATGAATGATTCAACTTAACACCTTGCACAAACATTAATTGCATACATTGAATCAAAAACCCTAGTCATCAAAACATTAATTGAACAATTAATGCACTAATGACTCACTAGCCACCTCATCATCCTAGTCACCATCTAGAAACTTCTAGAACCTTCCACACTCATCAACACACTGGGAACGTTTCGCCCGAACTTGGGAAACTGTCTGTGGGGGACTCTAATGACTCATCAACACACTGGCACTGGGTATAACCACTAGCACGTCAGAGGTACAAGCTGTACGTAACGGTTGCCTATGTATTGATTGGAAGGGAAGCTGACGAGCGAACTCATCCAGAAACCCTACTGAGCCCGACAGTGACAATATCCGTACAGTCCGGTCCGTTCGTCTAAGGGTATCGCATATCGAGTCTAGGGGGTGGATAAAGTCAGACCCCTAATAACGCGATAATTCGTGTCGGTATGAAGCCCATCACCTCCTGAGAAACTACTGATCCAAATCAGTAATTCTCCACTACCCCGGCCGAGGATTTCTAGTGATGGCCATCCTTGCACTGTGTGACATCAACCCCCAATACAGGGAGAGACGAATCCCCGACGATCCGCTCACTGCCTCCATGTGGCTCGGGACTGTTCCCAACTAAAACCTGTTTGCACGTCTCCTTTGAGCGTGGTAGGGTAGTAATCAAAGCACAGTGGGAACTCACACGAGACAAATGACGATCTCAGTTCGACAGACTAACCTGTACACATGTCACCTGGGAACTGCTATCTGACGATATGTATAATACCAACTAGCAAGTTCCCGCCGAGTCCTGTCCGGTGTACTCATAACCTAATGATCACCTGTATACATCTTAGGTGATACAACTGACACCAGTGGCTTGTGAGACCGGCCACCGCCCCTCGTCGGGGTCTCGACTGTATACACTAGTCTACTCTGGAGTATCGATGCCCTGTCTCGAAACTCCTACGACTAGGGACACTTTAAGGATGTGCTTATAGACCCCTTCTCCCATGTATACGATCGCCATCATACTGCTGGCGGTCAAGCAAGAATCCTATGGGCTCTATCAACATGCAATAGTGAACTAAAGCATGTATATGATGATAAAGACAAACCAGATAGCATACTATCATCTCGAGCAAGACTGTCATATCGGTATAGGTCCTCCCTCAATCATTGCAATCACGTACCTGCGATCCAATAATTGATTTTGAGGGCACTATATCCAACAATCTCCCACTTGCACTTAAGGCTAATTATTGTGATGTCGCATACTCACAGCCTGTGTGATACCGGACACCCAACTTCTCTACTAATCAGTTTCACAAAGCTAGTTTGTAAAACTCTTGTGTTCGAGAAATAGCCTTAGTGAGTGGATCCGCCCTGATGTTTCTTTCTATGTCTCTCTTAATCTCAAGTTCGCGGAGAAAGCCATCTCCCGAATCGAGTAATAGGTGTCTTAGAATATGTCTGGATATCTGATGGGACCTAATTCATAAATGAACTCCTAATCCAAACTTCTTAGACTGTATCGATAACTGAACCTAATCAGTTTCCAGCACCATGCCTCCCATAGTATCCTCTTGGACCAACTGTCCATAATACCGTCTCTCGTCAGAGGGAAAACTATAACTCTGACAATCACTCTGTCATTCATGTCACCTTTGAAGCCTGGAATGATAACCGTCTCCCGAAGGAGGCCGCCGTCATCAAATCCGTAGAACATTCACTTATGTTCTAAAACTGCTTCCTTATGTTTCTCCAGGATTGGATTAATATAAACTTATTGCATCTAGTGCAAAAACAACATCTGGTGTGGTACTTGACATCTCACGATTGACTCAATTGTCTAAGCAAGTGATCTGCCAATCATGCACATCCCTCTCCCCTTTAGTCTGTAAGACACTTTTAGAGAGGGTGACTCCATCACCTGCAGGTACACCACCATGCCAGGAGTCATCTATTCTAAAATACTATTAGAATACTGTCAAAGTACTCACATTGGGAAGCTACCTAAATCTAGATCTAAAACCATAGATCTAGTAACCAGAATGTCTGATATTATATCCATATCCTTTGTGGAGAAACAACTGTGTGACGACCACAGTACAACCGATCGTAGAATAGGAATTTTACTTCCTACTCTGTGTATGTCATCCAAATACCAGGACATCACACCCTACTACCTTCTTAACAGATCCATCCCCTATTCTGATGAAGTCAAATCCATGACTGTCACATCAAAAATAGATGATCTTATCTCTGCTATATCTGCTCATGTCTATAAATAGACATAAGCTACTTGCCCACTATGCTTCCGCTGCTCCCACTGACTACTACAACCCTCTGGCAGAATAATATATACTTACACTTCTAAAGCTAGTTTAGAATGACGCTATACTTATCCTCCTGCCGGGTCTCATAGTCGGGAACAACAGTAGTGTCAAGTCTGAGTAAACAAGAACCTCCCTGTCACCGTCCTTGAGGCTACCTTAGTACCTCTCGGGTGTCTGAGATTACCCACCATATCTGCGGAGTGGCTAATGGAATGTCAAACCTGATTGAATATATAGGTCCTATTAAATTTTCCGTAACCGTTTGCGGTTCTGGAATCACTTCCAGTTCTACCATACTCCCACTATCGTTTTCTGAAAAAATCTATTTTACTAAAACCGTGGCGAGTCAAGAACAATATCACTATTGATCTTCCAGATGGTAGAAAGTCAACCCTCGTCAAAGCCAGGGTCAACCCACAAACTGCCATTACAGAAACGTGCCTTGAGTTATCCAGAGTCTGGTTTTAAGCATAAGCTGGACAACTCACCGTACCTTAACATCATTAAGATATGAACCATTCTATATCTAATATAGAAACTTTGACACTTATTTAATTGGAACCGGATTCTAATCATGCAACTGTCTCCAATGCATATCAATTTAATGGAGAGAGGCTAATCAGCATTACTCAACTTAGGAACATATATCCAATTATGAGTAACCTGAAAGAGAAACAAGTTTCTCAAAACCATTACTATCAACTGAATACCAATCACAAGTATCTACATCTTCGATCTCTTTAAAGAATCCCGATACTTGCGACATCTTGTTCTCTACTTTATTCTTATACCCACAACTTCTCAAATCTTAGACTTTGTATTTCTACGAAACACTTATCTAAAAACTAGAGAAGACACAAGTAAATAGAACATAGTACGAGGACTAACCCCTTTGTCCTGACGGACACTGGACAACATACAATACACTGTATAAGTCCGCTGAGTTGAATAACTCAAAACCTGTGCATCGTAGGTTGAAAACTGTACTTATGGTTAAGAACTACTCCGTTGTTCAATGCTCCTTGCCCAATCGTATCTGATATAGGTAAATGTCACGGACATAATCTTAAAAAGTTATATCTCACTTTATAAAAATAAACGTACAGATATATCATTTTGAAATTGGTGCACAACAACGGATATTCAAAACCAAATACATGCCGTCTGGCAAAAACTGAGGCGACTTCCTCAAATATCACCAATTACAACGAATTCCGATATAATGAGGATGATCACCTAATTCCCAATAACTTACTCCCACTCATCATCTATAAAAGCATACAAATGTGAGAATCATACCTGGTAAATACATACCCTGGAGTTAGTATCTAATCGGGAAATCAGTTTTCCATTAACAATGCATAGAAACATAAAAATGTTTTGTAGGGGTATCCTGGTATTCCTAGTAATGCCTCTTCCATAATTCAATTCATGACTTTAACCGTATATTTCTTTGCCACCTCTCCAAATCCCTTTATTTGTCTTTAGTCGTTACCTTCTGTACACCATCGTTAGGTTATATGGTTTTCTTCCTTCCCTACCGTTCGGCACCGGCCTATGGTTTGGAAGAAGACTATCCAGTAAGTATAATGGGTGTACTCTCCTAAACCAAGGAGTACCCGCAACTTGAGAGAAGGTGATGATAAAAGACAACTGAATAATACCTTATTATATTTCTCCCGTACTGGGGAAAAAAGCAAAGGTGAAAATAGGAGTGGCGATGAAGTACGCGGTTTGGTCGTGAATGATAGCAGTCGCAATTTACTTTGCCCTCTTTCTAATCACTTTATTTTGTCTTTACATATTACCTTCTGCACACCCTACTTAGGCTAATTGGTTTTCTTCATTCCCTACCTTTCGGCACTTGCCTACGGTTTGGAAGAAGACTATCCAATAAGCGTAATAAGTGTACTCTCCGAAACCAAGGAGCCCTCGCAACCTGAGAGAAGGTGATAATAAAAGACAACGGAATAAGCCAATTCAATTTCTCCTGAACCTGGATCCATCCTCGAAGAAGTCCCTTCGAGTTTGTATATAACCATACGATGGATCTATCCAATGGAAGTGGATGTTCGTAGTGATATGAGGTGTTCTGAGAAATTCAAAGGGTAAAAGAAGGAGCGGAAATGGCTTATGCAACTTGGACAATCCAAAAGCCAGTATTTTAAGAAGGTTCGGTCAACTTGGTCACTGAGTCATAGTCTAGGGTCGGTCAATGGTCGCTGCCAAAGAGAGAGAGAAAAGAAACACTCTGCGTGCACTCTAACCTAGATCGGAATGGTTATCAATTTATCTAATCAGGAAACCTCCCACTGTACCGTCAAATTCTCCTCCAAACCTAAAAGAAGAATCAATCGGGATCACCCGAAGAGTAAACCAACTCATCAGTGAGAATCGGGATCCAACTCTCATCGCATGATAACGTAAAGGAATCCACTCATGTTATCACACTCCGGAAGGCATGCGCATACTTGGCAAGTTTCATTTTCTTTAGAAACTCCCGATATGATTTTTGCCCCATGCTCTTATGACCTTGGCGTTGGTCAAAATGTCATAAGTCACATGCCAAGTTCTACCCGTCACTATCCATGTCAATTTGAACCAACCCGCACATGTCCTTGACGTTGGCCAAAATGGCAGAACGACTGTCCCAAACCAACTCATCTATCTATGTAACAAATGAATACCCAGCAGCTACCGAACACTATGCCTTGGCGTTGGTCAAAATACATATCTTGAATACTACTGAATACCCAAAAGAAATGACGGAGGGCTACGGCTGGTTTTTGGCGAAAAACCTTTAACGTAATGAACTTGATATCGCTGAAGGAACCTGATAGCTTTTTATAAAAATATAGTGGCGAAAACCTTTGCTAAAGAAGTCACTCCCGGTGAAGGGATCTAGGCTCTTTCCTTGTGGAATGAGGTGCAGGATATTCCAACTGAATACCGCGATGCAAAGCAACTTGTAATCGACTATAGTGAAGTTATTACCCTGACGCAAACTTCTTCCTAAGGGGTCACTCCCGGTGAAGGGATATCGGCCCTTGCCTCGTCGAATGAGGTGCAGGATATTCCAACCGAATATCACTGTGCAAAACAAAAGGAAACGTCTTTGTAATAACACTTTTTAAAACTGTTCCAACAACTGCTAAACAGGTTTGTATTCCTTTGCATTGATCAGAATCAACGCAGTCCCATCATTTAATCACACCAAAAAAGAACGAAAATAAAATGTACGTATATGCCATCCGCATTCGTCACTGGGTCCCGTCATCACCCGTTAGGTTACTTAACTAACGACAGAGCGGGGACTGGACTAGCGCGGGTGTAAAACATATACAACATCTAATAGTATATATACCAATATACAATAATCGCTCCAGGCGTGATAATATGCAACATTACATAAAAGTAATAAGCATCACAGAACAATACAGATAATCTGGGATCCCCGGGTTTCACAGAGCTGCTACTGAAACCCGACATTCCCCTGGTCGTGTGGATAGTCTGTGCAATGAAACCTAGACCCCTACGGGTGCGGCAAGTTGCCCGCCAAAACCTGAAGCGAGGCAGCCCCCTACAGCATAGTGAATGGACCACCCGGCACTTCACGGAATCCGGTAACTTGAGCACCCCTCCTTGGGTCAACCTGTACCCCCTACGAGTGCGGCGAATAGTCTGCCATTTCTAGAGTGAGGCCTCTCTGCCTCTCAAAGCCATGAGATACGGACCCGTTTACCTCTAGAACCCGGCTATCCGTGCACTCCGTCGCGGGGTAAACCTAGTACAGAAATAAAAATGTGTACAACGGGTACATCGACCTCAGCCCGGTCGTGCCCCAAAAAGAATATTATACAAATAGGCAGTGACGGCAGTCCACATGTTGGACGCTCGTCCCGCAATATCAAATGTACAAATAAATCCAAATAACACTATCATTGCACACTGCTATCTACCACGACAAATCCGCAACATCACAGCACAACACAGAACATCAACGCGAATGTCACGTTCGTAAATCCGTCTAAAAGGACTATAGCAATTAGACGCAATTTACCGCTCGAATGACATTCCTGGTCGGAGATATAATATAAGTACTGTTGGATATAGTGCCCTCTAAGTCAATTATTGGATCGCAGGTACGTGATTGCAATGATTGAGGGAGGACCTATACTGATATAACAGTCTTACTCGAGATGATAGTATGCTATCTGGTCTGTCTTTATCATCATATATAGATGTTGATAGAGCCCATAGGATTCTTGCTTGACTACCAGCAGTATGATGGCGATCATATATGTGGGAGCTGGGGTCTATAAGCACATCCTTAAAACTGTCCCTAGTCGTGGGAGTTTCGAGATAGGGCATCGATACTCCAGAGTAGACTAGTGTATACAGTCGAGACCCCGACGAGGGACGGTGGCCGGTCTCACAAGCCACTGGTGTCAGTTGGATCACCTAAGATGTATGCAGGTGCTCATTGGGTTATGAGTACACCGGACATGACTCGCCGGGAACATGCTAGTTGGTATTATACATATCGTCAGATAGCAGTTCCCTGGTGACATGTGTACAGGTTAGTTCATCGACCTGAGGTCGTCATTTGTCTCGTGTGAGTTCCCACTATGCTTAGATTACTACCCTACCACACTCAAAGGAGTTGTGCAAATAGGTTTTAGTTGGGTACAGTCCCGAGCCACATTGGAGGCAAGTGAGCGGATCATCGGGGATTCGTCTCTCCCGGTATTGGGGGTGAGATCGCGCTGTGTTTAGGAGAGCCATTACACGAAATCCCTGGCCAGGGTAATCAAGATATACTGGTAGGTATACCAGTAGTATCTCAGGGTGTTCTGGGCTGCTCTCTGACACGACTTATGCAGCTATTGGGGGTCTGACGTTTACCGACCCCCTAGGCCTAATATGCGATACTCATAGACGAACGTTCCGGACTGTACGGATATTGTCACTGTCAGGCTCAGTAGGATTTATAGATGAGTTCGCTCGTCAGCTTCCCTTCCAATCGATACATAGGCAAACCGTTACGTACAGCTTGTACTACTGACGTGCTAGTGGTTATACACAGTGCCAGTGTGTTGATGAGTCATTAGAGTCCCCCACAGACACTTTCCCAAGTTCGGGCGAAACGTTGTAGATGCCGTATGGTATTATGGCAGGGTTTGGAAAAAGCACGTGCGTTTTCGCACGTGTCATTTTTCGGGCAGATAATACTGGTAAGCTTTAGTTTAAGCCGGATCCCAGTATTATACTGTGTAGATATAATATCTTTGTCTCAGTTGCATTTATATTCGGTCGCAATATAAATGCGGGTATGTTTATACTGTTACGGGGTTATCCTGAAATTCGTTTCAGGATCACTTTTGGAAGTTGCCAGTTTTCAGTTTTCTATCAGCCGTATTTTGACATTCGGTTAAATACGGATTTATCTTTTCTTGAGATGAGTGTGGTAGTTTGTAGAAGCTTCTTGATGTGGTGATAAGGCTTGTGACTCATTAGTGTCATTAATGGTTCATTAATGATGGAGGATGACTAGGTTTTTATTGATTGGTTTGCATTTAATGCTAGTTAGTGATTCATTCTTTGTTGATAAGTATCCTTGTTATGGTCACCCTCTTGCCATCTCCTACACTCACCCTCCTCTTGATAAATTGTGGCCGGCCTCCTCTTGATAGGAGAGAGATTCATTTTTGATTAAAAAGATTATGGTTTTGGCCTCATGAAAATTAGATTGCTCATTTCTCAATTCGATCGATCCAAAAGGCAACTTCTTTTAACCGTTCGTCCATAGCCTTGGACGTAACGAGACAAAGTATTCTACTCATTCTCTACTTCATCTTGGTCGTCTCTTTTGGCAAACTTGACGATCGAGTTGCCTCGGTTCAGAGGCGGGAGCCCGTTTAAAGATCCGTCGACGTGGTGCCACCTAGACGACGAGACCGGAGATCGAGCATGTTCGGATCAGTTGTAACATTGCGTAGGATGATGGTTGAAGACCGAAGGACTCGGATCATTCGGTATAACAATTCTACCCTCTTTACAATTTGTTAGTTTAGCTTTAATGGACGATCCGGGATAAAGTATGCGATAGCGCCAGTCGTAAAAGTTTTGTTCCGTTGCTATTCTGATTGAAGTCAAACCCATGACTGTCACATCAAAATTAGATGATCTATCTCCGCTATAACTGCTCAAGTCTATAAATAGATATAAGCATCTTGCCCACTATGCTTCCGTTGCTCCCACTGACTATGACAACCCTCCTACCGGGTCTCATATCCTGGAACAACAGTAGTGTCAAGTCTGGGTAGATAATAACCTCCCTGTCACCGTCATTGAGGCTACCGAAGTACCTCTCGGGCGTCTGAGGTTACCTACCATATCTGCGGAGTGGCTATTGGAATGTCAATCCTGATTGAATGTATAGGTCCTATTAAATTTTCCGTAATCGTTCGCGGTTCTGGAATCACTTCCAGTTCTACCATACTCCCACTACTGTTTTCTGAAAAAGATCCATTTTTACTAAAACTGTGGCGAGTCAAGAACAATATCACTATTGATCTTCCAAATGGTAGAATATCATCCCTCGTCATAGCCAGGGTCAACCCACAAACAGCCATTACAGAAACGTGCCCTGAGTTATCCAGAGTCTGGTTTTAAGCATAAGCTGGACAACTCCCCGTACTTTAGTTTCTTTTAAGGTACGATCCATTCTTTATCCAATACAGAAACTTTGGCACTTATTTAATTGGAACCATATTCAAACCATGCATCTGTCTCCAGTGCATATCAACATAATGGAAAAAAGGCTAATCAGCATTACTCAACTTAGGAATCCATCCAATTATGAGTAACCTGAAAGAGAAACACGTTTCTCAAAACCATCACTATCATCTGAATACCAATCACAAGAATCTACATCTTCGATCTCTTTGAAGAATCCCGATACTTGTGATACCTGGTTCTCTACTTTATTCTTATACCCACAACTTCTCAAAAACTTAGACCTTGTATTTCTACGAAACACTCGTCTAAATACTAGAGAAGTTATAAGTAAACAGAACATAGTATGAGGACCTACCCCTTTGTCCTGATGGACACTTGGACAACATACAAAACTCTGTATAAGTCCACTGAGTTAAACAACTCAAAACCTGTGCATCGTAGGTAGAAAACTGTACCCTGGCGATTTCCTCAAATATCACCAATTACAACGAATTCCGATATAATGAGGATGATCACCTAATTCCCAATATCTTACTCCGACTCATCATCTGTAAAACCATACAGATATGAGAATGAAACCTGGTAAATACATACCCTTGGAGTAAGTGTCTAATCGGGAAAACAGTTTTTCTTTAACAATGCACTGAAACATGAAAATGTTTCGTAGGGGTATCCTGGTATTCATAGCAATGCCTCTTCCATAATCCAATTCATGACTTCAACCGTATATTTTATTGTCATCTCTCCAAATCACTTTTATTTGTCTTTAGTCGTTACCTTCTGTACACCATCGTTAGGCTAAATGGTTTTCTTTCTTCCCTACCGTTCGGCACCAGCCTATGGTTTGGAAGAAGACTATCCAGTAAGCATAATAGTTGTACCCTCCTAAACCAAGGAGTACTCGCATCTTGAGAGAAGGTGACGATAAAAGACAACTGAATAATACCTTATTCCTTTTTAAAGATGAAATAGGAGTGGCGATGAAGTACGCGGTTTTGGTCGTGAATGATATCAGTCGCAATTTACTTTGCCCTCTTTCTAATCCCTTTATTTTGTCTTTACATATTACCTTCTGCACACCCTACTTAGGCTAATTGGTTTTCTTCATTCCCTACCTTTCGGCACCAGCCTATGGTTTGGAATAAGACTATCCAATAGGCGTAATAGGTGTACTCTCCTAAACCAAGGAGCTCTCGCAACCTGAGAGAAGGTAATAATAAAAGACAACTGAATAAACCAATTCTATTTCTCCTGAACCTGGATCCATCCCCGAAGAAGTCCCTTCGAGTTCGTATATAACCATACGATGGATCTATCCAATGGAAGTGGATATCCGTAGTAATACGGGTGTTCTGAGAAATGCAAAGGGTAAAAGAAGGAGTGGCAATGACTTATGCAACATTAGACAATCCAAAAGCCAGTATTTTAAGAAGGTTCGGTCAACCTGGTCACTGAGTCATAGTCTAGGGTCGGTCAAAGGGTCGCTGCCAAGAGAGAGAGAGAAAAGAAACACTCTGCGTGCACTCTAACCTAGATCAGAATGGTCATCACTTTATCTAATCCGGAAACCTCCCACTGTCCTGTCAAATTCTCCTCCAAACCTAAAGAAGAATCAATCGGGATTACCCGAAGAGTAAACCAACTCATCAGTGGGAATCAGGATCCAACTCTCATCGCATGATAACGTGATGGAATGCATCCACGTTACTCATACTCCAGAAGGTATGCTCATACTCGGCAAGTTTCAGTTTCTTTAGAAACTCCTGATATGATTTTTGCCCCATGCTCTTATAACCTTGGCTTTGGTCAAAGTGTCATAAGTCACATGCCAAGTTCTACCCATCACTATCTTGTCAATTTGAACCCACCCGCACATGCCCCTGACTTTGGCCAATCGGCAGAACGACTGTCCCAAACTAACTCATCTATCTATGCAACAATTGAATACCCAGCAGCTACCAAACACTATGCCTTAACTTTGGCTAAAATGCATAGCTTGAATACTACTAAATACCCAAAAGAAGTGACGGAGGGCTACGGCAGGTTTTTGGCGAAAAACCTTTAGCGTAGTGAACTTGATATCGCTGAAGGAATATGATAGCTTTTTAAAATAAAGAGCCGAGATCCTTTTGCTACGGCAGGTTTTTGGCGAAAAACCTTTAGCGTAGTGAACTTGATATCGCTGAAGGAATATGATAGCTTTTTAAAATATAGTGGCGAGAACCTTTTGCTAAAGAGGTCTCTCCCGGCAAAGGGATCTCGGCTCTTTCCTCGTGGAATGAGGTGCAGGATATTCCACTGAATACCGCTATGCATAGCAACATGTAATCGACTATAGTGAAGTTATTACCCTGACGCAAACTTCTGTCCAAGGGGTCTTTCCCGGTGAAGGGATATCTGCCCTTGCCTCGTCGAATGAGGTGCTGGATATTCACACCGAATACCGCTATGCATAACAAAAGAAAACGTCTTTGCAATAACACCTTTTAAATTTGTTCCAACAACTAAAACAGGTTTGTTTTACTTTTTGCATTGATCAGAATCAACGCAGTCCCATCATCAATCACACCAGAAAAGAACGAAAATAAAATGTACGTATATGCCATCCGCATTCGTCACTGGGTCCCGTCATAACCCGTTAGGTTACTTAACTAACGACAGAGCGGGGACTGGACTAGCGCGGGTGTAAAACATATACAACATCTAATAGTATATAAACCAATATACATAATCGCTCCAGGCGTGATAGTATGCAATATTACAGAAAAGTAATAAGCATCACAGAACAATACAGATAATCTGGGATCCCCGAGTTTCACAGAGCCGCTGCTGAAACCCGACGTTCCCCTGTCGTGTGGATAGCCTGTGCAATGAAACCTAGACCCCTACGGGTGCGGCAAGTTACCCGCCAAAACCTGAAGCGAGGCAGTCCCCACAACATAGTGAATGGAACACCCGGCACTTCACGGAATCCGGTAAATTGAGCACCCCTCCTTGGGTCAACCTGTACCCCCTACGAGTGCGGCGAATAGTCTGCCAATTCTGAAGTGGGACCCCTCTGCCTCTCAAAGCCATGAGATGCGGGCCCGTTGCCCTCCCGAACCCGGCTATCCGTGCACTCCGTCGCGGGGTATAATCTAGTACAGTAATGAAAAATAGTACAATAGGTACATCGACCGCAACCTGGTCGTGCCCCAAAAGAATATTATACAACAGGCAGTGACGGCAGTCCACATGTTGGACGCTCGCCCCGCAATATCAAATGTACAAATAAACTCAAACTGTACTATCATTGCACACTGCTATCCACCACGACAAATCCGCAACATTACAGCACAACACAGAACATCAATGCGAATGTCACGTTCGCAAACCCGTCTAAAAGAACTATAGCAATCAGACGCGGTTTACCGATCAAATGACATTCCCGGTCGGAGATATAATGTAAGCACTGTAAACTAACGTGTTTAAATTTCGATCGACCAAATATAAAGATGTGGGCCCCACAACAAAACTGTAGAACAGTAATAAAACCTGGGCCCAAACTATAGTAACCAAAAACCCCAAAATCCACATAAGAACCCACTGAAAAAAATTGGGAGCACGTGCTCCTCACATGGCCGCGGAAGGGCGGCCAAACCAAGGGTTTGGCCGCGCTTCCGCGGCAACTTGGAGGAGTCACGACTCCAAATTTTGTCGTGGGTCTTATAATCACCTGCACGGATTTTTAAGACATCCAGAAATCAATTTTGACACTGTTTAAAATCGACAGAAACTGTCAAGTAAGGATTTTGGCGTTTTTGATTTTCGGTCGGATCGATGTTTTGAACGCGTTAGCACAAGTTAGTATAGCAAAATGGTGAGGCTCTGATACCACTGTAAGTCTACGCTAGCGCCCCGGCCGTCTACAGACGCCAAATGCGGAACAAAAACTTTTAAACTGGCGCTATCGTATACTTTAACCCGGATCTGCCATTATTGCTAAACTAACAAACTGTAAAGAGTGTAGAATGGTTATACCGAACGATCCGAGTCCTTCGTTCTTCAACCATCATCCCACGCTCCGTTGCGGCTGCTCCGATCTTGTCGATCTCCGATTCCTTCGTCGAGGTGGCACCACGTCGACGATTCTTTAAACGGGCTCCCGTCTCTGACTCGAGGCAACTCGATCGTCAAGTTTGCTAAAAGAGACGACCAAGAATGATGTAGAGATTGAGTAGATGACTTTGTCTCACTTCGTCCAAGTGCGTGGACGATCGGTAAATGAAGTTGCCGATGGAAATTGGTGATGGAAATTGAAAGAAGCAATGAAATTTCCATGCACACAAAACCATAGTCTTTGGCCAAAAATGAATGAATCAATTCCTACATTTCTTACAAGGGTGGCCGGCCTTATATATTCATGAAGGGAGGTGACCATATGAGGAGGGAGGTAACCTTAAGGAAAATATCAAATGAAAATATCCTAAGGAAAACAAAATAGCATGATGACTCAAAAAATTGAACCAATCACATTAAGCTTAGTCACCTTATCATGAATGACTCACCAAGCCTTGTCATCACTTCTAGAAGCTTCTAGAATGATGACTCACCTCATCTGCGAAAAGATAAATCCGTCTTTAACAGAATGTAAAAAGACGGCTGATAGAAAACTGGAAACTGGCAACTTCCAAAAGTGATCCTGAAACGACTTTCAGGATAACCTCGAAACTGTATAAATATACCCGCATTTGTATTACGACCGAATACAAATGCAACTGAGACAAAGATATTATACCTACTCAATATAATACTCAGATCCGGCTTAAACCAAAGCCGACCAGTATTATCTGCCCGAAAAATAACACGTGCGTAAACGCACGTGCATTTTCCGAACCCTGCCATAAAACCATACGGCCTCTACAACGTTTCGCCCGAAACTTGGGAAACTGTCTGTGGGGGACTCTAATGACTCGTCAGCACCCTGGCAGTGGGTTTAACCACAAACCGTCAGCGGCACTAGCAATGCGTAACGGCTGCCCATGGACTGACCTCAAGGGATGCCGATGAGCGCACTCATCCAGAAAACCCTACTGAGCCTAACAGTGACAATGTATATACAGTCCGGTCCGTTCGTCAATGAGTATCGCATATCTGCCTAGGGGGCTAGTAACGTCAGACCCCCAATAGCAGTATAAGTCGTGTCGGAGTGAAGCCCAATAACACCCTGAGATACTACTGGAGTACCTACCAGTAAATCTCCTGCCATGGCCATGGACTTTGTGTAATGGCTCTCCTAGACACAGCACGACCTCGCCCCCAATACCGGGAGAGACGAATCCCCTGCCGATCCGCTCATGTGCCTCCATATGGCTCGGGACTGTACCCAAAAGCTACCTGTTTGCACGACTCCTTTGAGCCGTGGTAGGGTAGAAATCAAAGCACAGTGGGAACTCACACGAGACAAATGACGACCTCAGGTCGATGAACTAACCTGTACACATGTCACCAGGGAACTGCTATCTGACGGTAGATATAATACTAACTAGCAGATTCCCGGCGAGTCCTGTCCGGTGTACTCATAACCCAATGAGCACCTGTATACATCTTAGGTGATCCAACTGACACCAGTGGCTTGTGAGACCGGCCACCGCCCCTCGTCGGGGTCTCGACTGTATACACTAGTCTACTCTGGAGTATCGATGCCCTGTCTCGAAACTCCCACGACTAGGGACCACAATTAAGGATATGCATATAAACTACCCAACTCTCACGTATATGATCGCCATCATACTGTTGGTAGTAAAGCAAGATCCTAAGGGCTCTATCAAAGTGTAACATGTAATCAGTCACCTGAACATGTACACGACTGATAAAGGCTAACCAGATAGCATACTATCATCTTGAGTAAGATTGTCATACCGGTATAGGTCCTCCGCAATCATTGCAATCACGTACCTGCGATCCAATAATTGACTATGAGGGCACTATCTCCAACAATCTCCCACTTGCACTCAAGGCTAATATTGCGATGTCGACTACTCACAGCCCGTGTGAAACCAAACATCCAACTCCTCTACTAATCAGTTTCACAAAGCCCGTTTGTAAAACTATTGTGTTCGAGAAATAGCCTCAGTGAGTGGATCCGCCTAGAAGTATCTTTCTATATCTCTCTTAATCTCAAGTTCGCGGAGAAAACCATCTCCCGAATTGAGTAATACCTGTCTTAGAACATGTCTGGATATCTGATGGGACCTTAGTTCATAAATGAACTCCATATCCAAACTTCTTAGACTGAATCGATCACTGAACCTAATCAGTATCGGGCACCTTGCTTCCCACAGTATCCTCTTGGACCACCTGTCCATAATACTGTCCCTCTTCGTCAGAGGGAAAAAACTAAAACTCTGACAGTCACTCTGTCATCCATGTCACCTTTGAAGCTTGGAATGATAACCGTCTCCCGAAAGAGGCTGCCGTTATCAAATCCTTAGAACATGTACCAATGTTCTAAAACTGCTTCCTTATGTTTCTCCAGGATTGGATTAATACAAACTTATTGCATCTAGTGCAAAACCAACATTTGGTGTGGTACTTGACATTTTATGATTGACTCAGTTGTCTAAGCAAGTGATCTGCCAATCATGCACATCCCTCTCTCCTTTAGTCTGTACGACACCTTTAGAGAGGGTGACTCCATCACCTGCAGGTACACCACCATGCTAGGAGTCAACTAATCTAAAAAACCATTAGAATATCTGTCAAAGTACCCATATTGGGAAACTACCCAAATCCAGATCTAAAACCATAGATCTAGAAACCAGAATGTCAAATATTATATCCATATCCTGTCTGGAGAAACAACTGTGTGACGACCACGGTACAACCGATCGTAGTATAGGAATTTTACTTCCCACTCTGTGTATGTCATCCAGATACCATGACATCACACCCTACTACCTTCTTAACTGATCCATCCCCTATTCTGATTGAAGTCAAACCCATGACTGTCACATCAAAATTAGATGATCTATCTCCGCTATAACTGCTCAAGTCTATAAATAGATATAAGCATCTTGCCCACTATGCTTCCGTTGCTCCCACTGACTATGACAACCCTCCTACCGGGTCTCATATCCTGGAACAACAGTAGTGTCAAGTCTGGGTAGATAATAACCTCCCTGTCACCGTCATTGAGGCTACCGAAGTACCTCTCGGACGTCTGAGGTTACCTACCATATCTGCGGAGTGGCTATTGGAATGTCAATCCTGATTGAATGTATAGGTCCTATTAAATTTTCCGTAATCGTTCGCGGTTCTGGAATCACTTCCAGTTCTACCATACTCCCACTACTGTTTTCTGAAAAAGATCCATTTTTACTAAAACTGTGGCGAGTCAAGAACAATATCACTATTGATCTTCCAAATGGTAGAATATCAACCCTCGTCATAGCCAGGGTCAACCCACAAACAGCCATTACAGAAACGTGCCCTGAGTTATCCAGAGTCTGGTTTTAAGCATAAGCTGGACAACTCCCCGTACTTTAGTTTCTTTTAAGGTACGATCCATTCTTTATCCAATACAGAAACTTTGGCACTTATTTAATTGGAACCATATTCAAACCATGCATCTGTCTCCAGTGCATATCAACATAATGGAAAAAAGGCTAATCAGCATTACTCAACTTAGGAATCCATCCAATTATGAGTAACCTGAAAGAGAAACACGTTTCTCAAAACCATCACTATCATCTGAATACCAATCACAAGAATCTACATCTTCGATCTCTTTGAAGAATCCCGATACTTGTGATACCTGGTTCTCTACTTTATTCTTATACCCACAACTTCTCAAAAACTTAGACCTTGTATTTCTACGAAACACTCGTCTAAATACTAGAGAAGTTATAAGTAAACAGAACATAGTACGAGGACCTACCCCTTTGTCCTGATGGACACTTGGACAACATACAAAACTCTGTATAAGTCCACTGAGTTAAACAACTCAAAACCTGTGCATCGTAGGTAGAAAACTGTACCCTGGCGATTTCCTCAAATATCACCAATTACAACGAATTCCGATATAATGAGGATGATCACCTAATTCCCAATATCTTACTCCGACTCATCATCTGTAAAACCATACAGATATGAGAATGAAACCTGGTAAATACATACCCTTGGAGTAAGTGTCTAATCGGGAAAACAGTTTTTCTTTAACAATGCACTGAAACATGAAAATGTTTCGTAGGGGTATCCTGGTATTCATAGCAATGCCTCTTCCATAATCCAATTCATGACTTCAACCGTATATTTTATTGTCATCTCTCCAAATCACTTTTATTTGTCTTTAGTCGTTACCTTCTGTACACCATCGTTAGGCTAAATGGTTTTCTTTCTTCCCTACCGTTCGGCACCAGCCTATGGTTTGGAAGAAGACTATCCAGTAAGCATAATAGGTGTACCCTCCTAAACCAAGGAGTATTCGCATCTTGAGAGAAGGTGACGATAAAAGACAACTGAATAATACCTTATTCCTTTTTAAAGATGAAATAGGAGTGGCGATGAAGTACGCGGTTTTGGTCGTGAATGATATCAGTCGCAATTTACTTTGCCCTCTTTCTAATCCCTTTATTTTGTCTTTACATATTACCTTCTGCACACCCTACTTAGGCTAATTGGTTTTCTTCATTCCCTACCTTTCGGCACCAGCCTATGGTTTGGAATAAGACTATCCAATAGGCGTAATAGGTGTACTCTCCTAAACCAAGGAGCTCTCGCAACCTGAGAGAAGGTAATAATAAAAGACAACTGAATAAACCAATTCTATTTCTCCTGAACCTGGATCCATCCCCGAAGAAGTCCCTTCGAGTTCGTATATAACCATACGATGGATCTATCCAATGGAAGTGGATATCCGTAGTAATACGGGTGTTCTGAGAAATGCAAAGGGTAAAAGAAGGAGTGGCAATGACTTATGCAACATTAGACAATCCAAAAGCCAGTATTTTAAGAAGGTTCGGTCAACCTGGTCACTGAGTCATAGTCTAGGGTCGGTCAAAGGGTCGCTGCCAAGAGAGAGAGAGAAAAGAAACACTCTGCGTGCACTCTAACCTAGATCAGAATGGTCATCACTTTATCTAATCCGGAAACCTCCCACTGTCCTGTCAAATTCTCCTCCAAACCTAAAGAAGAATCAATCGGGATTACCCGAAGAGTAAACCAACTCATCAGTGGGAATCAGGATCCAACTCTCATCGCATGATAACGTGATGGAATGCATCCACGTTACTCATACTCCAGAAGGTATGCTCATACTCGGCAAGTTTCAGTTTCTTTAGAAACTCCTGATATGATTTTTGCCCCATGCTCTTATAACCTTGGCTTTGGTCAAAGTGTCATAAGTCACATGCCAAGTTCTACCCATCACTATCTTGTCAATTTGAACCCACCCGCACATGCCCCTGACTTTGGCCAATCGGCAGAACGACTGTCCCAAACTAACTCATCTATCTATGCAACAATTGAATACCCAGCAGCTACCAAACACTATGCCTTAACTTTGGCTAAAATGCATAGCTTGAATACTACTAAATACCCAAAAGAAGTGACGGAGGGCTACGGCAGGTTTTTGGCGAAAAACCTTTAGCGTAGTGAACTTGATATCGCTGAAGGAATATGATAGCTTTTTAAAATAAAGAGCCGAGATCCTTTTGCTACGGCAGGTTTTTGGCGAAAAACCTTTAGCGTAGTGAACTTGATATCGCTGAAGGAATATGATAGCTTTTTAAAATATAGTGGCGAGAACCTTTTGCTAAAGAGGTCTCTCCCGGCAAAGGGATCTCGGCTCTTTCCTCGTGGAATGAGGTGCAGGATATTCCACTGAATACCGCTATGCATAGCAACATGTAATCGACTATAGTGAAGTTATTACCCTGACGCAAACTTCTGTCCAAGGGGTCTTTCCCGGTGAAGGGATATCTGCCCTTGCCTCGTCGAATGAGGTGCTGGATATTCACACCGAATACCGCTATGCATAACAAAAGAAAACGTCTTTGCAATAACACCTTTTAAATTTGTTCCAACAACTAAAACAGGTTTGTTTTACTTTTTGCATTGATCAGAATCAACGCAGTCCCATCATCAATCACACCAGAAAAGAACGAAAATAAAATGTACGTATATGCCATCCGCATTCGTCACTGGGTCCCGTCATAACCCGTTAGGTTACTTAACTAACGACAGAGCGGGGACTGGACTAGCGCGGGTGTAAAACATATACAACATCTAATAGTATATAAACCAATATACATAATCGCTCCAGGCGTGATAGTATGCAATATTACAGAAAAGTAATAAGCATCACAGAACAATACAGATAATCTGGGATCCCCGAGTTTCACAGAGCCGCTGCTGAAACCCGACGTTCCCCTGTCGTGTGGATAGCCTGTGCAATGAAACCTAGACCCCTACGGGTGCGGCAAGTTACCCGCCAAAACCTGAAGCGAGGCAGTCCCCACAACATAGTGAATGGAACAACCGGCACTTCACGGAATCCGGTAAATTGAGCACCCCTCCTTGGGTCAACCTGTACCCCCTACGAGTGCGGCGAATAGTCTGCCAATTCTGAAGTGGGACCCCTCTGCCTCTCAAAGCCATGAGATGCGGGCCCGTTGCCCTCCCGAACCCGGCTATCCGTGCACTCCGTCGCGGGGTATAATCTAGTACAGTAATGAAAAATAGTACAATAGGTACATCGACCGCAACCTGGTCGTGCCCCAAAAGAATATTATACAACAGGCAGTGACGGCAGTCCACATGTTGGACGCTCGCCCCGCAATATCAAATGTACAAATAAACTCAAACTGTACTATCATTGCACACTGCTATCCACCACGACAAATCCGCAACATTACAGCACAACACAGAACATCAATGCGAATGTCACGTTCGCAAACCCGTCTAAAAGAACTATAGCAATCAGACGCGGTTTACCGATCAAATGACATTCCCGGTCGGAGATATAATGTAAGCACTGTAAACTAACGTGTTTAAATTTCGATCGACCAAATATAAAGATGTGGGCCCCACAACAAAACTGTAGAACAGTAATAAAACCTGGGCCCAAACTATAGTAACCAAAAACCCCAAAATCCACATAAGAACCCACTGAAAAAAATTGGGAGCACGTGCTCCTCACATGGCCGCGGAAGGGCGGCCAAACCAAGGGTTTGGCCGCGCTTCCGCGGCAACTTGGAGGAGTCACGACTCCAAATTTTGTCGTGGGTCTTATAATCACCTGCACGGATTTTTAAGACATCCAGAAATCAATTTTGACACTGTTTAAAATCGACAGAAACTGTCAAGTAAAGATTTTGGCGTTTTTGATTTTCGGTCGGATCGATGTTTTGAACGCGTTAGCACAAGTTAGTATAGCAAAATGGTGAGGCTCTGATACCACTGTAAGTCTACGCTAGCGCCCCGGCCGTCTACAGACGCCAAATGCGGAACAAAAACTTTTAAACTGGCGCTATCGTATACTTTAACCCGGATCTGCCATTATTGCTAAACTAACAAACTGTAAAGAGTGTAGAATGGTTATACCGAACGATCCGAGTCCTTCGTTCTTCAACCATCATCCCACGCTCCGTTGCGGCTGCTCCGATCTTGTCGATCTCCGATTCCTTCGTCGAGGTGGCACCACGTCGACGATTCTTTAAACGGGCTCCCGCCTCTGACTCGAGGCAACTCGATCGTCAAGTTTGCTAAAAGAGACGACCAAGAATGATGTAGAGATTGAGTAGATGATTTTGTCTCACTTCGTCCAAGTCCGTGGACGATCGGTAAATGAAGTTGCCGATGGAAATTGGTGATGGAAATTGAAAGAAGCAATGAAATTTCCATGCACACAAAACCATAGTCTTTGGCCAAAAATGAATGAATCAATTCCTACATTTCTTACAAGGGTGGCCGGCCTTATATATTCATGAAGGGAGGTGACCATATGAGGAGGGAGGTAACCTTAAGGAAAATATCAAATGAAAATATCCTAAGGAAAACAAAATAGCATGATGACTCAAAAAATTGAACCAATCACATTAAGCTTAGTCACCTTATCATGAATGACTCACCAAGCCTTGTCATCACTTCTAGAAGCTTCTAGAATGATGACTCACCTCATCTGCGAAAAGATAAATCCGTCTTTAACAGAATGTAAAAAGACGGCTGATAGAAAACTGGAAACTGGAAACTTCCAAAAGTGATCCTGAAACGACTTTCAGGATAACCTCGAAACTGTATAAATATACCCGCATTTGTATTACGACCGAATACAAATGCAACTGAGACAAAGATATTATACCTACTCAATATAATACTCAGATCCGGCTTAAACCAAAGCCGACCAGTATTATCTGCCCGAAAAATAACACGTGCGTAAACGCACGTGCATTTTCCGAACCCTGCCATAAAACCATACGGCCTCTACAACGTTTCGCCCGAAACTTGGGAAACTGTCTGTGGGGGACTCTAATGACTCGTCAGCACCCTGGCAGTGGGTTTAACCACAAACCGTCAGCGGCACTAGCAATGCGTAACGGCTGCCCATGGACTGACCTCAAGGGATGCCGATGAGCGCACTCATCCAGAAAACCCTACTGAGCCTAACAGTGACAATGTATATACAGTCCGGTCCGTTCGTCAATGAGTATCGCATATCTGCCTAGGGGGCTAGTAACGTCAGACCCCCAATAGCAGTATAAGTCGTGTCGGAGTGAAGCCCAATAACACCCTGAGATACTACTGGAGTACCTACCAGTAAATCTCCTGCCATGGCCATGGACTTTGTGTAATGGCTCTCCTAGACACAGCACGACCTCGCCCCCAATACCGGGAGAGACGAATCCCCTGCCGATCCGCTCATGTGCCTCCATATGGCTCGGGACTGTACCCAAAAGCTACCTGTTTGCACGACTCCTTTGAGCCGTGGTAGGGTAGAAATCAAAGCACAGTGGGAACTCACACGAGACAAATGACGACCTCAGGTCGATGAACTAACCTGTACACATGTCACCAGGGAACTGCTATCTGACGGTAGATATAATACTAACTAGCAGATTCCCGGCGAGTCCTGTCCGGTGTACTCATAACCCAATGAGCACCTGTATACATCTTAGGTGATCCAACTGACACCAGTGGCTTGTGAGACCGGCCACCGCCCCTCGTCGGGGTCTCGACTGTATACACTAGTCTACTCTGGAGTATCGATGCCCTGTCTCGAAACTCCCACGACTAGGGACCACAATTAAGGATATGCATATAAACTACCCAACTCTCACGTATATGATCGCCATCATACTGTTGGTAGTAAAGCAAGATCCTAAGGGCTCTATCAAAGTGTAACATGTAATCAGTCACCTGAACATGTACACGACTGATAAAGGCTAACCAGATAGCATACTATCATCTTGAGTAAGATTGTCATACCGGTATAGGTCCTCCGCAATCATTGCAATCACGTACCTGCGATCCAATAATTGACTATGAGGGCACTATCTCCAACAGGAATAAGGTTTATTCAGTTGTCTTTTATCATCACCTTCTCTCAAGTTACGAGTACTACTAGGATTAGGAGGGTACACCCATTATGCTTACTGGATATTCTTCTTCCAAACCACAGGCTGGTGCCGAAAGGTAAGGAAAGAAGAAAACCATTTAGCCTAATGATGGTGTACAGAAGGTAACGACTAAAGACAAATAAAGGGAATTGGAAAGATGGCAGGGAAATATACGGTTAAAGTCATGATTTGGATTATGGAAGAGGCATTACTAAAGAATACCAGGATACCCCTATGAAACATTTTATTGTTTCAGTGCATTGTTAATGGAAAACTGATTTCCCGATTAGATACTTACTCCAGGGTATGTATTTACCAGGTATGATTCTCACATCTGTATGGTTTTACAGATGTTGAGTGGGAGAAAGTTATTGGGAATTAGGTGATCATCCTCATTATATAGGAATTCGTTGTAATTGGTGATATTTGAGGAAATCGCCTGGGGACAGTTTTTCAACTTACGATACACAGGTTTTGAGTTATTCAACTCAGCGGACTTATACAGAGTATTTTATGTTGTCCAGTATCCATCAGGACAAAGGGGTTGGTCCTCGTACTATATTCTATTGTGACTTCTCAAGTTTATAGACAAGTGTTTCGTAGAAATACAATGTCTAAGTATTGAGAAGTTGTGGGTATAGGAATAAAGTAGAGAACCATGTATCGCAAGCATCGGGATTCTTCAAAGAAATCAAAGAAGTAGATTCTTGTGATTGGTATTCAGTTGATAGTAATGGTTTTGAGAAACTTGTTTCTCTTTCAGGTTACTCATAATTGGATGGATTCCTAAGTTGAGTAATGCTGATTAGCCTCTCTCCATTAAGTTGATATGCACTGGAGACAGCTGCATGATTTGAATCTGGTTCCAATTAAATAAGTGCCTATGTTTCTATATTGGATATAGATTGCTTCATATCTTAACGATGTTAAAGTAAGGGGAGTTGTCCAGCTTATGCTTAAAAACAGACACTGGAAAACTCAAGGCACGTTTCTGTAATGGCAGTTTGTGGATTGACCCTAGCTTCGACGAGAGTTGATTTTCTACCATCTGATAGATCAATAGTGATATTGTTCTTGACTCGCCACAGTTTTATTAAAATGGATTTTTTCAGAAAACATAAGTGGGAGTATGGTAGAACTGGAAGTGATTCCAGAACCGCAAACGATTACGGAAAATTTAATAGGACCTATATAATCAGGTTTGACATTCCATTAGCCACTCCGCAGATATGGTGGGTAACCTCAGACACCCGAGAGGTACTCCGGTACCCTTAAGGAAGGTGGCAGGGAGGTTCTTGTTTGCCCAAACTTGACACTACTGTTGTTCCAGACTATGAGACCCGGCAGGAGGATATGTATAGCGTCGTTCTAAACTAGTTTTAGAAGTGTACGTGTATATTATTCTGCCAAAGGGTTGTCGTAATCAGTGGGAGCAGCGGAAGTATAGTGGGCAAGTAACTTATGTCTATTTATAGACTTGAGCAATTATAGCGGAGATAGATCATCTAATTTTGATGTGACAGTCATGGGTTTGACTTCATCAGAATAGGGGATGGAACTGTTGAGAAGGTAGTAGGGTGTGATGTCCTGGTATTTGGATGACATACACAGAGTAGGAAGTAAAATTCCTATACTACGATCGGTTATACTGTGGTCGTCACACAGTTGTTTTCTCCACAAAAGATATGGATATAATATCTGACATTCTGGTTACTAGATCTATGGTTTTAGATCTAGATTTGGGTAGTTTCCCAATGTGGGTACTTTGACAGTATTTTAATAGTATTTTAGAATAGTTGACTCCTGGCATGGTGGTGTACCTGCAGGTGATGGAGTCACCCTCTCTAAAGGTGTCTTACAGACTAAATAGGAGAGGGACGTTCATGATTGGCAGATCACTTGCTTGGGCAATTGAGTCAATCATGAGATGTTAAGTACCACACCAGATGTCATTTTTGCACTAGATGCGATAAGTTTATATTAATCCAATCCTGAAGAAACATACGGAAGCAGTTTTAGAACATAAGTGAATGTTCTACGGATTTGATGACGGCAGCCTCCTTCAAGAGACGGTTATTATTCCAGGCTTCACAGGTGACTTGTATGACAGAGTGATTGTCAGAGTTATAGTTTTCCCTCAGACGAGGGACAGTATTATGGACAGGTGGTCCAAGAGGATATTGTGGGAGGCATAGTGCTGGACACTGATTAGTTTCAGTGATTGATACAGTCTAAGAAGTTTGGATTTGGAGTTCATTTATGAACTAGGTCCCATCAGACATCCAGACATATTCTAAGACATGTATTACTCAATTCGGGTGATGGTTTTCTCCGCAAAGTTGAGAAATAGAGAGATACAAAAAGAAACACAGAAGCGGATCCACTCACTGAGGCTATTTCTCGAACACAATAGTTTTGCAAACGAGCTTTGTGAAACTGATTAGTGGAGGAGTTGGATGCTCGGTATCACACGAGCTCTGAGTACACGACATCGCAATAATTAGCCTTAAGTGCAAGTGGGAGATTGTTGGATATAGTGCCCTCTAAGTCAATTATTGGATCGCAGGTACGTGATTGCAATGATTGAGGGAGGACCTATACTGATATAACAGTCTTACTCGAGATGATAGTATGCTATCTGGTCTGTCTTTATCATCATATATAGATGTTGATAGAGCCTATAGGATTCTTGCTTGACTACCAGCAGTATGATGGCGATCATATATGTGGGAGCTGGGGGTCTATAAGCACATCCTTAAAACTGTCCCTAGTCGTGGGAGTTTCGAGATAGGGCATCGATACTCCAGAGTAGACTAGTGTATACAGTCGAGACACCGACGAGGGGCGGTGGCCGGTCTCACAAGCCACTGGTGTCAGTTGGATCACCTAAGATGTATACAGGTGCTCATTGGGTTATGAGTACACCGGACAGGACTCGCCGGGAACATGCTAGTTGGTATTATACATATCGTCAGATAGCAGTTCCCTGGTGACATGTGTACAGGTTAGTTCATCGACCTGAGGTCGTCATTTGTCTCGTATGAGTTCCCACTGTGCTTAGATTACTACCCTACCACACTCAAAGGAGTTGTGCAAGGTTTTAGTTGGGTACAGTCCCGAGCCACTTTGGAGGGAAGTGAGCGGATCGTCGGGGATTCGTCTCTCCTGGTATTGGGGGTGAGATCGCGCTGTGTTTTGGAGAGCCATTACACGAAATCCCTGGCCAGGGTAATCAAGATATACTGGTAGGTATACCAGTAGTATCTCAGGGTGTTCTGGGTTGCTCTCTGACACGACTTATGCAGCTATTGGAGGTCTGACGTTTACCGACCCCCTAGGCCTAATATGCGATACTCATAGACGAACGTTCCGGACTGTACGGATATTGTCACTGTCAGGCTCAGTAGGGTTTATAGATGAGTTCGCTCGTCAGCTTCCCTTCCAATCGATACATAGGCAAACCGTTACGTACAGCTTGTACCACTGACGTGCTAGTGGTTATACACAGTGCCAGTGTGTTGATGAGTCATTAGAGTCCCCCACAAACACTTTCCCAAGTTCGGGCGAAACGTTGTAGATGCCGTATGGTATTATGGCAAGGTTCGGAAAAAGCACGTGCGTTTTCGCATGTGTCATTTTTCGGGCAGATAATACTGGTAGGCTTTAGTTTAAGCCGGATCCCAGTATTATACTGTGTAGATATAATATCTTTGTCTCAGTTGCATTTATATTCGGTCGCAATATAAATACGGGTATGTTTATACTGTTACGGGGTTATCCTGAAATTCGTTTCAGGATCACTTTTGGAAGTTGCCAGTTTCCAGTTTTCTATCAGCCGTATTTTGACATTCGGTTAAATACGGATTTATCTTTTCTTGAGATGAGTGTGGAAGTTTGTAGAAGCTTCTTGATGTGGTGATGAGGCTTGTGACTCATTAGTGTCATTAATGGTTCATTAATGATGGAGGATGACTAGGTTTTTGTTGATTGGTTTGCATTTAATGCTAGTTAGTGATTCATTCTTTGTTGATAAGTATCCTTGTTATGGTCACCCTCTTGCCATCTCCTACACTCACCCTCCTCTTGATAAATTGTGGCCGGCCTCCTCTTGATAGGAGAGAGATTCATTTTTGATTAAAAAGATTATGGTTTTGGCCTCATGAAAATTAGATTGCTCATTTCTCAATTCGATCGATCCAAAAGGCAACTTCTTTTAACCGTTCGTCCATAGCCTTGGACGTAACGAGACAAAGTATTCTACTCATTCTCTACTTCATCTTGGTCGTCTCTTTTGGCAAACTTGACGGTCGAGTTGCCTCGGTTCAGAGGCGGGAGCCCGTTTAAAGATCCGTCGACGTGATGCCACCTAGACGACGAGACCGGAGATCGAGCAAGTTCGGATCAGTTGCAACATAGCGTGGGATGATGGTTGAAGACCGAAGTACTCGGATCATTCGGTATAACAATTCTACCCTCTTTACAATTTGTTAGTTTAGCTTTAATGGACAATCCGGGATAAAGTACGCGATAGCGCCAGTCGTAAAAGTTTTGTTCCTCATATTGGCGTCTGTTAGACGGCTGGGGCGCTGCCGCGAACTTACAAGTACTGCATACTAACAAGTTTAAAATTTCGATCGACAAAACTTCCCGAAGTGGGCCCCACGTACATCTGGTGTACAGTAATAAAATCTAGGCCCAAAAGTAATATACCAAAAACCACAATTTCCTAAGATGAAACCCCAGAAGAAAAATGACCCACTAAATCACCAAGACGGCCGCGGTTCCGCGGTCAAAGCTAGGCTTTGACCGCGTTTCCGCGGCCGTACGGTTGATTTCGTGGATCGTTTTTCTGCAGTTTTCATTTAAAAGCCTACTCTATTTTCTGGTATATGCAAAATAATTTTTAGGCTTGATAAAAAATCGACAGAAACTTTAACCCAGAAAATTGTAGTTTTCGAAATTCCGTTCGATCGATGTTTTAAACGCGTTAGCAAAAGTTAGTAAAGCATAATTGTAAGGCTCTGATACCACTGTAAGTACAAGGTAGCGCCCCGGCCGTCTAACAGACGCAAAATGCGGAACAAAAACTTTTTGACTGGCGCTATCGTATACGGATCTGCCATTAAAGCTAAACTAACAAACTACAAAGTGGGTAGAAATGTTATACCGAACGATCCGAGTCTTTTGGTCTTCAACCATCATCCCACGCTTTGTTGCGGCTGCTCCGATCTCTTGAATCTCCAGTCTTCTCGTCCAGGTGGCACCACGTCGACGGATCTTTAAATGGGCTCCCGCCTCTGAACCAAGGCAACTCGATAATCAAGTTTGCTAAAAGAGATGACCAAGATTGATGTAGAGAATGAGTAGAACACTTTGTCTCGTTACATCCAAAGCTATGGATGAACAGTTAATGAAGGTGCCTTTTGGAATCGGGTGAAATGAGAAATCTAACTATCTAATTTCCATGAATCCAAATCATATACTTTTTTCCAAATCAACAACCATACATAATTGTGAAGAGGGGCCGGCCACTTATGGAGGTGGGGGGGTGAGTGCAGGAGGGGGGGAGGTGACCACAACATTAAATGATATGAATGATTCAACTTAACACCTTGCACAAACATTAATTGCATACATTGAATCAAAAACCCTAGTCATCAAAACATTAATTGAACAATTAATGCACTAATGACTCACTAGCCACCTCATCATCCTAGTCACCATCTAGAAACTTCTAGAACCTTCCACACTCATCAAGAAAAGATAAATCCGTATTAAACCTAATGTTTAATACGGCTGATAGAAAACAAGAAACTGGCAACTTCCAAAAGCGATCCAGAAACGAATTTCAGGATAACCCCGTAACAGTATAAACATACCCGCATTGGTATTACGACCGAATACAAATGCAACTGAGACAAAGATATTATACCTACATAGTATAATACTCGGATCCGGCTTAAACCAAAGCCCACCAGTATTATCTGCCCGAAATATGACACGTGCGTAAACGCACGTGCATTTTCCGAACCCTGCCATAAAACCATACGACCTCTACAACGTTTCGCCCGAACTTGGGAAACTGTCTGTGGGGGACTCTAATGACCCATCAACACACTGGCACTGGGTATAACCACTAGCACGTCAGAGGTACAAGCTGTACGTAACGGTTGCCTATGTATTGATTGGAAGGGAAGCTGATGAGCGAACTCATCCAGAAACCTTACTGAGCCTGACAGTGACAATATCTGTACAGTCCGGTCCGTTTGTCTAAGAGTATCGCATATCGAGTCTAGGGGGGTGGATAAAATCAGACCCCTAATAACGCGATAATTTGTGTCGGTATGAAGCCCATCACCTCCTGAGAAACTACTGATCCAAATCAGTAATTCTCCACTACCCCGGCCGAGGATTTCTAGTGATGGCCATCCGTGCACTGTGCGACATCAACCCTTAATACCGGGAGAGACGAATCCCCGACGATCCGCTCACTGCCTCCATGTGGCTCGGGACTGTACCCAACTAAAACCTGTTAGCACGTCTCCTTTGAGCGTGGTAGGATAGTAATCAAAGCACAGTGGGAACTCACACGAGACAAATGACGATCTCAGGTCGACAGACTAACCTGTACACATGTCACCTGGGAACTGCTATCTGACGATATGTATAATACCAACTAGCAAGTTCCCGGCGAGTCCTGTCCGGTGTACTCATAACCTAATGAGCACCTGTATACATCTTAGGTGATACAACTGACACCAGTGGCTTGTGAGACCGGCCACCGCCCCTCGTCAGGGTCTCGACTGTATACACTAGTCTACTCTGGAGTATCGATGCCCTGTCTCGAAACTCCTATGACTAGGGACACTTTAAGGATGTGCTTATAGACCCCAGCTCCCACGTATACGATTGCCATCATACTGCTGGCAGTCAAGCAAGAATCCTATGGGCTCTATCAACATGCAATAGTGAACTAAAGCATGTATATGATGATAAAGACAAACCGGATAGCATACTATCATCTCGAGCAAGACTGTCATATCGGTATAGGTCCTCCCTCAATCATTGCAATCACGTACCTGCGATCCAATAATTGACTTTGAGGGCACTATATCCAACACTGTCAAGTTAAAGCGGAGTAATGGAAAAGTCCTAACTCCAGATCTCGATGGCAACATCTACAGCCTAGAAATTATCTCGACATCCCTCCAGCTTTTATTAAATACGTGGGATTAAAAAAGAAGATAATATGCAAATCAAAATATTTTTTATTCATCTATCAAAATTGAAGGGAGAATACAACGATGTTTATAAAAAAAGGGGAATACAACAAAGAAAAAGCCTAGGATAGCGGATTCTTCAGCAGGCCAACCAGATGACCGCTCTTCCATTGAACCTCCATATCGAGCTGTATCGGCGCAGAAAGCTGAGCCCTTTCTTGCTCTTGTTGTCGTTGATACAAGGCGAATCGGCACTCGAGTTCCCCTATGCAACCTTTTGACCCTCCACCATTTTCTTTGTGAAGTTAATGGCTCTATCAAGAGCCACCACTTCCGTCATGACTTATTGGAGAGCTCGCCAGACGTCATAAGCCCGTGTGGCATTAGCCACTAGTTGAGCTTGGAGATCTTCTAAGGCCTTTGAAACTAGCCACCTCTCTGAAAATTTCTGAGTCAGTTTCTTCTTACAAGACCGGAGATTGGCGCCATACAATCCACTCATTCAACTTGGCCTTCAGAAATGAGATGTCTGAGGGAAGGCGATTGTGTTCAAGCTCATGAAGAAGGGTTTCTACTCGCCGATAGTATTCAACATAAGTATGCACCGGCACTTCGTCATGATAGGTGGCGAGAATAGATAAAGAAGCGTTGGCCTCAGCAGCAAACTCCTCTGCCGTGAATGAAGTACTAGTGCGAAGGTCTTCAATAAGATTGGCCAGCGAGCGTAGGCTGTTACTCTCCATCCTTTTAGACATACGTCTTGCGTAAGGACCATCAGGCATACGAACGTGAGACTTAAACGGGGAAGGGGCCGGCAGAACTGTGTCAAAGCAAGGAAAACATAGGAAGGTTAGACACATATCCAAGATGGGAGATAGACAAAAGAATACAAGGACCAAAGTGTTACCCACCCATGGTTATGGGGGGGAAATCTGGGAGATCCCCATGCCCGTATAAAATCTTGACTTCGTCGTCGGCTTGCAAGACTGCAGTTAAATAAACGTGTCAGTATCGCTCAAAGGATAATGGAAAGAGATAGAAAGATACCAACCATCTCCAGAAGAGAGGATGATATACTGGGGAGGTATCATATGTGGGGCTGCCATACTGAATAGACGCAAGAAGGTCTCCTCCGGAGAACGTTCCAATATAGAAGACGCCAACTCCCGCAACTCTGAAAGCACCATAAAAGAGTCAGGACTACTGAGAGATCATAAATTAAAAGAAGCAAAAGATTTGGTTACCTTCGATACTCCTCCCACTCTTAGGGAAGACCGGCTGAGACCCAATATAGGCCATTGGGGAAGCAACGTCGGGAACAACCTTCATATCTTCTGGCGCATCACCTGTGATATCTACGGAGTCCGACGATGGTCCATGAGCTTCATCCGAAGGAATCATAGCCGTCTTAGGAGTTTCTAAGACATGATGTTGTCTCGAAACTGCACCGGCCGCAGAAGTCTCTACAGAAGAAAAAGAGAATGTAAGGACAAGAGCAAAAAAAGTCATATGCTAAACAATATGAAAAGATATATACCGATGCCCCAGAGACCCTAGAGTATAGCTTCCTCAAGTCGTTGCTCTTTTCTCGTCAGCTACGTCTGCCAGGATTCAATTTAAGAAGGAGCTTTACCTGCTCTCCGAGCAGCTTCATCCTCAGAAGCGGCTGATACCGGTCGTTTCAGACCCTTCCCTCTGCCAACGTTAAAGGAGCCGGCGGAGGCATGATAGAGGGTAGGTCAACGTCCTAGAAAAAGATGGGAGTGATGCGTCCCCTCTGGGGGTGTACGTCCTCGGTCTTATCTTGTGACCTTTTGAGGGCCTCAGTACGCTAAGCGGCCTCCTCGGCGGACATGTCCGGGAAGATAAGTCCTTCGTCCAGTTCATACTCAAGCATGTCGTCACCATCAAGAGCATAAGACTCGGGCTCGAGCAGTGCGTCAATCAAAAGCACGACAAACTTCTTCTTCTTTCGGGGACTCGAGCTAACACTCATAGAAGAACGTTTCCTCCCCTTTAGAATCTTTGGACAGCATTGCCCGATCCCAGCTTCATGATCCGACTCGGATAATAGCATGACCTTTGCGGTGCTCCGAGTCTCTATACTAGATTCAGTGCGAATTGGCATAACTGCCGCACGAGGGGCCAGCACCACTGAGGAGCCCTCGGAAAACTACCGCACTACTCTCCCTTAAAGCATCAACTAGCTTCATAACCCGTGGAAAAGTATATGATTCATATAAAGCGTGCCTTTGGTGCACAGCGAATGCACATAATACGTGCATCTCAATCCAATACATAAAGTAATAGAGAGAGAAGTTCACGGGATTTATGCCCAGACTAAAAGTGTTGGAAGAGGTGCTCAAACTATGATATAAATGAGACAACCCTGCAACGCCAATAGCTAAACGTGCTCCCTCAGCTATATGGTGAGCAGGGTAGAAGACATATGCCCTCATGAAGCGACGATGCATAGGCATCGCGAACCAACTAAGCCAGAGACCAATGAAACATATGAAGAATGTTTCCTCGTATATGCCTGGAGCAACGATCTCCTCAAAGGCTACAGCCGACGTGTTCGGAATATAGAATTGCGGCAAATCCTTCTCTTTGGCCAGTAGGTTCTCCAAGCCAAACCCGAAAGGATCTTCAATCCTTGCAAATTTTGGGGCCATTTTAGCTAAAACATTGGCACGAAGGAAGCAAGCAATGAAATCTTCAAAGCTAACTCCTTGCCCTTCGGATGCCACAAATAGGCTCTCATAGATATTTAATACCTTGAACAAGCCTAGATATTTGTGCTGAACAGCGTTCTCAGTCGTTAGGCCCTCCAACATAGCTTGCATTATGGCAAAATTATACTCATCCAAGGGTAGCAGCTCCTCGTAGTGCTCTCTCTTGATCGGCAGTCCAGAAACTTCCCGAAACTCTTCCAGTGAAATAGAAACCTCCCGGTCCACGAATATAAATGTAGGGGTTGGAAGGTTCCATGGGTTCACAAAAGCCTTGACCTGCCAGACGTGGGGAGTATGATAGTAAAACAATGAAGCATACACTGCCTGGTACAGACCAACCTTCTGTAACCACAAACGTTGGGCGGAGAGAATGTAGCGAGCCCAATGGAGATAGCCCATTTGATGTCGTAGGGTGACGCCTATCTTATAGATCTATCCCTAGGGTCGAGCTTCGCCTTAACATATTTGGCGTCATAGAATGTCAATAGCCACTGGAGATTGGTTAGGTATCCCTACTGACGATGGCTCAAGCTGACCTTTAGAGGTCCAGTTAACCACTTCTGTCGCATAAGCAATACACGGACGCTCCGTGTGCTGAATTGAACGGATATGCTCTGTTGGTTCTCCACAAGTGAAGCTACGGAGGCCCCTTATGATGTGAAGATACCAGGTCCCTCATAAGAGAAGATTCTCTTCATTCCTATCATGGTTCCTGATCATAGCCAGCACTTCCTCATCTGAAGGCGACTGCGGAAAAGCAACTTCCGAATGGGTGTAGGGGAAGAAAGGAACTGAAGCCATTGTACCTGAAAAAGGACAAAAGAAGTATCGGCAAAGGACATGAGTTCATTTTGTGGAGATACTATCTCCAACGCTAGTGGACCCCATGAAATCAAAGTGGCAGCTCACTAATGATGGAACATGTGTCCATTGTTTGAATAAAAAAGGATTCTCATTAAATGAGCAGATGGAGTTAAACTCTCAATGTCCCAAAAGTGGGTCCTTGTTAATAATAAAAAGTTTAAATCTGTTCGAATCTGTGAAACAGAGATTTAACCCCTAAAAACCCAGAAGAATATATATTCAAGAACAAGAAGGAAAATCAAGATGGAATTAAATTCCCAAGATTCCTAATACAGGAAGCTTTTCAAAGTGTCGAATTAGAGCTAAGCGCTGCAAACGAGAAAATAATAATGGGATAAAATCCCAGAGTTCCCACTTGGGAAGCTCATGGGTTGAACAAGAGAATTAAATTCCAGAAAATCCCCGAAATGTCAAGATTGACAGCGGGGTAAAATCCCTAAAAAAGAACAAATCGGAGTTAAACTCAAGAATGTCCATAGATTTGAACCCTCGATCAGGACATCAAAATCTATGGTCTACAAAAAAAACCAATTATAAGATCTCTAAAAGATCGGTTCAAGATCAAAAGCTGTGCTCTGATGAATGTGTTATTAGATTTAAAATCCGATAATGTCCAAAATATAATTAGAGCTAAGCTCTGTTCATGATCCTTACCAAAAATTTGGCAGAGTCGACTTTGTTTGAAAGGATTTTTGAAGAAAGAGAACTAAGCATCGAATGAGAATTAAATTCTCAAGAAAAAGAAAACTCAACGAAGAAGATGAACAAACAATGGTCTCTTCAGAGCCAAAAGCTCTATTTATAGGGCATGATGGGATCGGTTCAAGTCCCTCATTTCCCTAAGTGATCCAATGACTATAAAGATGGCACCGTTGCACTCACGTGCAAGACGCGTGAGAGCAACGTTGGGGGGTATTTGTTCCTTTATAAAAAAGGAAGAGAAAAAAGAAAATATGAAACGAAACCCCCCACGTGTTTAACATGTAAGCGCTCACATGAAAAGCATATGGCCGCCGACTTCAGGAGGATTAAATCCTATAATATAGCCTCCACGTGTTGAACACGTGAGTGCTCACATGCAAAGCGAATGAGTGTTGAATTCAGATAAAATTAAAATCTATATGGGCCCACGTGTTAAACACGTGAGCGCTTATGTGCAAAGCACGTAAGCACTGCTCACACACACACACACACACACACACACACACATGACAACCCTTACGTGAAAGCCACGTGAACGTATCAGTTTGAAACGCTATTTTCAGATAGAATTAAATTCTATTTAGGAAATATTTCTCTCTGATATTTCTAATACTAAAAAGATTTTCTCTATTAAACAGAGAACCTCTGGATTCAAAATCCAACGATGATTATAATGTCACCGACCAAATCAAAAGATAGAATCGAACTCTTTGTTAGGAAAATATTTTTCTAATCTTGCTAAAATGGACATAAAATATTTTCTGTTAAATAAAATTCCCTGGATCTTAGATCCAACGGTGGATATAATTTCCCGAGTGACATTTGAGATCAATTAGATCAGCCGTGATCTCTCAATGAGAGATTCTTTCAAACCAATTGATATTTTTTCCTCTCCTATATAAAGGACTTGAGACTTCAAGTATCAAAGATAGATACACACAGGGAGATAGATAGATAGAGAGAGAGACATAAACGCGATAGAGGAGACCCTCCATAAACTTCTGCAAATAGAGAATTTAATTCTCTTCGATGAAAGATCATCTTCCTCCTCCTAAAAAACCCTGGATAAAAACAAGTGAGAATATGTCTCCTTTTTACCTATCATGAATATAAAAATAGGGTTTAATTCTCTTATAAGAACTTAGTTCTTTCTTGAGATCTATGCTCCACAAGACAAATCTCTCATAAGGTGAGAATTTAATTCTCATCGGGAAGATCTTGTTCTTTAGATCGAAGATCCAGGGAAGAACTACGGCGCTTTACCCCTTGCATATAAAAGAGAGAACATGGAAGAATAGAACGTGGAATTGATATTCCAGGAACTTAGTTTCTCTAAAATATAATAGGGTTTTATCCTAATAAGAACTTAGTTTTCACAAAAAAGAAAGAACTTGGTTTCTTGCAACATCTGTAAGACTTTTAGAGTTTAACTCTAATTTTCAGAGTTAATTTCTGCATGAACATGGAAAGGATCATGTGAAAGACACATGAGAATCTTAGAAAATGAAGAAATAAGACTCACGTGAGAACCACGTGAGTGATCAAAAGAGACCTGAAGATAGACCTCACGTGGAAGACACATGAGCGCTGAGACTTTAGTACTTAGCACTACTCACGTGGAAGACACATGACCAATCATGAAGACAATCCTTCACGTACCATTCACGTGAGCGTCATGCGAGCCAGTGCTTAGCACTACTCACGTGGAAGACACGTGAACACCAAGAAACCAGGCTTCTTACTGGAAGAGTATGTGAACACTGAAGCGGGATCTATGATGAAACTTAAGCTTCTGGGCCCAGTGCTTAGCACTGTTGGGAAACAGAGTCCGACATCTAGTCTAAGATTAGACTAACTCTCTAGAGTTTCAAATTCCTTTGATTTTCAAAGGAAAATAAACCATAATTATACGTATTTTAAGTCGACCTTAATCTAAAACAAGATTAACAGTCCTTAAACATATTTTTAGACGATCTTAATCTAAGACTAGATTAATGATCCTTAAATCTCTGAACTTATGGACCTCATTTATATAAGATCTACGTTCTAAGTTCACTAAAAAAATATGATTTACGGGTTTGGACTAATCCTCGCCCTACGGGCATGACAAGATTAGTCTCCGTATACAATTCAAGAGCAACCACATAATAAACAATATATAACACGACACGAAATGACCTACCAGAGAAGGTGAAAATTGTTATCGCTTTACGATAACGTAATTAACTGCAGGGGCTTGCACCTACAGGGAAGAGCGTCCCCACAATAAAAAAACTCTCATCATTGAGGGGGAATCTGATAAGTCAGCTACACGGTCTCATCTATCCAAACCTCCGATATACGCTGCCATGAATCAACTTGGTATCTTCAGAGAGGTGGATGGATATGTTCCATATAGCTTCTGCCCCCAAATTCAGGCTAGACGTCTCCAACGTCTCAGTCCAGTCATCGGCGGTAAATACACCCCCCGACTACCAAAAACTTTATAAAACTCTGTATTGGTTTATAAACTCTATTTGCGATGCTTAACCGCATTTCCATGCTATATACATACACTAAGTACCATGACATCTCTAGTATACTATTATACTTGTTAGAATATATACATTGGATAGAACATAAGTATAATACTAATGATTTCATGTTGCATGGTTCACAAACTCGCATGCTACACCACACATCATTAGTACTGCCATGACATGTAGAATTGCTATGTTTAACCTTATTACAATGTTCATGATAGTATTAGTTGTTATTTACCAAGTTCCATTATTCGAGTGCTATAGTTAGTATAATTACATGATATAGTTGCCAAATGTTGCATGAATGAATCATTCACTGTTGATATCATAGATTTGATATTTTATAGATTTGAGAAACCACTGGAATCTTTTACAAAACGGATTATGTTTTCAAAAGTTTGGTTTTCTCATGATATGATGATTTGACGTTCACCATGAGTTTTGGTTTTCATGATGAGATATCCGAATCGAGGTACATGTTAACCGATTACAGATACATGGTAGACCCGGTTCGACTCCGAGGGGAAAAAAGACCATAGAAAGGTACGGGAAGCCTAACGAGGATGATCAATTCAGGAGGTGACATTCGAGCGCGACGGATATCCAGAGGATTCCGACCGTGGCAGAGTTGATATTAGGAGAGGGCCGATCGGTTAGACAATGCTATGATATCCATATTTTTAGTATCGATGATAAACATGAGTTTGATGAGGATTTGATGATGACTGATAATGCGACTTCATTTATATTGCACTTGCATTCATTGTTACGCATATCATATTATATCTTGTGATATATACTTCTATTCACATAGTTGACGACTCACCCCCGTTGTGCTTTAGCTTCTTGCAGGACGGACCGCACGGACCCTTAGCGGCGTCATAGACACATCTTTTTGGGTTCATTGCATATTTTGCTAGGTGGGTTACACGCACAGTAACCGCCTCTTTGTATATATTTTACCTTGTATCTAGTGTCACTCCATCAGACCACCTGTATTATCTGACTTAGATCGAGTTGTGACTTATGTATATTCATTTGGGTCAAACTCGGATAGAGTCAACTAGTTAGCTTTACTTACGCGGTTTATTTATATATTTGCTTGTGATCTTTCACTTTCGAGTGTCGTATATAACTGCGTGGTTGTGATTCCGCCGATTAGTGTTGAGATAGGTCGCAAGCAGGGATGCCGTTATATTTATATGTTTATGTACTTGTTTTTATCAAAAATTATAAAGGAGGTGCTGCCGAAATTTCAAAAACGAAAACATTTTCAACCCTATTTCAAAACACTTAACATATGCTTTAAAACAAACAATCCTTATGAATAAAACTGCATTTCATGTTAAATACTTTTTTTTAAAAACTTCACATTTTTTATTCTTTAAAAAGGTTTAGATCTTGGTTTTTGGCTTACTTGGATCGCGTCGACATCTTTAGACGTCACGTGATCTAAGTATCGGTCACGTGCCAGTTTGGGTCATGACAAATTTGGTATCAGAGTGCTAGCTTTAAGCTTTATCGAGTTTTAGGGTTGACTATGTGGAGTCTAAGGGATATATTTTAGGAACTTAGGCTTAACCTTACGGAACTTAGACTTGACTTTGGGGGTATTAGACCCGAATTTTCGTTATGTAGGTTGACCTTGGTATAATGGAGTAGATAATTCACGTAGAGTAACGTAGCGTACGTATGTTCTGCGGCATATTTACGATACGATACTCCGCTTAAGTAACCTTAGAATTTATGTCTTGTTAACTATTTCCTTGACTCTCTGTATCCTTTTGTTCCTGTTTTACACCTTAACAACTCTCGTTTTCTTGTTCTAGTTGCCATGGATACGCGAGCCGAGAGAGCCGCAGATAGGGATTCAGCCAGGGCAGATCCACCAGTGATAAGGATGACCAGATGGTTATCCCGACGGCACAGGGACATGTTGATCCTCCTGTTCCCGACCGGATGACTAGACTGGAGGAGGGCATGTTGGGCTTACAGCATATGATGGGGTAGTTGGCTGAGGCCATCCGGATTCAGAGGCAGGATGATGTATCGCCTATTTTAGAGCCTGTTGTACCTCCCGTTCGAACAGTAGCTCCCGTTGTCACAGGGGTTATGGAGTTATCACTTCCGGAGTTTATGAGGCTGAAGCCTCCGGTGTTCATAAGGACAGATGCAGCAGAGGATTCTCAGTCGTTCCTTGACAGGATGGCTAGAATCAGTAGGTCCTTGAGGTTCTCAGATGAGAGGTCGGTGGAGCTGACTAGTTTTCGATTGGAGGGACTTGTCCAAACTTGGCACGAGTCGATCGAGAGAGGTCGAGCAGCAGATCTTCCTCTGATGACATGGGCAAAGTTTTCCGAGGTCTTCCTAGCCTGATTTCTTCTGCTAAGCATGAGAGATGCCGGAGCTCGTAGTTGTAAGGCGTTGCGCAAACCAGCGAGTATATCTATAGATGACTATGACTTGCAGTTCACCCAGCTGTCGCATTATACTCCGTATTTGGTTCCCACCGAGGAGCTCAGGATAAATAGATATATGAAGAGTCTTAATACCCAGTTTGTCATGCCCCGCTTTTCGGTGTATGGATAAGGAGACGTGACTGGCCCGCGACGTATTTACTCAGAACTAAATACGCTAAGTGTAAATAAGCAATATAATGTAAATGTGCACAAGAAAGACATGAGATGTAAAAGAACAACTTTTTATTTATTAAACATTCTTTACAATGCAACTGAAAAGTAAATACAATATGGAAAGTAATGCCTAAACAATGGCATGAACTGAAAGTAAAGTATATACAAGTGAACTAAAGCTCGGGGTCCTCGATGAACTGCTCCAAGTCTTCTGAGTCGGGCTCAATCTCCAGAGAGTCGGGTCCTCCTGACAACATTCCAAAGAAATAATAGAAAAAGGAATGTCGTCACCGAACAATCGCTCGGTAAGTCCCAAAGAGAGATAGAAATAGAATAGACGGATAGAGAGTATAGCTGATATAATGTATGATTGTTATGTTATCGCTGTTATTTATAGCTTGGTACAGAATATGCCAGTGTATACGAGAGGAGTCCAACTATTCCGTGGACTAAGGTATACGGAGCACAAAGAACCGTTAAGCCACGGAACAACAACAATGCATATTCAGGTTAGGTGTATTAAAGTGACCATCATCATGCCACTTTAACACAATCCGTACCAATCTACCCCTTTTAAACCCCGTAATGTTTATTGTATTGTTATGTAGTGATTTATAGATATAAGACTTGCCGAAACCATGATATAAATTGTTCATGTAAACGGATAAGGATATAAATAGATAGTCATGTAGGCAAGTCAATGTATATCCATGGTTTCAGTCAAATCAAGTCAGGTTGATATAAATGGATTCATATTGTAATGAAATTATATCAAGTATGGATTGTATTCGGATTAAACTGAGATTTTGTCCGAGTCAGACACTTAAACAGAATTGAAGTCCTGAATTAAGTTTTGGAGCTATCGGTAACTGCTGCACATGGACAGCAGGATTTGTGTCTTTTTCCAAGACAATTACCATATTGATAACCCCGTTTTAGTTGTCTATCTTAAATAGGCAAGCACCCACTTTCTCCGTCTTCCTGAGGCTCAAGAGAATTGGTCCCGCTTAAACCTATATTTACTAGCGTCCTTATTGTAAATTAATATAACTTGAGGGGGTTTTATGAAAAATAGTTTTGATATATTTTCAAAATAAACCTCAAGTGTTTATTTATCGTCTTTAGGGTTTTCATAGATATAATTTTTATAAGATGAGATATTCTAGTGGATATAAACCTAAATTGAATAGTATATGGTATTTTCATGTAAATTGACTTGTATTGATTTGTGATGGTAGTTTCATGAAATTTAGGATTTCTTTGTTTAGAAAACATGGATATTTTTATGTATATTTTAAATAGATAGGTTGATAATATTATATATAACTATTAGAAAATAAATTTATTTATTAAATATAAATTACGTTTTCTTAGAAATTGTAAAAAAATTCCATCGAGATCGTAGCTCCGTAAGGAGGTCTGCATCTCGCCCTACTAGTCCGATAGATGTGCGATAACACGCACCAACCAAATCGGATTCCCCAAAATGGGTTGTAAGGACATAATTGTATGGAATTTGATTAAACAATTAAAAGAAATACGGTTTTGATGGTTTATGGTATTTAACTGTAAAATTCGCCTTAGCCATAAAAAAATATTGTTTTCAAACCATCGTGCTATGTCATGATGAGTGTTATGATGAGGTAGGTCATTACCTCATGAGTATTCTAAAGGTAATATGAGTAATATGATGAATTGATGTCGTAGGTAAACTTTGTGGTATTTAAACGAAAAAGTGTAATACAAGTTGCATAGAACTTTATTTTGAGTTGAAACTTGTTCTAAATATTGTTTTATGGTTGCTAAACAAAATATTAAGAGATGGTTGATTTGTTGTTAAGAAAAGTTGGGTTTTTTAATGAAATTAGAATCGGAAATCAGAATAACTCCGCTTCCGACGAGTTTTAATGAGAGATTGTTTTAGAATAGAAAAGAGTAGGGGAGAGAGAACTTATGGATTTGGAGAAGGGAGAAGAGATATATGAACAAGTTGTTTCTTCATGGAGTTGTGGTGTCACCGGATTTGTCCCGAATCGTCGCCGGAACTTGACCTTGGGTTAACTCCACTTGTATAACTTTTTGGACTTGGAAAACTTTGAGTGTTTTGACAGTGGATTTCAGAATAGAGAGGGATGTGGGGTGGTATTTATAGGATGTGGGGTGGTATTTATAGGATAGAATTAGGGTTTAGGGTATTAAATGAGAATTAATATTTGTGTTTAAAGCTCAATTTAATTCTCTGTTAATGTGCAGGAAAATCAAACAGAAGAGGAGTAGTGGGGGGGGCAAGGGGTGTTGGGGTAAAATTTTTGAAGCATTTCCTACAGGGGGCCCGACGTCGCCGGCCCAGAGGAAGATCTCGCTGGCCAAAGTGTGGGTGTGTGTGCTTGGATTGAAGCCACGTGTCATGTTCAGTACAAATAACATTTTCCACATGTTTGATTTTAGTGACTTTCCATTTTTACGTGTATTGCACGTGTAAACTTTTGGGCTTCTAAAAAGTTAAAAAGAAAAATCACTAAAAATAATATATGGCGGGGAGATTTGAATACAGGGGCTATGTCACAGCAGTGCAAGGCTTTACCAATGAGCTACAAGTGTTTTCTTGCTGTTCTAAAACAATTCAAATGCTTATAGCATACACAGGGGGGATATTGTAACATTTCATAAAAATTTAAAATGTTATTTTGTAATTATTTAACAATAAAATGAATTTATATATATGAGACAACATTTGTCTTTTTTTTTAAAAAATCTATTTTTAAATATGTCATGAAAAAATATGTTGTTCTCATTTGAGTATTAATTTAATTCTCTTTATTTTGAAAAAATTGAAAAGATGGGAAAGGTTAGGTTATAGTGTACTCACTCTCACCACAACACAACACACTTATCCCAACAAATATCTAACAAATATCTATCATATATCAATTGTGTCATGTCTAGCACCACTTATTCCTTACATCTTTTTTCACAAATACAAAAGAATTTTCCTACCTCTCCTTCACCCTCACACAAAAACCTAACCGCCCTCTATCAAAAATCACCATAGTTGTTGATAAGCTCTTCATGTAAAGCGGTCAAGACACCAAGTTTAATATATATTTCTTCAAAGATCTTCATTTAGATACCACAAGAGCTTGGATCTCACTCAATATTCTTCAAATGGTAAAAATCCAATTTTTATTCAAGTTGTGTTCTTATCTTACATAGTTTATGTGGTTTTGTGTATAATTTCTACTGGTTTGGGAAAAATAGAAGTCTTTCAGTACTTGTATAGTAAGTTTTTAATGTTTTTGAAATAGAATTTTAGTGTTTTTGGTACTTAAATGATATCTACTATTATTTGAGAGCTCTGAAAATTTATCAAATCGTTTTTCTGAGATGGTGAGACCAACTTGAGACTACACCCAAAGCCTGAACCCAACTGGAGATGTCTTGGCCGCAGATTTATTGCATATGGACGCAAATTATGGTTTCGAAGTTGAATCATGGTGTAGGGTTTTCACAGTAGCTCCTAGACATCTGAATTAGACCTTTTTATACTTTGTTTTGTCCTATATTTCCTGTCAAAAAATCTGGAGTACGTATCTTATAAAAGTTTGATATTTTACGTTTTAAAAACTTAAGCTTTGGTTTTCGTTATTGCCGGGGGTAGTCTGATATAGATTGCACGCGTTAGAATGCGTCGATCGTACACCCTAGTCTATGTGCATTAGAATCTTAGTAATGTTTGTGTTTTGAATCTTACAAGTGTTCTTGATTTAATATATAGGATCGGTCGTGGAGGCGTCCGACACGGCAAAGAAGCGCAAAGCATTCGCGAGCTTTGTCTAGCACATGTCGATTTTAGGTGATTAGGAGGACATCTACAAGTGGGAACTCGGGGAGATGGCGTATAGCACTCCCGACTACCAGAAGATTTATAAAACTCTATATCGGTTTTTAAACTCTATTTGCGATACTTAATCGCATTTGCATGCTATATACATACATCGAATACCATGACATCTCTAGTGTACCATTATACTTGTTAGAATAGATATATTGGATAGAATATAAGCACAATACTAATGATTCCATGTTGCACAGTTCACGGACTCGCATGCTACACCACACATCATTAGTACTTCCATTACACGTAAAATTGCTATGTTTAACCATATTACAATGTTCATGATAGTATTAGTTGTTATTTACCATGTTCCATTATTCGAGTATTGTAGTTAGTATAATTACATGATATAGTTGCCAAATATTGCATGAATGAATCATTCGCTGTTGATATCATAGATTTGATATTTCTATGGATTTGAGAAATCGCGGGAATCTTTTTCAAAACGGATTATGTTTTCAAAAGTGCGGGTTTCTTGTGATATGATGATTTGATGTCCACCATGAGTTTTGGTTTTCATGATGAGATATCTGAATCGAGCTAGGGGTTAACTGATTACGGATACATGATGGACCCGGTACGATTCTGAAGGGCAGGAAGACCATAGAGAGGTACGGAGAGCCTAGCGAGGATGATCAATACCGGAGGTGACATTAGAGGGCGGCGGATATCCGGAGGATTCCGACTGTGGCTGAGTTGATATCAGGAGAGGGCCGATCGGTTAGACGGTGCCTACAATATCCAGATTTTTAGTGTCGATGATAGACACAAGTTTGATGAGGATTTGACGATGACTGATATTATTCTTATGCGACTTCATTTATATCGCACTTGCTTTCATTATTACGCATATCATATTATATCTTGTGATGTATATTTCTGTTCACTTAGTTGGAAACTTACCCCCGTTTTCCCTTAGCTTCTTGCAGGACAGACCGCACGGACCATAAGCGGTGTCACAGACACATCTTTTGGGGTGCATCGTATATTTTGCTAGGTGGTTTACACGCACAGTAACCGCCTCTTTGTATATGTTTTACCTTGTATCTAGTGTCACTCCATCAGACCACATGTATTATTTAACTTAGATCGAGTTATGACTTATGTATATTCTTTTGGGTCGAACTCGGATAGAGTTGACTAGTTAACTTTACGTACGCAGTTTATTTATATATTTTCTTGTGATCCTTCACCTTCGAGCGTCGTATATAATTATATGGTTATGATTCCACCGATTGGCGTTAAGATAGCTCCCAAGTGGGGATGTTGTTATATTTATATGTTTATGTACTTGTTTTTATCAAAAATTATAAAGGAGGTGCTGCCGAAATTTCAAATAACGAAAACATTTTCAACCCTATTTCAAAAAACTTGACATATGCTTTAAAACAAACAATCCTTATGAATAAAATTGTGTTTCATGTTAAATGCTTTTTTTAAAACTTCACCTTCTTTATTTTTTAAAAAGGTTTAGATCTTAGTTTTTGGCTCACTTGGATCACGTCAACATTTTTAGATGTCACGTGATCTAAGTGTCGGTCACGTGCCAATTTGGGTCGTGACACCTACATACTACACCAAGTGCGTAAGCTATATTTGGTCATGTACACAACATCGTATACATGATAGACCTCACCGCCGAAGTGTAGGGTGTAACACTCACGTGAGCCCTCTCCTCATCAGCCTTGAGAGACATTTCTTTAGAGAGGGTGATTCCATGACAAGCGTGTAAATTACCGCACTTAGAATCTTCCATAATAAATTTCTTTAGTATGGAGTCAATGTAGCTGGACTGGGACAATCCCAACATCCTTTTATATCCAACCCTATAGATCTTAATTCCCAAAATGTAGGAAGTATCACCCAGATCTTTCATGGAGAATTTTTGTGACAAGAAAATTTTGACCGATTGTAGCATAGGAACATCATTTCCTATAAGGAGAATGCCATCCACAATACGACAACACTCCTTACAACCTTTATATAGATGCATGGTCCATCTACATTTTTGATGAAATCAAACTCTTTGACTGCAACATCAAAATAGATGTTCCAACTATGCGATGCCTACTTCAATCCATAAATGGATTTAAGCAGCTTGCATACTTTTCCGCTGCTCCCGCTGTCTACGAAGCCCTCTGGCTGAGTCATATACACATTCTCTTCTATATCACCATTTAGAAAGGCAGTTTTGACATCCATTTTCCATATCTCATAGCCATGGAAGGCAGCAATGGAAAGTAGGATCCGGATAGACTTAAGCACAGCCACTGGAGAAAAGTTTTTGTCATAGTCCACACCTGGTCGTTGACGAAATCCTTTTGCTACAATTCTAACTTTGAAAGCCTCAACCTTTCCATCTGCACTGATCTTCTTTTTGAAGTTCCATTTGCTCCTAATGGGTTTTACCCCTTCATGAGCGACCTCTAAAGTCCATACTTTGTTGGTGTGCATGGATTCTATCTCGGATCGTATAGCACCCAACCATTTCACAGAGTCTCCATTTGTGATGGCCTGCTCGAAATTAATAGGGTCATCATCTTCTATGATGATATCCTCCCTATCAAGAGAAAACCGTAGTATCTCTCGGGTGGGTGAGGATTCCTACTAGATCTGTGGAGTGGCTAAGGTTCGTCGGGCTTTCTTAAAACTTCAGGTTCGACCGAGTCTTTCGTGGCATTTTGTGGTTCTGGAATTTCTTCCACTTCTACCGTGCTCCCACTAATTTCGTTTGCAAGAAATTCCTTTTCTAAAAAGTTGGCATGTCGAGAAACAAACACATTTTGTTTCTCATGGTAGAATAGATACCCTCATGAGTGCTTAGAATATCCCACAAACTTGCACAAAACTGACTGTGTCTCGAGTTTGTCCGGATTTTTCTTTTTTACATAAGTTGGACAACGCCATATCTTAATAAACTTATGACATGGTCTCTTTACTTCCTATACCTCATATGGAGTGGTAGGCACGGACTTCATTGGAGCCCTATTCAAAACATATGCAGCTAACTCTAGCGCATAGTGCCAGAATGATAAAGGTAATTCAGAAACACTCATCATAAAGCGCACCATATCTAATAGGGTATGATTCCTCCGCTCTGATACACCGTTGTGCTGTGGTATATACGGAGAAGTAAGCTGAGAGAGAATCCCATTCTCTTTTAAATAGTCAAGGAATTCCGTGCTCAAGTATTCCCATCCTCGATCAGATTAAAGGATTTTGATACTTTTGCCCGTTTGGTTCTCTACTTCAGACTTTTATTCTTTGAACATCTCAAAGGTTTCAGACTTGTGTTTCAATAAGAACACATATCCAAACATAGAGAGATCATCGGTGAATGTAATGAAATATGAGTACCCACCCCTCGCATGTATAGACATTGGACAATATACATCACTATGTATGAGTTCTAAGAGTTCGCTAGCTCTTTCTCCATGTCCCGTAAATGGAGTTTTGGTCATCTTTTCTTTGAGATAAGACTGACAAGTTTCATAAAATGTATACTCGAACGGATCCAAATATCCATTCTTATGAAACTTGGTTAGTCTGGTCTCATTGCTATGACCAAGTCTACAATACCACAAGAAGGCTTCATTCATTCCTGAACCCTTCTTCTTATGTGTGTGTTGTACATTGAAAACTGTATTTTGATTAAAAACATATATACTATTACATAATTTACCAAACCCAATCAACACTTGATTAAGGTAAATGTTCATAACATTTTTCTCTAAGACAAAGTTATATCCATCTTTATATAATAAAGATACATATATTATATTGTGAAGTATAGATGGTACATAGTAACAGTTGTTCAAAATCATAGTATTTCCATTTGGCAACACAGGATGATATTCGCCAACGGAATCAGCAGCAACAATTGCTCCGTTTTCTACTTTGAGGGTCATATCACCAGGTCCCAACAACCTACACTTTTTCAAACCCTATAACAAATTACAGATGTGAGACCTTGATCTGATATTTAATATCCAAAAAGTAGGGTTGACTGAGAAACAGTTCTCAATAACAAAAACACATGAAGATGAGGCATTAGTATGCTTCTCCTGAAAATCCTTGCATTCTTTCTTTCATTGCCCAGACTCATGACAACCATTGTCATGAGTTAGAGAGGTCTGAACATTACCTAGCCCGGCATTATAAATAGGTTCGGTAAAGTTTTTATATTCTAGTATTAACCAAGGGCCGTCATGGTCGTGCCAGAAGAGAGAGAAGAAACACCTAGCGTGCGCTCCTATAAGATTAGATTGGTTTAATAATTTATCTAATCAGAATGGCTCCCACTATTTCGTCGAATTTTCCTTCAAACCCTAAAAAGAGAATTAACCAGAATCATCATCACCCTACAAGCTCACTAACCGGTCAGCCAGGCCTATGTAAATACTAAGAGGGAGGCTCTTCGTGCCTTCACACTGACCTAATTAAATAACCCATGTTCTTTAGAGGTATAACCCCGTAAACACCTTTCTAGACACCTACTGAGTTAGTTTATTGTGAAGGTGATATTCTCCCGAGAGTAACTATTACTCACAGTGGGAATCGGGATCCAACTATCACATAAAAGGTATGCAATCACATTGCCAGTTTCAACAATTGAAACTCCCGATATGGTTTTTACCCCTAACGACTTATGACCTTGACGGAGGCCAACAAACTATAAGCCACTAGTCAAATTCTACCCGTCATTTAGTGATTAATTCAAACCCACCCGCACTAGCCCTTGACGAAGGCCAACAAAGTCGTGCGACTGTCCCGCCTAATCTTATCAACATGAAGTAGAAAAACATCACTTAGCTATCGCACACTACGTCTTGACGGAGACCAACAAACGCATCACGAATACTAAGTGATACTTATCTGAAATGACGGAGGGCTACGACTGGTTGTGATGAAAACCATTAACGTAATGAACTTGATATCGTCGAAAGAATCGAGTGGTTTTGAAAACGAGTGGTTTTTGAAAACTGATTGGTTCCTACAACATCGGTTTAGGTTTATATTAATCATATTAATATACTCCCATCATTTAACACCTATCACACTAGAAAATAGAGTGTTTTATATGCCATCGGCATTCATCACGGGGTATTGGGTCTTCACTGTAAGGTTACTTAATTTACGGTAGGGCGGATATAGGGCTAGCGTGGATGCAAAACATATAGAAACACTTATTATGCATAAAAGAAAATATGATGCATTTATATGCCATCCACATTCTCCCTGGGGTATCGAGTCTTCACCGTAAGGTTACTTAACTTACGGCAGGGCGGACGCAGGGTGGACACGGATGCAAAATATATAGAACCGTTTATTTATATATATAATCATCACAGACAAGTAATCACATTACAGGTATGCAGTAATCAACAAGAAAAATAGAATAGCATATATACTAGGAATCCTGCATTTCGTTTGAACTACAAACGAAACGCAACATTCCAAGGTCGTGTGAGTAGCCCTAACATAAATGAACCAACACTCCTACGAGCGCGGCGAGCCACCCGCCAATCTTAGAACGAGATAACCCGGCCTTAACACTTTAAAGGGGCTACCTAGCTCATTCTAGGATCCTGCGGCCCAAGCACTCCTCTGCGGGGAAAACATCAAATGTAAAATACATACAAGGATACGACGGTCTCAACCCGACCGCGTTCTGAATAAAAGAATAATACATTTACATTGAATCGAATAGATGTATTACAGACAACACATTTGTACATTCATAAACACACGAGGGGATATTCGTCACAACAATCCAAACCAAACCAAATTCAAATCACACCAACACAAATAACTAATGTGCAATCTCTTCTAATTGATCATGCATCAATTAGGCAACGTTTACCAACACATTTCCTTATCCGTGTCCGAGTCGACTCGATCAAATATTTTGATCGAGTCGCTTCGAAGCCGTGGGATTAGACTTCCAAAACCCGCGAGGTTGAACACTCGAAATATCAAAGACATGATATTCAAGCGCACCCCGGCACCCGAAAACCAATCTTTTTGCCTCTAAACGAATCCTGAAGGACCAGAAATGTGCCCGAGTGTCCGATAGGGCGATCGGGCATAACTAGCGGCAGATCCAAAAACCCAAGTCAGCCAGGGCAAAAAATTTAAAGGGTATAAAATGTCATAGTGAATGAAACATACAACTTTTAACCTGTACGGATGTAATTAAATTCGTTATTTTTTTTTAAGTTCATTTACATCTGAATATAGCTATTGTTTATTTAATGGATGAATTCATTTTTCAATTACTTACCTTCTACAATTTTGCATAAGCTTTTATTAAAGAAATGTTAGTAAAAAATAATTATCAATTTTGCATAAGCTTTTATTAAAAAAAGAAATATTACTAAAAAATAATTATCAAGAAAAATAGTGCGCCCAACCAAAGGACTCGGAACCTGGATCTGAAGCAACAGAGCTTCAAGCCTCAACAAACAGCCCCTTTGATCCTTCTTAAAACATCCTATAGCACAAATTATATATACGTATAATTAACTTATTGATTGACCTTACCATATCGACACCGCAAATCCAGGGAGGGCGACCATCTATTCTTACCTCTATATAGATCCGCCCTTGGCACAACCCCAAAGATCCTCAGAGGGTCTAGAGGGTACCCCCAACCCAAGACCACCACTAGGTGGTCTCAGGTTGGGGACAGAACCAGAGAGGGTTTCTGCCTCAATCCTGAGACCACCTAGGGGTGGTCTTAGGGTTGGGGCCCTACCTTAGGCCCCTGTGGACTTCCCGGGGTGACCCCGATATCTTTCACGGGTCTTGGTTCGAACCAAGTACCCGTAGGGATCAGATAAATGTCAATAAGTTGGGTTTTAGGGCTGCATTTAAGAAACGGTTTTTAAAAGTGTGGGTTTTCATGAATTCTAAAGACACAAATGTTATTTTTAGTGTATAGATCGGAATCTGATACCATGTTAGGATGCTTGTGCTAGTGTTGCTACACTAGTGGACCAAGCGAAATACATAACAAGAAAATTTGAAGCAAGCACGAGCAACCATACCCAAAAAATCATCCATAACCTAAAAATAGTACGAACTAGAAAGCATAATTAAGCAAGTTTGGGTTTTGAAGGAACTACATCTGTAGTTTGTCTACAAATATATAGAAGACCCTTTTCCAAACTTCTAGTTGCCCGGAACAAACTTGATCGTTGATCTTTCTCGCCGAAGATGATCCACTTGAAGGAAACTCAACCCAAGCTATTGCTTCACCAAATGAATCAATCTAATGAAGCAACTTGCTCTCACTTTTGCTAAAAGAAAAGAGGAAGATGATGTGGAATATGATCACTCGCTTGTTCTCTCTATTTCTCTTTTGCTCTCCAAAATATCAAGAGAGATAAAAAGGATGAAGGAAAAATATGAAATAAAAGAGAAGCAACCATTCTAGCCTTGTCAAAAACATGAAGTAAAAAAGAACCAACCATTCTAGCCTTGTCATCAAGTCTAAAATGTGCTAGAAAATTCTAAAATTCTCTACACTTCTGTTTTATTCATGCTTCATTTCTTTTATCAATAAAAAGAAATGAATCATTTCTTTTATATTGATAATAATAAATGAAGTGTCCCTTCTAAATGAATGTATATCATATACACAAACATACAACTAGTATATGTATCATATACATATACAAGTATTTGTATCATATACAAATAGCAAATGAGAGATAAATAGAAAGTGACTATAATACTAGAATATATATATATATATATATATATATATATATATATATATCAACACTTGATTTAATAATCCGGCTTTCTAATGAGCCAGCTAGTATTATGTAAACGTCCGATTAATGTACGCGTATCAAATACACGTATTAATCGAACTCCCGTAGGTATCACCATACGGGAACTATATCATTTCGCTTGAGCCGGAAAACCCTCTGTGTGGGACTCTAAAGACTCGACAATACGTTAGCAGCAGGTTAGGATCATATCTGATTGATCTGAAACATTTTCAGATCAATCCCCTTACGGGTTAACCCATAAGCACGTCAGCGGTACTAGCCGCACGTAACGGCTATTCATGTATTGATCGAAAGAAAGGTCGACAAGCAAGCTCATCCGTACCATACAAAGCCTATTAATGACAACCACCGTACAGTCCGGTCTCTCCATTTGAGAGTGTCGCATACCAGGTCTAGGGGGTAGATCCTGTCAGATCCCCAATAACCCAATAAGTTATGCCGATGTCAAACTTATAACCATCGAAGATACAACTGACAACATTTATCAGTTTATCTTAACCGCCCAGACCAAAGACTTATGGTTATAGTCAATCAGGCACAACACGATATCAACTCCCTATACTGGGAGAGACGAATCCCCTCGACCGCTCACTGCATCCATGTGCTTCGGGACTGTTCCCAACTAAAACTGTATGCATGGCTCTTCAAAGCCGTGGTTAGGTGGTAATCAAAGTATAATAGGAACACACACAAGAAACTATGACGATATCAGGTCAGAAGACTACCATGTACCTATGTCATCAGAGAACTGCTATCTGACAATAAGTATAATACCATCGAGGAGTTCTCGATGGGTCCGTTCGGTGTACTTGATCACCAATGAGCACCGTATACAATCTTTGGTGTCAAACATCAATGGCTATGGGACCAACCATCGCCCTCCTACCCGATCAAAAAATCTATACACTAGTCATCTCTGGAGTACCAATGCCCAGTCTCGATACTCTCACGACTAGAAACATTTAAGGATGTGCTTATAGACTACACAGGCCCCACTAGTATGATCCATATCATAATCCTGATAGTCAAGTAAAGATCATATGGGCTTTATTGACATGTATTAGCAATACGTAATAACAAATAAAATATATACGCATGAAAGATAAAGACAAACCAGATATCATACTATTATATCGAGCAAGAATGTTCTCTCTCTCTCTCTCTCTGTGTGTGTGTGTGTGTATGTGTGTGTGTGTGTATTCAAACACAATTACAATAATTGCCTCTAGGACATACATATCTAACATGATTGTGGAGGAAGAGAGAGGAGAAGAGATGGAGAGATCGATAAGGTTTTTACATTTGATGTGTTAAGAATGGTGGTTGCGAAGCTTATGGTGGTGGTTATGGTGTTTGGGATGGTGGTCATAGTGGTGGAAGTGTTTGTTAAGAGAATTGGTGGTGTGTGGGTGCTGTTTATAGGATGTGGCTATGATGTGCTAAGGTATTTGTCGAAATGATTGTGAAGAATTTGGAAATATCTGTGGTCGTGGTGGATATGAATATGTTGGATTTGGTGAGGGTAATTGTGTTCGTAAAGATGCTGCAGAGCTGTGGGTGGTGGGTTGAAGTTGAGATTAGGATGGGTAAGAGTGATATCCCTTGCGCCTCCCTCGCTCGCGGTGTCTCCGCCTCCGCAGCACCTCCACCGCTCGCTCCGTCCTCGACCTCCTCCACCTCGACCCCCAACCTCATCACCTTCAACGTCATGATCTCCGGCTACTGCAATGACTCCCACGACCCCCTCTCAGCCCTCGTCTTATTCCGCTCCACGCTCATTAAGTTAGTATGTATCAAATAAATTTTTCAATATGTGTCAAACTAATTTAGTTTTTGTTGTAATAAAATTATGTCAATGAATGAGGCTTGTAATGTGTTTATATAAATACTTGAATAATGATGATGTTGTTTGTTGTAACAAATTTATGTTAATGAATGGTGTTTGGAATGTATTTGTATAAATGGTTGAATGATGATGATGTTTAGATTGTGTTTGTATCAATATCCTTTTAGATGGTGATTAGAATATGAAATATGATTTGTAAGTGTGAATTAATGGCCACGATGTCGGGGTCCACATAAGTGGCGGCGGCGACGATCAAATGCAAAAGACGTTGATTGATCATAAAAAGTGTGTCTATGTGTGTTCTAAATGAAAGTGTAGCTTAGCACCATGATGAGGTTCTAGTGGCATCAAGAATGCCCAATTTTAATTTTTACCTGGTGCTAAGTTAGACTAACAAGATATTTACTAGAATATTAGGATTTTCTATGATGATATAAACTACTAAAGAGAAAGAAAGGAGGTTACACCCTTGTAGATCGAGTCCTTCTCTTCTCTAGCTCCGGGTTGTGGTCCACGCGACTCCACTAGGCTCCACTTCAAGATGAAAGAACCTCCTTCGTGATCTTCGCGCCAAAGGCGATCCACCCGAAGTCCACTAGCTCAAGCTAACCCTTCACTAATCTCATTAGTGAAGGCAACACTCCACATCAAATTGCCAATCTAATGTGAGATGGTGAAGTAGGGGTTTAATTTGCTCACTATAGTTCTCTCAAGTTCAATGATTCACATTACATGTGAGGGTGGAGGTGAGGTGAAGAAAATTGTAGAGAGAAAAAGGAAGCAAGAGCTCAAGAAAATGGCTAAGGCATGAACTCAAGAGTGTATCCAAGCATAGAATGAGAAAATGAATATCTCTCTCCTCATTTATTCAAGCATGAAATAAAAATGCAATAATAAATTGCAACCATACTTGAATAGTAAGTCAAGAGTAATATACAAATAATAAAACCCATGCCTTGCCCATTCCACAAATATCTCTACAATTTACACCTCATTTTTCTATTTTCTTAAAATAGAAAAACATGCCATGCTTCATATAATATATATATATATATATATATATATATATATATTTATATATCAAATATACATCAATATATATACACACACATAAATAAAGCAATTAATGAGCTAATGATATTAGTTAATATATAATTATATCAAATATAATTTATATCAAATTATTAAATCAGCACTTGATTTAATAATCCGGTTATATCATATACGACCGACTAATAGCATTTATTTTTTTATCACATTATCAAATCGACACTTGATTCGATAATCTGGTTATATCACATATAACCTAACCGATACCAGATAACTGCCAGATTACAATACGGTATCACATACACATATTTAATCAGGCCGACGCACATATCACATATGTGCCCTACTTCGTTTTGCTTGAACCAGGAAACTTCTGTGTGGGACTCTAAAGACTCGTCAATATGCCAGCAGTAGGTGATGATCACGTCAATCACCTACAAGCCGTCAGCGGTATTAGCTGGACGTAACGGCTACCCGGGTTTTGAGCGATATGAAGATCAACAAGCAAGCTTGTTTATACTCTCCATGAAGCCTATCGGTAACACTACCGTGCAGTCTGGTCTCTTCGTCTGATATGTCGCATATTATATCTAGGGTTGGTAAACGTCAGACCCCAGTAACATGATAAGTCATGCCTATGTCTGGCTCATAACAGTTTGAGAAACTACTGATAACTCTTATCAGTAAATCTCAGCAACCCCGGCCAGGGATTTCCAGTTATAGCCAATAGAGCATAGCGCAAAATCAACTCCCAATACCGGGAGAGACGAAACCCCTCCTATCGCTCATTGCCTCCATGTGACTCGGGACTGTACCCAAAATCCACCTGTTTGCATGACTCCTTTGAGCCGTGGTAGGAAGGAAGTCAAAGCACGGTGGGATCCACATAAGACTCTATGACGATCTCAGGTCTATAGACTAACCTGTACTAGTGTCACCAGAGGACTGCTATCTGACGATAGGTATACTACCAACTAGGAGTCCTCGACGAGTCCTGTTCGGTATACCCATTCTCCAATGAGCACCTGTGTACAATCTTTGATATCACACACCAATGGTTGTGGGATCAACCATTGCCCTCTAAGGGACAAGAAATGTACACTCTAGTCTACTCTGGAATATCGATGCCCTAGTCTTGATATTCCCACGACTAGGAACTGATTAAAGGATGTACTTTTGGACCACCCTGGCTCCACTAGTATGATCTCATCATAATCCCGGTAGTCAAGTACACATCCTAAGGGCTTTATCAACATGTGAGAGCAAGACAGTAAAGAATACCAGTCAACATGTTAAAATAAAGAGTAAGCAGATAGCATACAATCATGTCAAGCAAGAAAGTCCTCTATATATGTCCAAGCATCCACTATAATATACATCACATGTACAATAATAACCTCTAGGGCATACATATTCCTAACAATCTTCCACTTGCACGAAGGCCATATGTTATAGTATCTCTTACCCAACATCCTAAAAAGTCTCTCAAACTGTATCGGGGGGAAGGCCTTCATGAGTGGATCCGCTACGTTGTCCTTCGTGTCAACTCTCCTGACCTCGATCTCCCGGCGATCTACTATCTCCCTGATCAGGTGATACCGCCTCAGAATATGTCTGAATCTCTGATGAGACCTGGGTTCCTTGGCCAAAGCCACCGCTCCATTGTTATCACAATACAGGTATTGGATGCCCAATGGATGGAATCGCACCAAGCTCAGCAATGAACTTCTTCATCCAGAAAGCTTCTTTGGCAGCATCGTTGGCAGCGATGTATTCAGCTTCCATCGCCGAGTCTGCTACGGTGTCTTGCTTGGAACTCTTCCAACACACCGTCTATCCGTTGAGGGTAAAGACAAAATCCGAGACCGACTTACTGTCGTCCTTATCACTCTGAAAGCTCGAATCGGTAAAGGAATCTACCTGGAGTTCACCGTTACCATACACCAAGAACATTTCTTTAGTCCTTCTCAAGTACATAAGAATGTTCTTCACAGCTGTCCAGTGGTTTTCCCCAGGATCTGATTGATACCTGCTCACTACACCTAGTGAGTAAGCTACATCCGGTCTGGTACATAACATCGCATACATGATAGAGCCTACTACCGAAGCATAGGGTATCCCTTGCATGCGAGCCCTTTAAAAATCAGTCTTGGGAGACATCTCTTTGGAGAGAGTGATTCCTAAACAAGCGGGTACATTACCTCGCTTGGAATCTTCCATACTAAACCTTTTTAGTATGGTGTCTATGTATCTGGATTGGGACAATCCCAACATCCGTTTAGATCTATCTCTATAGATCTTTATCCCCAGGATGTAGAAGGCATCACCAAGATCTTTCATGGAGAACTTGTGTGATAAGAAGAGCTTGACCGAGTGTAGCATAGGAACATCATTTCCTATCAAGAGTATGTCATCCACGTACAATACGAGGAAGACTACCTTACTCTCCACAGCCTTCTTATATATACAAAGTTCATCAAACTCTTTGATAGCTTCATCAAAACAGATGTTCTAACTCCGCAACGCCTGCTTTAATCCGTAGATGGATTTAAGCAGCTTGCACACCTTTCCGCTGCTCCCACTGTCTACGAAGCCCTCTGGCCGTGTCATGTATACGCTCTCTTCTAAATCACCATTTAGAAAGGCGGTCTTGACGTCCATCTGTCAGATTTCGTAGTCATGGTATGTAGCAATGGCAGGTAGGATCCTGATGGACTTAAGCATAGCGACAGGAGAAAAGGTTTCATCATAGTCGACGCCAGGTCGTTGACGAAAACCTTTTTCTACAAGTCTAGCTTTGAAATTCTCAACTTTTCCATCCACACCTATCTTCTTTTTGAAGATCCACTTGCTCCCAATGGGTTTTACCCCTTTAGGAGCAACTTCCAAAGTCCCTACTTGGTTGGTGTATATGGATTCCATCTCGGATCTTATAGCATCCATCCATTTCACTAGAGTCTCCACTTGTGATGGCCTGCTCGAAACTAGTCGGGTCATCATCTTCCATGATGCAATCCTCGCTCCCACTGTCTATAAGAAAACTGCAGTATCTCTCAGGTGGATGAGGAACCCTACTAGATCTGCGGAGTGGCTGGGGTTCATTGGGTACTATTGGATCTTCCGGTTCTACCAAGTCGTCAGTTGTAGTCTGTACTGCTGGAACTTCTTCCAGTTCTACCTCATTGCCTTTAATTTCTTTAACAAGAAATCCCTTTTCTAAAATGGTGGCATGTCGAGAAACAAACACCTTTTGTTCCTCAAAGTGGTAGAAGATATACCCTCGCGAATGTTTGGGATATCCTATAAATTTGCACAGAACTGATCTTGCCTCGAACTTGTCCAGATTTTGTGTTTTCACATAGGCTGGACAACCCCATATCTGAATAAAATTAAGATATGGCCTCTTCCAATTCCATATCCCATATGGAGTGGTAGGCACTGATTTGATCGGAACTCTATTCAATAGGTATGCAGCTGTCTCAAGCGCATAACCCATAAAAGAGATAGGCAACTCAGCAGTACTCATCATAGAGCGCACCATATCTAATAGGATGGAATTCCTCCGCTCGAATACACCGTTGTGCTGTGGTGTATACGGAGGAGTAAGCTGAGAGAGAATCCCATTCTCTTTTAGATAGTCTCGGAATTCCCCGCTCAAGTATTCACCTCCCCGATCAGATCGTAGGATTTTAATACTTTTGCCCGTCTGGTTTTCAACTTCGCACTTATATTTGTAACACCCGAGTTCATTTATACCGATTCCAGTTCTCGTATTTCCTTAATTGTGGCATTTTCCTGATTTATCGTGTTTTGGGTGCGAATAGTATTTTACATTTTACATTGCATTTGACCCGACCCGCTTGCTTGAACCTGTTTGATTCTTATTTATAGATTACCTTGACTTGTTGCATGGACACGTGCATCTCATGTTTAGTACATACTAGTATTTTATCTAGTATCTCATCTTTTATCATATAACATTTTTAGGTCACAGAAAATAATTTAAAATTGCATTTCATAACCTGCATGATACCCCTAACCTGCTGGTAGCATCCTTACATCTTGTTCTTGTCCCGTTCAGTGAAACGGACGTGTTTGGATGGCTACGTGTACGTTCGTGCATCCGTTCTTGGGGGTATGCATTTTCTTTAACTGGGCATTCATTTTGAAATTTGGAAGTTGCATATATTTTTAATATTTTAAATCTGAATTTTTAGACCTGACCCGGGCATGTTTTGGAGTAAGTTCATATTTTGCCAAATCTAAAACGGACTAATATTATATTAATATTTTTATGAACTGTGAATCTAAGTTGGTTATTAAGAAACTAAAAATATTTTATATGTAAATCTTTTAACATAATTTCATACGTTTCTCTCTCTCTCTGTCATATATATATATATATATATATATATATATATATATATATATATATATATAAATTTATAATAATTAACCTACTTTCTCTCCCTGCACGCATATACTTTATCTTATAATCTTTTATATTTTTTAAAAACCCATACTCAACTCAAGAAAATAACTCACGTTCTCTCTCCTCTCTTTACTCACTGTTACTCCCTCTCTCTTATAATATATATTATTAATTATTTTACACCTATTTAAATCTTTACACTCACCCACGTATCCCTCTCTCCCTTTCTTTTCTTTATTCCTTTCTCTCTCCCTATATAAAACCAAATTTATCTCTCCTAACTGTTCATATATCTCTTTCACTCACCTCTCGATCTCTCTCATTCTCTCCCTCTCTCTCCTCTCGCATTCTCTCTCTCCTTTCTCTCTCTCTCCCTCTCTCTCCACTCTGCCTCTCTCTATATATATATATATACATATTTTATTTTATATTATTTTTCCTTTTCAAAACCTTTTCCCCATTCTCCACACGTCCTTCTTCTTTTTCTCAAAATTCCTTTCCCGCTCTCGTGAACCCGCGCCCCTCGCCTGCGCGTCGCCGGAGCTCCGACCTCCGTCGTCGCCATCCCCACCACCACGACCTCCTTTCCTTTTCCGCCTACACCCACAACCCCGCAAGATCCTATTGTCGATACCCACGCACCCATCACCTCCATCCCCGACCTCGCCGCCGATCTCCCCGTCGGCCTCGTCATCACCCCATCGCCTTTCTCCATCCTCATCTCTCTCGTCTCCTTCTCCTCGCACTACCATCCAAGAACCCATGACCCATCATCTCTCACCCTTCTCGCCTCTGCCCTCGCCGTCGCCGACCGCCCATGTCACCTCCACCTTCGTCATCGTCCTTTTCAAACTCACCTCTCCACAACCATCATCCTCTCTCTCTCCTCACCTCTAGCGAGACCCTTACCTGCACACCCACAGCCTTCACCCTGCAACCCTCGCAGCACCTAACACCATCGCCGGAAAACCCCCGTCGACGTTATCACCCTCTCTGTCCTTACCTCTTTCCCTAGGCACCACACCAGAAAACCCAGAAGCAGCCCTCTTCTTCTCTCCCTTTCCTCTTCTTCTTCTTCTTTTTCTTTTTCTTTCTTTTCTTGATCGTGTTCTTTCCGGTGATCGCCGGAGCCGCTGCCGCTGATCCGGGCGATCCTGTAGACATCTCTATCCAGCATGGTCCGTTCCTGCATTGCTTGGTTCAATCCCGTGTGCGCCGTATGTGCATTGCCACATTTGCCGATATTGGGCGCTGCGTGCGCATTCCGTATCGTGTTCCGATCGAGGAAAGTGAAACTTGCTACATGCTATTAAAATTAATATATATGCTATCTGAATTATTATATCCCTATTTGAGTGCACAGTAAACCTGTAGTTTACATTGAATACCATGAGTTCCATTTAAAGCCCCGTTATATCATTTTGGATTCATAACTCGAACATATCAGGTTGCATCTAGATTCTATTATACATAGTACCCATGTTCATATTTACATCTTTTAACATTTATGTGCATAGCCCATAGTACCCCTTTATACCTTATACCTGTCGGACGGCTGTTCGCGTATTTATAACCTGATTTAAAGCCCATCGCATCTTTAGATTATTAAAACATTTTAACCTGATTCTAATATCCATATTGTTATACTGTAGTTAAGAAATGTTAAAACTATCCCTTAAACCCAAACTGATAACCGTGCAACCTAGTATTTCAATCTGTACGTGTCTGCATATCATGTTCCAGTTTATTGTTCTGATAATTCCATGCTTGTTTATTTATAACCATATTTATATTAGTTGATTTGTGAGCACCCACATATTATTTGTGCTTCCTGACATGACCTGTGCACTTCCTATTTGATATGACATGGTACCGTACACTCTTGACGTGATATGACACCTATATACATTACTTGACTTGACCTGATGTACCATGGCTTTACCCGTTACCTGATCTTGTATCTAATGCCAACAAATCTGACATGTAGTCCTCACGGACCGTTCCTGCTGTCTATCCAGACAAACCTGCTCTTACCTGATCATGTGTTGGCATTAGTTCTTGATTACTGAATACCTGACGTGACATACACATATAACTTGGGGGTATGGGGAAATCAATGGTGAAACCTGACTTGTAACTCGACAGTGAACTACCTGTACTGATCAGTTTTAGAGGCTAGGCCAGCCTTGGGATGATGATGCTGACATCATTCATCTGTACACATTTCCTGTTTTAGTGCCTAGCGGTATGTCTCTGATTCAGCCCGAGAATCTTGACCGTGGTCCCGGGTATGCACGGGATACTTTTGAGTTACATCGATGATTCATCAAATTGATTTCAAAGACTTTAGAATAGATAACCCAATAGAACAGTTTAGTTTACTCACTGCACACTACCCTTCACTGCTATGATTTACATTACTGTTACACCTGCTTTTCATTCATGATTATATTTGCATTGCCTGTTACCCTGCTTATGTTTATTGCTTGATGTTATGACGTGCTGACGTCTGGGTTTTGCATGGCCCAGATCCTTCTACCTCTGTTGCAGACTGTTCAGGAGTATTGCCGCTGTTAGACCGAGCGGTGAGGTTCCTGTCGGTATGTAGTTTCACTTCCAGGTGTTCCATTTATTGTATCTTTTGCTTCCGCATATTATCATTTCTTGACTCATTTATTCTGGCTCATGGACATGTACTAGATAGTTTAGTTTACTTTCCTGTTCTTGATATCTCTACAGCCGTAATGTGACTGTGGAAGGATTTCTTCCTATCCACAGGTAGCATGGTTGGCTATGTCACGTGCCTTTTAGCGTACTCTGGGAAGCGGGGCGTGACATGGTTCTTTTGGTATCAGAACCATAGGATATAGGTTAATCGGATTGATTCTTTTGTAGTTGGGTATTGGACCCAATATACGAATCAGAATACTCGTGATTAGGAACATGTCCTGCCACCTTGATTATCGTGATTGTTGAATCATATCCTTCTCTTGATCCCTTGTTTGGGCGATATGCAAACCATTTTTCATTTCGACCTGAAATCTTTTGGTTCTATATTGTTTCTCCCTGTTTCTTGATTCTGATACTAGGATTTGGGCGACTTGGGTAGAGTTATGTAATTGTGCCCATGAACTGCAGCATGGTTACAATGCGGTACTCTTTCTAAGTAACTTGGAGTCCTAGTCTTGATTCACTTCCTTGTTCCATGGTCGTTATATTACCTTGTTTTTTTTTCTCGGTTCCCTTGCTTACCAGTTATTGTTTTATCGCCAGCTTGGATCATGTTTCTCGTGCTTAATCCTCTTCGGTATCTTGACTTCGGATGAAGTCATCTCGGTATCTTACTTGTTCATGTTTTCCCCGCATTAGAATTATTCAATTCTGGTGCATCCCTTTGTTTGTTGTTGTCTTGGGAATGGATTTTCATGGCATTTTCCACGCTCATAATTGTAAGGAAAGGAAAGTGATTCTACAGATTCCCGGACATCCGGAGCTCGTTTTGCTGACGGAAGCGGTTCTGTCAGGCCAGTCGAGTTTAGGGCTAGGCCGACAAACAAGGTTCTTTCGTCGATGGAAGTTGATAAGGAAGAAGCGCCGGCTATATTTCGAGAGTTCATGGACGTGTTCGAGGACATCTCGGGTTTACCGCAAAACAAGATATGGAGTTCGCGATCGATCTTGTTCCTGGTGCAGCGCCAATCTCAAAGGCATACTATATAATGGCACCAGTGGAATTGGAAGAAGTCATGAAGCAGATTGCTGAATTACTTGAGAAGGGTTGGATTCGCAGCAGTAACTTGCCTTGGGGAGCTCCAGTTCTTCTAGTCAAAGAATAAAGATGGCACAAGGAGGATGTGCATCGATTATCGAGAATTAAACCGGGTGACTATTAAGAACAAGTATCCGAACCCTCACATTGGAGAATCATTCGAGCAGCTTTATGGCGCGAGGGTATTCTCGAAGCTGGATTTGCGATCCGGATATCATCAAGTCGGAGTTAAATCAAAAGATATTTGCAAGACTGCGTTCAGAATTCGATATGGACATTACAGGTATTTAGTGATGCCCTTCGGAGTAACGAATGCACCGGCGATATTCATGGACTTGATGAACGGAATCTTTTCACCATTCTTGGACCAGTTTTAGTAATGGTCATGGAAGATATTCTGGTCTACTCGAGGAGCATTGAAGAGCATGAAGAACACTTGAAGATCGCACTGCAGACTTGGAGGCAAGAAAGATCATATGCAGAGATGAGCAAGTGCGAGTTGGCTTGAAGAAGTAAAGTTTTGGGACATATCGTAGCTGGAGATGGAATCGCCGTTTACCCAGGGAAGATTGCAGCAGTTTAAGACCGGCCGATTCCGAAGAACTTTGCAAAGATCAGAAGTTTCTTGGACTTGCGGATACTATAGAAGGTTCGTGAAGAAATTTTGCTCGTTTGGCTGAGCCTCTGACCAAGCTTACGCACAAGAAAGTACCATTTGTGTGGACGAATAAGTATGCGTCAGCCTTTGAGGCGTTGGAGCAAGGTTTGATAACCGCTTTTTTCTTGGCCGTACCAGACGGTTCCGGAGGATTGGTGATTTACAGCGGCTCATCTGGGAAAGGTTTGGGATGTGTTTTGATACAGCATGAGAAGGTTGTAGCTTACGCATTGAGACAGTTGAAGACCCATGAGAAGAATTACCCAACTCATGACTTGGAGTTAGCAGCTGTGATTTTCTCTTTGAAGATTTGGAGACACTACTTTTTGGGCGAAAGGGGTCGAAGTATTCACCGATCACAAAAGCCTGGAGTATGTGTTCACACAGGAGGAGCTTAATATGAGGCAGCGTAGATGGTTGGAGCTGATGGCTGACTACGATCTTGATCTTAAGTACCATCCGGGGAAAGTTAGTGTTGTCCCGGATGCACTAGTCGGTTGACAGCAATTCACATGTTGACTGCACAGAAGAAACTTATTGAAGACTTTAGAAGATTTGATTTGGAGTTTATGCTACCGCATTCTTCGGGACAGTTGATGCAGCTGCAAGTACAATCGTCGTTGATCGAAAGTATTAAAGCAGCACAGTTACAGGACCCTAGATTGCAGAAGTTTCGAGAACAGGTTGAAGCCGGACTTCGAACAGACTTGTTAATTTATGAAGATGGTTCGATGCGATATGGTAGTCGTTTGTGTATGCCAAAGGGAGATATTCGCGAAGAACTTATGAAGGAGGCGCATAGTTCAGCGTATTCCGTACATCTAGGAGGGATGAAGATGTACCGAGATCTACGACAACATTTCTGGTGGGAAGGTATGAAAAGGGAGATTGCTCGCTTTGTAGCAAAGTGCTTGGTGTGTCAGTAAGTTAAGGTTGAGCATCGAAGGATTACCGGTTTATTGCAAGCACTTCCGATTCCTCAGTAGAAGTGGGAACACATAACCATGGATTAGTGAAGGCTTTACCATGGAGTCCAAAGGGCAATAGTGCAGTTGGGTGATTGATGATTGTTGGTTAATCAACGGAAGCGTTAGCAGAGCGGTCCAAACAGGAGATTGTAAGATTGCATAGAGTACCGGTGAGCATCGTGTCCGACCGTGACACTCGTTTCTTATCACACTTTTGGGGGAGCTTACAGGGAAGTTTGGGGACTAGATTGAGAATAGTACAGCTTACCATACTCAAACAGATGTCTAGGCTGGGAGAACGATTCAAACTCTTGAAGGTATTCCGAGAGCTTGCAAGTTGGACTTCAGGGTTCATATGAGGATCATCTACATTTAGTGGAGTTTCTTACAACAACAGTTTCCAGGCGACTATACAGATGGCTCCATTCGAAGCTTTATATGGTCGCAAGTGTCGACCTGTTATTGGGACGATGTCGGTGAACAAAGATTTTGGGACCGGATTTGGTTGTGCAAACAGTTGAGAAAGTTAATACTATCCAGAATCATATGAAAGCAGCTCAAGACCGACAGAAGAGTTGGGCAGATACATCGAGAAGATTTCTAGAGTTCGTGGTTAGTGATTTGGAAATTTGAAGATATCACCGACTAGAAGAGTTACTCGTTTCGGAAGTCGAGGAAATTTTAGTCCTCGATTCGTTGGACCTTTTGAGATTTGAGCGTGTTGGGGGTGTGGCTTGTCTCTTGGTGTTACTACAATTTTGGTGAATGTTCATGACGTGTGTTTCGTACCTCAACTCCGTAGGCATGCTCGAGATGAAATACCTACGTTGGATCATTTGAAGCTGGCTATACGAAAAGATTTGATTTTTGGAGAGCGACCGACGTCGATCATGGATCAGAAAAGGTTCTTAAGAACAAAGTTATCCCTCTTGCGCTTGTTTCTTGGAGTAATCGCTCGCATGGAGAACCAACTTGGGAACGAGAAGATGAAATTCGACAGAGTTCCACAGCTATTCTTGTAGTTTCTTGATTGTTTATCCTTTCTTGTTCTTGGAATATCGAGGAAGAAATTCTTTTTGTAGTTGGGTATGATGTAACACCCGAGTTCATTTATACCGATTCCAGTTCTCGTATTTCCTTAATTGTGGTATTTTCCTGATTTATCGTGTTTTGGGTGCGAATAGTATTTTACATTTTACATTGCATTCGACCCGACCCGCTTGCTTGAACCTGTTTGATTCTTATTTATAAATTACCTTGACTTGTTGCATGGACACGTGCATCTCATGTTTAGTACATACTAGTATTTTATCTAGTATCGCATCTTTTATCATATAACATTTTTAGGTCACAGAAAATAATTTAAAATTGCATTTCATAACCTGCATGATACCCCTAACCCCGTGGTAGCATCCGCACATCTTGTTCTTGTCCCGTTCAGTGAAACGGACGTGTTTGGATGGCTACGGGTACGTTCGTGCATCCGTTCTTGGGGGTATGCATTTTCTTTAACTGGGCATTCATTTTGAAATTTGGAAGTTGCATATATTTTTAATATTTTAAATCTGAATTTTTAGACCTGACCCGGACATGTTTTGGAGTAAGTTCATATTTTGCCAAATCTAAAACGGACTAATATTATATTAATATTTTTATGAACTGTGAATCTAAGTTGGTTGTTAAGAAACTAAAAGTATTTTATATGTAAATCTTTTAACATAATTTCATACGTTTCTCTCTCTCTCTCTATCTGTCATATATATATATATATATATATATATATATATATATATATATATATATATTAATTAACCTACTCTCTCTCCCTGCACGCATATACTTTATCTTATAATCTTTTATATTTTTTAAAAACCCATACTCAACTCAAGAAAATAACTCACGTTCTCTCTCCTCTCTTTAATCACTGTTACTCCCTCTCTCTTATAATATATATTATTAATTATTTTACACCCATTTAAATCTTTACACTCACCCACGTATCCCTCTCTCCCTTTCTTTTCTTTATTCCTTTCTCTCTCTCCATATAAAACCAAATTTATCTCTCCTAACTGTTCATATATCTCTTTCTCTCACCTCTCGATCTCTCTCATTCTCTCCCTCTCTCTCCTCTCGCATTCTCTCTCTCCTTTCTATCTCTCTCCCTCTCTCTCCACTCTACCTCTCTCTCTATATATATATACATATTTTATTTTATATTATTTTTCCTTTTCAAAACCTTTTCACCATTCTCCCCACGTCCTTCTTCTTCTTCTCAAAATTCCTTTCCCGCTCTCGTGAACCCGCGCCCCTCGCCTGCGCGTCGCCGGAGCTCCGACCTCCGTCGTCTCCATCCCCACCACCACGACCTCCTTTCCTCTTCCGCCTACACCCACAACCCCGCAAGATCCTATCGTCGATACCCACGCACCCATCACCTCCATCCCCGACCTCGCCGCCGATCTCCCCGTCGGCCTCGTCATCACCCCATCGCCTTTCTCCATCCTCATCTCTCTCGGCTCCTTCTCCTCGCACCACCAACCAAGAACCCATGACCCATCATCTCTCACCCTTCTCGCCTCTGCCCTCGCCGTCGCCGACCGCCCACGTCACCTCCACCTTCGTCGTCGTCCTTTTCAAACTCACCTCTCCACAACCATCATCCTCTCTCTCTCCTCACCTCCAGCGAGATCTTTACCTGCACACCCACAGCCTTCACCCTGCAACCCTCGCAGCACCTAACACCATCGCCGGAAAACCCCCGTCGACGTTATCACCCTCTCTGTCCTTACCTCTTTCCCTAGGCACCACACCAGAAAACCCAGAAGCAGCCCTCTTCTTCTCTCCCTTTCCTCTTCTTCTTCTTCTTTTTCTTTTTCTTTCTTTTCTTGATCGTGTTCTTTCCGGTGATCGCCGGAGCCGCTGCCGCTGATCCGGGCGATCCTGTAGACATCTCTATCCAGCGTGGTCTGTTCCTGCATTGCTTGGTTCAATCCCATGTGCGCCGTATGTGCATTGCCACATTTACCGATATTGGGCGCTGCGTGCGCATTCCGTATCGTGTTCCGATCGAGGAAAGTGAAACTTGCTACATGCTATTAAAATTAATATATATGCTATCTGAATTATTATATCCCCATTTGAGTGCACAGTAAACCTGTAGTTTACATTGAATACCATGAGTTCCATTTAAAGCCCCGATATATATTTTTAGATTCATAACTCGAACATATCAGGTTGCATCTAGATTCTATTATACATAGTACCTATGTTCATATTTACATCTTTTAACATTTATGTGCATAGCCCATAGTACCCCTTTATACCTTATACCTGTCGGACGGCTGTTCGCGTATTTATAACCTGATTTAAAGCCCATCGCATCTTTAGATTATTAAAACATTTTAACCTGATTCTAATATCCATATTGTTATACTGTAGTTAAGAAATGTTAAAACTGTCCCTTAAACCCAAACTGATAACCGTGCAACCTAGTATTTCAATCTGTACCTGTCTGCATATCATGTTCCAGTTTATTGTTCTGATAATTCCATGCTTGTTTATTTATAACCATATTTATATTAGTTGATTTGTGAGCACCCACATATTATTTGTGCTTCCTGACATGACCTGTGCACTTCCTATTTGATATGACATGGTACCGTACACTCTTGACGTGACATGACACCTATATACATTACTTGACTTGACCTGATGTATCATGGCTTTACCCGTTACCTGATCTTGTGTCTAATGCCAACAAATCTGACATGTAGTCCTCACGGACCGTTCCTGCTGTCTATCCAGACAAACCTGCTCTTACCTGATCCTGTGCCGGTATTAGTTCTTGATTACTGAATACCTGACGTGACATACACATATAACTTGGGGGTATGGGGAAATCAATGGTGAAACCTGACTTGTAACTCGACAGTGTACTACCTGTACTGATCAGTTTTAGAGGCTAGGCCAGCCTTGGGATGATGCTGCTGACATCATTCATCTGTACACATTTCCTGTTTTAGTGCCTAGCGGCATGTCTCGGATTCAGCCCGAGAATCTTGACCGTGGTCCCGGGTATGCACGGGATACTATTGAGTTACATCGATGATTCATCAAATTGATTTCAAAGACTTTAGAATAGATAACCCAATAGAACAGTTTAGTTTACTCACTGCACACTACCCTTCACTGCTATGATTTACATTACTGTTACACCTGCTTTTCATTCATGATTATATTTGCATTGCCTGTTACCCTGTTTATGTTTATTGCTTGATGTTATGACGCGCTGACGTCTGGGTTTTCCATGGCCCAGATCCTTATACCTCTGTTGCAGACTGTTCAGGAGTATTGCCGCTGTTAGACCGAGCGGTGAGGTTCCTGTCGGTATGTAGTTTCACTTCCAGGTGTTCCATTTATTGTATCTTTTTCTTCCGCATATTATCATTTCTTGACTCATTTATTCTGGCTCATGGACATGTACTAGATAGTTTAGTTTACTTTCCTGTTCTTGATATCTCTACAGCCGTAATGTGACTGTGGAAGGATTTCTTCCTATCCACAGGTAGCATGGTTGGCTATGTCACGTGCCTTTTAGCGTACTCTGGGAAGCGGGGCATGACAATATTCCTTGA